>CM077158.1:222539454-222840257 GCA_039583875.1 Platanthera guangdongensis | reverse complement strand
CTTTACTTGTCCAATCATAGACTACCTGCATGCATGAACTAAAGCACACATCAAATAAACGTTTGACTTCTTACAAATTTGGGATATTGGGATCAATAGACCCAACACTTAGGTTTTTGAATTTTGTTTTCAAATTTCGTCACGGCTCAATCCCGACCACCTTGTACAATGTTCCGCGATTTCTTTATTTGGAAGGGATTTCTAGCCGTTGTAGAAGAAGGATTCATATAAATACTTAGGGTGGATTTCATTCAACCCTAATCGTGCATATACACTAAATCAAAACATTCTAAGAAAGAACCCGTCGACTATCATTCATGATCTTCGCGACTCTCTCGACCAACATCAACGTAACACACGATCTGATCTTCTTCAAAAAGTGTCGACTAGATCTCTATTCTCAAAAAGATTCAAGTTCCATTCAGATCTAGTGGATCCTTTGTTCAGATCAAACCTTCAACGATTTAAGATTTCCTTTCTCCTCAAGATTTTCAAGTTTCACTTTTCAGAGGAAAGGAAGAGCGAAGTTTTCAGATATGAAGAAGATTAGTTTTAATCTATTATTGTAAATCATTTTATGATATTGTAGGAGGTTTTGACTTAGAGTTGTAGATCCTTATTTTAGGATCGAGTTGTAGATCCTTATTTTAGGACCGAGTTATAGATCCTTATTTTAGAATCAAGTTGTAGATCCTTGTTTGTGGATCGAGTTGCAGGAGAGGTTGTTCTCCAAGTTATAGAAGCGTTGTATCCGAGTTATAGGAATTGAGGCTCTGAGGTGTAAGATTTGAAGAATTTGAGATAAAGGTGAAGTAGCCAAATCTAACCCTTCATGGTAGATAGGCGAGGCAGGACATTTGACGTGCCCAACGCAGGGAACCACTATAAATCACTTAGCATCCATGCATAAGAATTGGACTGAAATTGCATTACATGTCTACAACACATTTGTACTTGTCCACAATTTCTATTATTGACTATTATAATGTTGCACTGTGTTAACTCTATAAATCACTTAGCATTGTACTCTACATCATTGTGTATTTAGTTTCACATGTGCTGTCCAATTCTTTTTACTCTAAAAACTCATATGATTTGCTTCAGTGTACTCCTCTCGTAAGTTTGACCTGTATGCATTATATTCTCTAGATTTATGTTTGGTTACCTCTATAATGTTTGCTTCTTGATTCACTTTATAACGTGCGTTGTTAGTATTTATCACGCTTATCTCGACTACATATTTTCCCGTACTTGTGTTTAGTTTTTTTCGATCATACCCACCCATTCTGGTAATATCAAAAGGGGGACAATAGAATGTTCATAAGTCATGAGTTAGGGAAGATCACATGTAGGGGGAGCTTGTTGAACTATCGTGCACGTAGATAGGGGGAGAGTGCATAAAGAACGTATATAGGGGGAGCGCCTTTGTTGGGGGAATCATAAGTAACCTGAAAACTAACTATTTAAAGATTATTTCTTATGTACACAGTATCATGCATTTCAACTACTATATATCATGAATGAGAATTGATATTATCAAAAGAGGGAGTTTGTTGGATCCTAAGTTCACATCTCTTTAGTTTGACAATATCAAATCCCATGTTATATTTGATCACACATGTGTTTGGTATAATGTGCAGGTTTATAGGTTCAAATGAAGCAAAGAACTCAAACTTGTGATCTACTGTCGCGCCCTAGTGATACCGCTGAGCACAAGCCTGGATTTAATTTGAATGGGCGCTCAGGGACCTACACCGTGGTGCTATAGCTACCGCCAGCGTTAGCTTCAGGATGTATTCTGGACATGCATTCAGTGACCTACCGCGCAGCGTAAGATTCTAACCGCACAATGCTAGCTTCCTACTGCACAATGTTAGCACTCTAAATGATTATTGAGATGGCTTTGTCGAGAAGATTGAGTTACCGCCAGGAGATAGCTGGGTACCACGCCACGCTAGAACAAAAACGAGAAAAAAATATCTTTTTCGAATATTTTTCCAAATCCGTGGGACAGCTGTCATATTCGAGCGCAACGACCTACCACCAGGCGCTAGTCTTACCACATGCGGTAGCCTGTTTTTCAAAGACATATAAAAGGGTTTCCCTTTTTCATTCCTTGTACGATTCAAGAGAGACAGAACTTCATTCTAGGGTTCGTATGTCGGCTCTAAGCAACGTTCCAACGTCTCCGTCAAAGGAAGACAAAGCCGCCTTCCTCCTGTTTGTGCACAAAGATCTCCAGGGAGCAAAGGACTACAACAACCAAGTGGAGTTGATATGTTGCAACCGAATGAAGATCGTTAGCACTAATCATGCACCGCTTAACGGAGGAATCATCTTATGGGAGAACCAATTTTAAATCTTCTTTACTCCTTTTGTATTTTTCTCTTTTCTGTATGTTTGTGGTGATGAAAATTGACCAGTGAAGGTCGTCAGAATTCGGGAAGGATTCTGTGAGAAATCATCCTGGGGAAGGGATGTCTAGATCGGGGGATCTAGTGGGGCTCTAAACACTTTCTTGTGTGAAGGTAAAGATCCGGCTCGAAGACTTTTCCTAGAGGGAAAGGGAGGGAGCCAATCGGCCCGGGTAGTAGGTCAGTATGGAAACCAAAAGGAAATTTGAAATTCACCGCCTCCTTCTCTGACGTCATGGAGATCTAGTTGCTTGTCATTGTAAACCGCTTTCGTTTCTTATTGAATAGAATTATTATTTGTTCATCATTTTGCATGTGACATTGTGGTTGTTTGCTGGTAGATCTCTGTAGGGTGTGTGCATCTCCAAGGAGAATTTGCTCAGGAAAATGAGGTCAGTGACGTACCGCCACACACTAGTAAGCTAGCGCCCAGCGGTAGCTTCTAGAACTAATTTTCTTGGAAAAAAACAATTCGATTTTTAAGTAAATCTTAAAAAATTATTCACCCCCACCATCTATAGTTGGCCACTAGATCCAATAATTTACACCCTTGCGCCATAAACAAAATGACACCGTAATTTAATGAAAAATTACTGATGCTAACTCCAAGTCATGAACAAGGTAATTCCTCTCATGAGGCTACAACTGCCTAGACTCATAGGCAACCATGTTGCCTTGCTGTACTCGCATGCAACCCAACCAGAACCTATTGTGTCACTAAAATCTAAAATCCTTCTATCCCACTACGAAGACATTTGATTGGAGCAAACATTAACCTTCCCTTCAATGTCTTGAATGCTCGGGCGAACTATGATGTCCACACAAACTTCTGATCATTGCAAGTAATAAAAGTCAGGGACAAAGCTATTCGTGAGAAGTTCTCCATAAACCTTTTATTGTACCCGATTAGTCCAAGGAAACTCCTGAACTCTATCACGGTTCTTAGAACAAGCCAATCTCTTACTACAACCCCATCACCACTGATTACTTGGCCCAAGAATGCCACTCTCTCTAATCAGGACTCACACTTCAATAAATTAGCATAAAGCTGGTTCTCCCTAAGAATCTGCAAGACCACTCTTAAGTGAGTCTTATGCTCCGCACTTGACTTGGAATACACCAGGATGTCATCGATGAACACAACCATAAATGAATCCAAGTACTACAAAAACACTTGGTTTATCAAACCCATGAACACTTATGGCTCATTCAGCAAGTCGAACGACACTATTGATAACTCTAAGTGACCATACTTCCTCTCATATGCTGTCTTGGGAAATTCCTCTCGAATATGCAACTAGAATTGTTGGGTTTTTTATACGAGAAGTGGAACAACACATCATATGCGCTCAGTGGAATAGAGTTTAAGAAAACCGAATAATAATTAGATCTTGCGATGAAGCATTGATCATGAAATAAAACCACGTCAATAGATAACAATATACCGGAGAGGGTTGAAATAATATTCAACCAAGATGCTCCAGAAAGCTTGTGTGAGTCCATATAGAAATAGATCTATGGCTCTATAGGTTTCCAGACAAATGGAGGAGAACCTCGGGTCATGTCGAACAAGATCTGAGATGGATAATGGAAAGCCTATAGCATCTCCACAAACTGCTAAGTTTGCCCCAGGAAAGCTGGCAGCAATAGGCGCCGGGATCAGGTCTCGTGAGAGGTGGTGGTTTGTAGATCTCAGGAAAGCTCTTTGTCCATCAAATCTCAAAAGGGAAGCATATAGAAAACCCTACAGTTTCATCTATTTATACCCAGGAGAATAAAATAGACACACGTCATCACTATTAGTAGAACCAGGACTAAAAGGAGTAATCTCAAATGTATAACTGAGATGATCTCAGCTATCTCGACCATATCACATACACAATCTCAGCTATCTCCATAGTATAGCTAAGAAGATCTCAGTTTTCTCGACGGTATCACTGGGACGATCTCAACTGTCCCGACGGTATCGTTGAGACGATAATATAATAGTGCCAACAAGCAACTCCAATGATTCAAGGGATGGGTCCTTCTCTTATATCCAACATGAGTAAGACCAACACAATCTACTCCTCCAACTTCTCCAAACACTCTTATGTGTGACCCTATAGAATCATATCGTGTTAGCAGTGAGACTAACTATTTGATTGCTTTGCGATCACCTTGGAAACACCAAGAGTAATACCCTAACTTCAAGTATAATCTTGGAGTACACCACAGACCCTACCAACTAGTCGAATAGATCATCTATCCATGGAATCAGATACTTATTTTTAATTGTCAACTTATTCAACTTACAATTGTCTATGCAACACATCATACTACCATCTTTATTCTTCATAAACCACACCGACACATTACATGATGAAGAGCAGACCCTAATATACTCCTACTCCAACAACTCATGCAGTTAAACCTTAAGCTCGACCAATTCCTTAAGTGCCATCCTAAATGGAGAACGCAACACCGACCTTGCTTCTGGTACCAAATCAATTGTGAAGATGATCTCACAATGAGTAGGTGCTCCTAGAAGCTCCTTGGCGAACACGTCCTCTAAATCTACTACAACAGGTACATCTCTAATCGCCAACACTTTGGAGTGAACCTCCAAAAAAGAATGAAATGTTACACCTCCCTTGTTTACTACACACACCATCTACATGGTTGAAATCAGAGAGTAGGCCACATCACTAAGGCCCTTAAACTTGACTTCCTCTTTTCCCTCGCTCCTGAGGGTCACTACCTTCAAAGGCAGTCATTCATTGTCAGCTGCTCTGCAAGTTAGCTCATTCTCAGGATAACGTCAAACTCTGCTAGTGGTAGAACTGCAGCTACCAACTCAAAATCAACTCTGCAAATTCTCAAACCAATGTGCCCCTTCCTCTTGGTAGTCATGATGAACCAATTCGGTATGTGCATACCAAGCTCTACGTCTGCCACAATGGGCTCAACATTGATTCTCTGGATAAAGCTTTTCACGAGAAAGGTGTGTGAAACACTTGTGTCGGAAAGCACTCTAGCGAGGTAACTGAAAACTAGCGCGAAGCCTAGTATGCATATAACAAATACAAAAGGTTGCCAACAGTTTTAAACTAGTGAATGAACTTAAACTCTTTGTACCTTTCACCACATCAAACTGACGAATTGCTTCTTGATGTTTGAGACTGTATGCTCTAGACTGCACTGGAGGGAAACATGAGGCACTTTACTCCACTTCTTTCCCTTTCTCAACATAACTAGGACCAGAGTTCACCGACTTCTCCTATCTCTACTCAGTCTCAACACTACCCTCAATATAATTTCGAGTTATATGGCCCAACTTGCCACACTTGTAACATGTCGATAGTCCCCTAAACTAGACCTCTCTAAAAGTTGAACCACTCTTCTCTATAGACTTGAAAAGGCGAGGCTTCTTCTTCCCCTTACTCCATTCTGACCACTACAGGGACTGAGAAGACTTGCCTTCTCCCAATTTTGCCGCAAGAACCATACGATGTTAAGTTCTTTCCATCTCATTTTCCAGCATCCTAATGGCTTAACAAACTCATTGAATTCTACATTCCTTAGGGCTATGAGTGGTTACCTCAGGATCGTTCTTAACTCATGATAAAAGAGGTTATCTCTCTCCTCATCATCTCTCATGGTCAGCACCACATAACAACCCAACCGAGTATAAGCAAGGTAATAAATGAATCAAGTTCTATTCACAAAAC
Source organism: Platanthera guangdongensis (assembly GCA_039583875.1). Classification (NCBI taxonomy): domain Eukaryota; kingdom Viridiplantae; phylum Streptophyta; class Magnoliopsida; order Asparagales; family Orchidaceae; genus Platanthera; species Platanthera guangdongensis. Next base: position 222,834,133 of record CM077158.1, on the reverse strand, counting down.
TTGAACATAGGGACACTCAAGGTCCCACATGATACTCCTATGTGGACAACTTCCTTATGTAATCCGATTATACCAAATCGATCACTAAACCTTGACATGGACACTAATATGTTTGTGATACCAAATTGTAACACCTCCCCTACAATGATTATATAATAGGTCTCGTCAGGACACTACATCGTATATACGCCACTGGCTTGGTATTATAAAATGATATATGAACACTACCCATCTTTAAACACAGATTATAAATAGCGGAAATACTCGAACAAAGACTAGAAGTTGTGTACTAAAACATGGGAGTCCAAAATGGCCTTATGGCCTTACGTCAACCAAGTGTTCACTTCAATACAACCAACAAACATAGATATAAGTCTTAGGCTACCTTGTCTTGCAAGTCGGATCATAATAAGAGAAACATAACAAACAACTAAGTAGGACGAGCCATACTTCATGAGTCTTATGCCTTTTTGGACTGCGAGCTTACTACAGCTTGCGATCCATGCCCTGTAAAAATTTGATGTAGGGTGGGTCAGCTAACATTGAACTTAATTGTGTAACGAATACCCCTCCGCCTGGTCGTCCCTAGCAGATCCTAGGGCACTCCATCACCTTGTGGGTTAGAACATCGTATGCACATATAGTAAAACGTAAAATAACATAAAAACAAAAAGAATGGGTGTCACAAACATCAAACACATTTCTATGTTGAGTAATTAAATAAAAGGATCCTACTAATGCATCATACATGTAAATCTGTGTTTCACCCAAGACACCCTATGGCGTGTATGATTCTAACATATCATCACATCAATAATATGGGTACTTTTATTTCCCCAACGACCTTCAAGCCAAAAGTGGAACCCTTGCTTAGGCCCCACCCACTCTGGGGCAACACCCGGGCTTGTCCCATAAGCTTTGACTTTCTTATCAGTTCCACTAATTTTACATAACTGATGAGACCCCACATGCACATGGTTGCATACACCATCGAGTTGTCCACCAACATTGTTATTCTTGACAGTTTCACCAGAACCAATACAATAGGTTTCACCAAAAGTATTTTAACCAATGCTAAGAGCACTATTTTGGGCTTTAGCTGCACAAAGTAAATCACACTATCAGGCTAGTCAAATAGCATAGTAGTTCTCATTAGCTTTCAAAAGGATACTTGTCCTATCAGGACACCCTCCACACGTGATTTGCAATATCACAGGGCTAGCTAGCCGACAACAAAGACTTATCAACACCTTTAAAAACAAGTGAACAAAATAATCCACAAACATTCAACACGTGTTTATCACACCCTAGGCCAATATCTGCTCTCACAAAATAATGGCATTACAATGGCGACATGCTGCAATCCGATTTCTAACAAAATCCCTAAATTGCAGGTCAAGGAACATCACTGAATTGGACCATCGATCATGATTTTGGCTTCACCCACAGTGCCTAATCCACTAATGTGGTGGATTTCTAATGCATAGTATGTTTGAGATGGTCTCAAACGACCCGGTGGTAGGGGTGTGCATAAAAAACCAAAACCGATCGAACCACACCGAGCCAATCCAACCAAACTGATCTTCAAACCAAACTGATCGGTTTGGTTTCAGTTTCAAGTGGCTAAATATTGATATCATTTCGTTTTGGTTCGATTTGCACATGGTGCAAACCGAAGTAATGACATTTACTATGAGCTACTTTTATGGAATGTTTTGCTTTCAAATATAAGTGAATGTTATGGAGTGCCTCATATTACTAGTTTAATAGCTTGTTTAGTTATACTAAACTCCATTTTGAATATTTCTACATATGTTGTGCACTAATTAATCTAAATATTGTTCTTATAGTTCAACAATTTCTTACAATTTAATGATAGAACTTATGCACCTAAAAAATATTAAATAGCTTCAAAGCAAAAATAGAAAAACCGAACCGATGGAAAAAAAACCAAACCAAACCGATTGGGTTCGGTTTGGTTTCATTTTTGGGTGTGTAGGAACCGAGGTTATTCGGTTCAGTTTTTGTTTTACATAAAATCAGGCCAAACTGCTTGCAGACCTACTTGGTGGTTCTTCTTGAACCAAGGTGACTTAAACCCCTCTCATTTGAGAGATCGGTGCCAAAAATAATAAAATAAAAGGAACAAATCGAAGAGATTCCATGCAAGTATCCTAGGATCATTAGGAGAGATGTCATTACCTTACAAAACCTCTTCCTTGCCATGGAGGCTTGTAATAGCACAGATGAGCGTGTTTGACTTCAAGCCCTCTCCACAGATCCAATCTCGGATTAGCAAACAGAGCTCTGAAGCTCCAACAATAGTGGATCTAAGTCTTCTTCTTCCTCCGCTCCCTCTCACGAGCCGCAAAGTCACGATTGACTCTCAGAATGGGAGGGGAGAACACCTCTATTGGGAAAAACCCATAAGATTTATCCTAACAAATTTTTTAAGTGTGAAAGTATCTAGCGTCTACCTAAATCACTTAGAGGGACTTTAATAGGTGATGTTTGTGTCTTTTTGCGGAATAAAAATCACTTTAAAAACAAGCACACAAACATAGATATTTATAGTTGTTCTCCGAGTTGGGTATGTGAAAGATAATAGTTGTCAACCTAAATCACCTAGAGGGGGGTGAATAGGTGAGTTGTGCGTATTTTGCGGAATAAAAAATCTCAGAACAAATCACAGATCTATCTATCAAATTATCACAGACGAGAAAAGATTTATAGTGGTTCCCCGATCTTGGGTACATTCATTTTCCCTCACCGATCTAGTAATATACTAGGCTCGGCTACTCCACTATCTCGGATTGACAATCAATCCTACCCTCGGAACAAAGTTCCTACAATCTCAATCCAACCAACTGGATCTACAACTCGGAAGCCAACACTACCTACAAACTCGGAGTTGAAAACTCCTACACTCGGAGAAAACTTCTCCTACGAGAATGGAAATTGTTTTAGAAAATACAAACAATGATTTCTCTGTCAGATCTGCAAGCAACCAACCAGGATCTTCTTCTTGTAAGCTTTGCGGCACTTTCAGAAAGATGAAGAAAATCTCGGCAACAGATCTGGATTCTTCTTTGTCTTACACGATCGGGAAGAGGATGGGCACTTAAGAACCGATGTCGATCTGTAAAACTTCTTCAGTCTGATTCCTCTGAAAATCGAAACCCTTGCCGGAGAAAACCAGCGACGGCGACGGCTTTCTTTCCGTGAAGAGAGAGAGAGGAAACAACGACTTGGAGAGAGAAATGGTTGCAGAAATTTCTCAATAATGTTTGATCTTGAAAGCGTGTTATTATCTATTAGGGTTTGTCGATTAGATAGAACCTTATATAAGATTTTGAATAACGGTCATAATTAGTCTTAATGATATACACGTGGACCAATCATGTCACGGGATTTGAAAATCTGTCAATTGTGGACTTAGAAGAATTTCAGAGAAACGGTAGTGATATACACAAGTAGGTATATAACTACTCGAGTAGATAAATGACTACTCGAGTAAGTAAATGAATATTACTCGGGTATATAATTCATGGCTACTTGAGTAGATTGAAGACAACTACTCGAGTACATATAATCAACTCGTCGAGTACTTAGAAGATCTACTCGAGCATGCAAAAAAGTTTCACGAGAAGTGGAGTTGAACTACTCGAGTACAAGTTGTACTACACGAGTAGGTGAGAAAAACTACTCGTGTGGTTTGACAAAATACTCGAGTGAAAAGACTTAGAAAAATTTCTGAACACTGGAGAATGAGCTACTCGAGTAGTCAGACTGAACTACTCGAGAGGATAAGATCTACTCGAGTATATGGAAAAGACTTACTCGAGTAAATGACAGTATTTTTGGAGGAGAAATTTAGTTTACTCGAGTATGAAGCTTGAACTACTCGAGTAGTAAGTGAACTACTCGAGTATATAACTTATACTACTTGAGTGTATAGAAAATTTACTCTTGACATAAAAAACAGTTACACGAATCAGAATCTATAACTACTCGAGTATATATATACTCACTCGAGTGTTTTACTTAGAAAAACTTGGAGAGTGAAATCTGTACTACTCGAGTAAGAAGTATGATCTACTCGAGTATAGGAATTCTGACTCGAGTAAAAGGCAAGTAATCTACTCGAGTAGTTAATGACCTACACGAGTAGAATACTTAGAAAAATTTTCAAGGTGGAGATTATTTCTTCTTTGGTGAAATCAGCATCCAACTCTATTTTCATAGTCCAAGTGCTTGAAAAATGAAGTGTATCCCAATAGAGAGGCTACACATGGGTCAACACATTGGGTCATACAATGAGGGATTACATTGTATGGTCCTGTGTTTAGTGACCCATTGTAGACTGAAATTGGTCTACACTTCCCATTGGAGTCCTGGAACCACATAACTCAAACAAAGCATCAAATACAACCTAATTCATCTTAGTTCCAGGGTGACTTCATCAAATCTGGGTTAATGTGGACATAGTACCCAAGAATCTCCCCCTATTTGTTTAAGTTAGAACCCTTTACACTAAGGTGAATTATAGACACAAAAAGTGTTAAGTATAAAAATGTGTTCAAGTAAGCAAGAAACTATGAAAAAGATAATGGGAGTAAACTTAGGATTATATAAATAAGAATATCCAAAATTATCAATTCTACAGTCATTCATTTCACACTCTCAAAAGTCCTTGAAATTTAGCCTAGGTTCTGTTGCTTGTCCAATTTCTCTTGTTGTCTCCTTTGGTAGCTGAATGGCTTTGGATAATATCTGGGAGGCCTAGGAGGAGCAGCAGGATTATTCCTTCCATACTCTCTGTCATAAATTCTTCTCTTGGTCAAGGATTTCTCATATAATTCCCATTCTTGGGAGCTATAATGCAGGTTCCAGTTCTCATCAAAGTCCATTACTAGTTTTAGAGTATCCAGAATCAAGGATTTGGAAGTGGGAGACCAGACTTCAGCATAAACAACAACAGATCGTTTTTCAGCAGCATGAACAGGAATTGATCTACTAGCAGAAGGACCTTCACCATATTTTCTCTTCTTTTTGGAGGTTTGGATCTCTGGAGGAGCATGAAGGAAAATATCAGCAGGATCTTCTTCCCAGCCTTGAGTATATGTCTCTGGAGGAGCAATTGAGTCTCCAGGCCTTGGAGAGAAAGTCATTTGTAGAGGAGCAGCTGGGGCAGAGGCATCTGTAGCTAGAGGATTCAAGTGATGGGGAATGATATTTGGGTCTGCAGGAAATTCAGGTAGGATTTGATTATGCACCCAGACAGCAGTGTCATAAGTATGAAACTTGACACTCTGTATCTAGGCTAACACATCAGCCTTAATTTTCTGCACATGAGTTTCCCATAGTTCCTGTTGGAGAGCAGTAGATTTTTCTAGATATTCTTTTACTAATCCCTCCCCCTTTCTGACTTCAATAGATAGTTTCCCAATAGCAGCTTCTTTAAAGAGACCAACTTCTTCACATATCTTCATCTTAGTTGCCTCAGCCCTTTTGTCCAGTTCCATTTGATTGTTGGCAAGGGTGACACCCTGTTCCATAACTTCTCCAACACTAGTTATAGTGTGGTCTAGGGATTTTCCACCAATTTGAAACAAGTATGTGAGCTTGTCAGTATTATGCTGGATTTATGCAAATCCCCTGCTCATTTCAGCTTCCAGAGCAGTTATTTTGGCAGTGACAGCAGCTAGAGAGGTATCAAAGTAATTCTTTTGGTCTTGCAGCAGGATGGATATTTGAGACAGAAGATCTGGTGAGGCAGTAGCAGCAGCAGTTGAAGGAGCAATAGATGGGGTTGGAAGAGGAGGAGCAGTCTAGAGGGGTATCTCTGCAATGAGGACTGAGCTTTGGGCTCTGGAGGTAGGAATCAGTCCAGCCCCTTCATCAAGTATAGTGGGGATGGAGAAATTCAGATTCCTGAGAGGTGCCTCAGCAGGTTCTGGAGATGGCTCATCAGAGATAAGAATACTCTCTGCCTGGGGTTGAGTAGAATCAGTATTTGGAGCTGGAGAGTTTTCATTTGAGGGGAGAGTTGTTTCTACCTGTTCTGGAGGAGCAACAAGAGATTTTAGATGAGATGGTACTGGAGATTGTGCTGATTGTTGAAAGGGAGGATCTTATGAGGTCAGCTCAGCTATCATGGCATTAATTGCAGCTTCAGAGGAGAGCAGATCTTCTTGAGGTTGCTGATCTGATGTTGGTGTAGGTGGAGTTTTATGTAGGGAAGAGGTAGATGGAGAAGGAGAGGAGGGGAATCCTTGTTGAGATGAAGGTAATCTGTGTGAAAGAGATGGAGCAGGCTCCCCCTCACTTGGTGCACCAGAGAAGCTGGCCATATGATGAGGAGAGGGAGATGGAGTCCTGTCCGCTAATGCTGGAACTTCTAGAACCTGAGCGGCTTGGGCAGCATCCTTCAATTTTAATTCCCATCTCTTAATGGACTGAAGTGAGACCTTCTTCATGTGGTGAAGAGGGGTCCCTTTGGAGAAGTTGAAGAGCTCAGGATCTAACTCATGGAGGAGGAGAGAGATGATCCTGGCAAAATTGGGGGCTTTAACACTGTCCTTGATTTTGTCAAGAATCATCAACCCAAATTCAAACTTTTTGCGGCTGACTATAGCTTGCATAATATCAAAGAAGTACAGAGGAATATCTCTTAGAGAATTAGTTTTGCAGAGCAAGATTTTCCCAATGATATCAACAAGAAATTTGCCCTCTACATTCATATCTAAGCATTTGATGTACTGAGCGTCAGACGGAATACCACAGAAGAGGCATGTTCTGTCAGAATCGTCTTCATCTAGGTCGTCTTCTTCGTCCACTATCGGTAGTTCGAGGAGTTGAGAGACGATTGTCTTTGTGAGTTTGATTTTCATACCTTTCACTTTGGATTTCAGAAGTTGTCCATTCCGTTTGACTTTGAGGTTCTTGAAGAATTCTGCTACTTCAGGAAAAAGGATTCGGCATGGTTCTTGCAGGATGAAGGATAGCCCTGCGGTGTCTAGTAGAATCAACAAGTTGTGGAAGTGATCCGAAAGTTCTGCAATCCTTAGGGCAACTAGTTCCGATTCCACGCCGATCTTGGAGGCGGCGGCCATGGTCCTTGCTTGACGGGAAGAGAGGAAGTTGTCGCGGCTCTGCAACTTCTTGAAGGAAGATGAAACGGCAGACGAGTACACGAGAGAGTGAAATGATTTCGTGTAGAGAGATTTTCGGAAATTCTTATTTATAAACCCTAGTTTTAAGTCTAATTAATCGAGAAGGAAATAATTTAAACCATAGAAGAGGCGACATAGGAAAATTTGAAAGCAGAGAGGCACATACACGAGAGATAAAGGACGTACTCGAGTAGATCAGGAGTTACTCGAGTAGGTCTATTGAAGTTACTCGAGTAGATCGGGACTTACTCGAGTAGGTCTATAGAAGTTACTCGAGTAGGTCCTTTGATTACCCGAGTAGGTCAAGTCTATCTCGAGTCAGAGAAAAAAATTTTGAAATGCCAAATTTTGACTAACCCTTTAATTTTCTTTGCTTTCTTGAAATCCAAACTTCTCTAATCTTCTTTATTGAGCATCCCAAGTTCCGTTTTGAAGAATGAGAACTTGGTCTCGTCCAACGGCTTCGTGAAAATATCTGCAGCTTGCCTGTCTGTGGAGACATATTGGAGATCTATGTCCCCATGCTCTACATTCTCCCGGATGAAATGATACCTTAGCTCAATATGCTTCGTACGGCTGTGCGAGACTGGATTGTTGGCTATTGTAATTGCGCTAGAAGAGTCGCAAAACATTGGGACATTCTTGAACTTCATGTTGTAATCCTCAAATTGATTCTTTATTCAGAGTAACTGTGCACAATAACTGCCTGCAAAGATGTACTCTGACTCGGCCGTTGAGATTGCGACACAGGTCTGCTTCTTACTACTCCAGGAGATTAGCCTTCTTCCAAAGAATTAGCAAGTCCCAGAGGTGCTTTTCCTGTCATCTTTGCTTCCTGCAAAATCTGCATCTGAAAAACCAATTAGTTCGATGTCATTACTTCTTGGGTACCATAAGCCAAGATTTGGTGTGCATTTAAGGTATCTCAAAATCCGCTTTGCAGCAGCGTAGTGAGATTCCTTATAGTTCACTTGAAATCTAGCACAGATACATGTTGAAAACATTATGTCGGGTCTATTGGCAGTAAGGTAGAGCAAGGATCCAATTATGCTTCTGTACTTGGTTTCATCAAAGGGTTTCCCTTTTTCATCCTTGTCCAGAGACATAGTTGAGCCCATTGGAGTCCTCATAGAGGTTGCGTTCTCCATTTCGAATTTCTTAATTAGCTCTTTGGTGAACTTGGTATGCGAGATGAAAATTCCATCTTCAGATTGTTTCACCTGAAGCCCTAAGAAATACTTCAGCTCGCCCATACTGCTCATTTCAAACTTCCCTTGCATAAGTTTTGAGAACTTTTTGCAGAGATTGTCATCTGTAGAGCCAAAAATAATGTCATCGACATAGATTTGCACTAGCAAAATCTTGCCTTTTATTTCCCTAAGAAATAATGTCGTGTCTATCTTTCCCCTTGTGAACTTGTTCTCAAATAGAAAGCTAGACAGCGTCTCATACCAAGCTCTAGGAGCTTGTTTCAGACCATATAGGGCCTTGTGCAGGAAATAGACATAATCAGAAAAGTTAGGATCCATGAAACCTGGAGGTTGTTTCACATATACTTCCTCCTTAATGTTACCATTTAGGAAGGGAGACTTCACGTCCATCTGATAGATAGTGAAGCCTTTGAATGCAGCATATGCTAGAAAAAACCTTATTTCCTCCAGCCTTGCCATGGGAGCATATGCCTGGTCGAAGTCAATTCCTCCTTCTTAACAATAGCCTTTAGCGACAAGTTTGGCCTTGTTCTTTATGATCGTTCCGTCTTCGTCCATCTTGTTCCTGTAGACCCATTTTGTTCCAATGACGTTCTTTCCTTTAGGTCTTGGAACAAGTGTCCATACATTGCAGCGCTTGAACTGATTTAGTTCTTCTTCAATAGCCAGTATCCACGATGCGTCCGAGTTTGCTTCCTCAAACTTCTACGGTTCAACCTGTGAGAGAAAACTCAAATATAAATTCTCATTAGTTGTACCTCTTCGAGTTCTGACACCGTCCCGGGGATCTCCTATGATCTGTTCCATGGGATGATCCTTCAGATGTCTGAGCTCTAAGTTCTTGCATCTGGATTATCTTCATTCACCGGAGTGATCTCTTCAACTTGGATGATCTCTTCATTTTAATCATCTGCCTCCCCAATAGGGGTTGGAGTGGTGATCTTGAAGAACTTTTCGTCTTTTTCCTCATTGGGCTCTTTCAGGTTGATTTCATCTAGCTTTGCACCTGTATCGTCAATGAGCACACTAGACGGCTTGCTTTGCAGCAAGCTCGTCTCATCAAATACAACATGTATCGATTCTTCTACCACCAAGGTTTTTCTATTAAGTATTCTAGATGCCTTACTATTGCTACTATAACCTACAAAAATACCTTCAAAACTCTTTTCGCTAAACTTGGTGGTATAATATTTACCATTGTTAAGTACGAAGCATTTACAACCAAAGATTCTAAAGTATGAGATGGTTGGCTTCCTGCCCTTTAGAAGTTCGTAAGGGGTCTTATCGTGGTTTTTGTTTATGAGTGCTCGATTTTGCACGTGGCTTGCAGTGTTGACGGCTTCAGCCCAGAAGTACTCTGGAAGTGAAGCATCACTCAACATTGTCCTACAGGCGTATATGAGTGTTCTGTTCCTTCTCTCAGCCACTCTGTTCTGTTGTGGAGTGCGAGGAGAGGAAAACTCATGAAAGATACCTAAGATTTCACAGAATTCTGTCATGGCCCCAGATTTGAACTCTGTTCCATTGTTACTTCTGATTTTGACTATGGAGCAGTTGTACTCATTCTGGACTTGCCTGACAAAATTAGTAAAGATGTCGAAGGTATCTGACTTGTGTTTTAGAAAGAACACTCACGCAAAGCGCGAGTAATCATCAACAATTACTAGCGTATAATCCTTACCTCCCAAACTTCTAATTTGTAGTGGACCAAACAAGTCCATATACAATAGATGGAGACAACTATTAGAGTATTTGCCAATAACGCTTTTAAAGGTAGCCCTTGTTTGCTTGCCTTTTACGCACGCATGACAAGGTCTATCTTTGACGCACTTGATATTTGGGGCATCACGCACTAAGTTCATTGAAAATAATTTTTTAATAGTTTTGAAATTAATATGTGCTAGTCTCTTGGGCCATTGGTCACCAAGGGACGCACTATCTTTTGCTAAAAAGCACACTGTTGTACAGGAATCTATACAAATGAAATTTAAACAGAAAATATTCCTGCTTCGAGAGCCGGATAGAATCGTTTCCATATTGTCAACGGATTTTATTAGACACTTATCAGCATGGAAATCAACTATGTATCCTTTATCGCAGAGTTGGCTTATGCTTATGATATTGTGTTCCAATCCTTCGACATAAGCCACATTCGAGATTGCCGTTAGTAATCATACCATAGCCTCTTGTAATTCCTTAGTCTGAACCTCCAAAGATGACCTTTAGTCCGTTCACGACTGCAGTAAAGTTCTGAATGAGGCTTCTAGTCCCGGTCATATGCCGAGAGCATCCGCTGTCCAAATACCAAATTGGCATTTTGTTGGCCTTTGGACAAACTTGCAATCATAATCAATTTGCCCTAGGAACCCAAACACATTTGGGTCTTTGGTCTCGGGTTAGAGTACTCCCCCTACGAGTGTTAGCATTATGAGCGGTCTTTCTCATATTGCTGACATGAGGAGTTGCAGCGTTTCTGGGATTAAACCAGCAATCAATTGCGAAGTGACCAACCTTGCCACAGCACCAACAGTCAAATCTGTTGTACCTTTGCCTCATGATCTCCTGCTTGACCTTTTGGAGTTTTGGTCTAGCGGGGTCAGCATTCTTGGAGGAAGAAGTTTCGTGATAATGACAATCGCATGTCTTCTTCTCCTTAGGAGGCCTTTCCACAACGGGCTTTGGATTTGGTGCCTTCTTTAAGTTATGCCCATGATTGAAAGGGCCATAGCTCTTAAGGACAACTTTTTCATAAGGTGCCTTGAAGACACTTTCACCGAAGTTTCTGGGTCGAGTCCATCCTTGATAATGGGACTTTGGCTCTACATAGGTAGGGCTAGCAAAGTGCACGTAGGATGAGTCAAGATCAAACTCATTTGATGGAAAGATGACTTTCTTGAATGTAGTCTGATCTTGAGGGCTTTCCCCTTCTCTTTGGCTAAGGCATTTTTTGCGGCCCTTTGCCTTGGCTAAGAATTCAGCAACGAATGGAAGAACCGTCTTGGGCTTCGAGAAACTTTCAACTAGTTTCTTTTCAGCTGCAGGTTGGGTTTCTAATTCCTTGATGATTTTCTCTTTGAGGTCAAGGCGCTCAAGAGCCTTGTTATATTCTTCAATAGCATTATTGGAGTTTTCTTCGAGTGATTTAGTCTTCGCGACTTTCTCTCTCAAGATGATCTCTTCGGCTTTTAGAGATTTGATCTCTTTAGCCTGAATCTTCACGACTCGACGACATTTATCGTAAGCCATGATTAACTCCTTGTACTGGGCCATTAGTTCTGACTCATCGTCAGAGGATCTATCCTCACAATCATGTTCAGAGACTTCAGAATCTGAAAGAGGGGTATGAGAGTTTACCTTCCCAGTGAATTGAGGCTCTTGATCATCATCTGTTTGAGCCATAAGCCCAAAATAAGCTTCTTCTTCTTCACTCGACTCAGATGAGTCAGAGTCATTAAGAGTCTTGCTATTTTTGGCTAGCAGGCTCTTCTCTTTCCTCTTTTTATTGTACGAGGATTTCTTTTCTTTTCTTCTACCACCCTCCTTCTTCTTATGAGGGCAGTCGGTGATGACGTGTCCTGGCTTATTACAACAATAGCAAATAATGTCAGTCGAAACATATTTGTACTGTTTAGAGGAATACCCGTCATGGCTACTTGAGCCTTTTCTTTGCCGATCACCATCGTGTCGTGATCTTCTATAGGAGGCATCCTTGCCTTTCCATTGCTTCTTCTTTTTCAAGAATTAAGCAGTGAGAACATAGAGATTTATAGTTGTTCCCCGAGTTGGGTATGTGAAAGATAATAGTTGTCAACCTAAATCACCTAGAGGGGGGTGAATAGGTGAGTTGTGCGTCTTTTGCGGAATAAAAAATCTCAGAACAAAGTACAGATCTATCTATCAAATTATCACATACGAGACAAGATTTATAGTGGTTCCCTGATCTTGGGTACATCCACTTTCCCTCACCGATCTAGCAATATACTAGGCTCGGCTACTCCACTATCTCGGATTGAAAATCAATCCTACCCTCGGAATAAAGTTCCTACAATCTCAATCCAACCAACTGGATCTACAAATCGGAAGTCAACACTTCCTACAAAATCGGAGTTGAAAACTCCTACACTCGGAGAAAACTTCTCCTACAAGAATGAAAATTGTTTTAGAAAATACAAACAATGATTTCTCTGTCAGATCTGCAAGCAAGCAACCAGGATCTTCTTCTTGTAAGCTTTGTGGCACTTTCAGAAAGATGAAGAAAATCTCGGCAACAGATCTGGATTCTTCTTTATCTTACACGATCGGGAAGAGGATGAGCACTTAAGAAACGATCTCGATCTGTAAAACTTCTTCAATCTGATTCCTCTGAAAATCGAAACCCTTGCCGGAGAAAACCAGCAACGGCGTCGGCTTTTTTCCGTGAAGAGAGAGAGAGAGGAAACAGCGACTTGGAGAGAGAAACGGCTGCAGAAATTTCTCAATAATGTTTGATCTTGAAAGTGTGTTATTATTTGTTAGGGTTTGTCGATTAGACAGAACCTTATATAAGATTTTGAATAATGGTCATAATTTGTCTTAATGATATACACGTGGACCAATCATGTCACGGGATTTGCAAATCTCTCAATTATGGACTTAGAAGAATTTCAGAGAAATGGTAGTGATATACACGAGTAGGTATATAACTACTCGAGTAAATAAAGGACTACTCGAGTAAGTAAAGGAATATTACTCGGGTATATAATTCATGGCTACTCGAGTAGATTGAAGACAACTACTCGAGTACATATAATCAACTACTCGAGTACTTAGAAGATCTACTCGAGTATGCAGAAAAGTTTCACGGGAAGTGGAGTTGAACTACTCGAGTACGAGTTATACTACTCGAGTAGGTGAGAAAAATTACTCGAGTGGTTTGATGAAATACTCGAGTGAAAAGACTTAGAAAAATCTCTGAACACTGGAGAATGAGCTACTCGAGTAGTCAGACTGAACTACTCGAGAGGATAAGATCTACTCGAGTATATGGAAAAGACTTACTCGAGTAAATGACAGTATTTTTGGAGGAGAAATTTAGTTTACTCGAGTATGAAGCTTGAACTACTCGAGTAGTAAGTGAACTACTCGAGTATATAACTTATACTACTCGAGTATATAAAAAATTTACTCTTGACATAGAAAACAGTAACACGAGTCAGAATCTATAACTACTCGAGTATATATATACTCACTCGAGTGTTTTACTTAGAAAAACTTGGAGAGTGAAATCTGTACTAGTCGAGTAAGAAGTATGATCTACTCGAGTATAGGAATTCTGACTCGAGTAAAAGGCAAGTAATCTACTCGAGTAGTTAATGACCTACACGAGTAGAATACTTAGAAAATTTTCAAGGTCGAGATTCTTTATTCTTTGGTGAAATCAGCATCCAACTCTATTCTCATAGTCCAAGTGCTTGAAAAATGAAGTGTATCCCAATAGAGAGGCTACACATGGGTCAACACTTTGGGTCATACAATGAGGGATTATATTGTTTGGTCCTGTGTTTAGTGAACCATTGTAGACTAACATTAGTCTACACTTTCCATTGGAATCCTGCAACCACATAACTCAAACAAAGCATCAAATACAACCTAATTCATCTTAGTTCCAAGGTGACTTCATCAAATCTGGGTTAATGTAGACATAGTACCCAACAGTATGTCCACTTTCCCGCCTCGCCTATCTACCATGAAGGGATAGATTCTGCTACTTCACCAATCTCAGATTTCTTCAAGTCTTACACCTCGGAGCCGCAACTCCTAAAACTTGGAGCCGCAACTCCTACAACTCGGAGATGACACTCTTACCACTTGATCCACAACCGGATCTACAAACTCGATCCACAAATGGATCTACAAACTTGATCCACAAACTGATCTACAAACTCGGAGGAATAATCTCCTACAACAGTAAATGATTATTTTAAAACACAAATGATTACAAGTCTTTACCCCCATCGTTCTTCGAAAAAGTAGATCTTGAATCTTAGAGAACTTGGAGAAATGAAATCTTGAAGACCTTGAATCGTGAACCTTCAATCGACAAGATCTGGAGGAGTAAAGATCTTCTGAGAGAGTATCGATCCAGTCATGTATGTCGAAGAAGATTAATTGCACTGATGTCGGTGGCCGATCGGACGAATTACAATTTTTACTGTGCGTCAGCGGTCAGACTAGCGGTATTCCGATTTTGGAAATGTTCTAGGTTTGAAATTGAGATCAATAGTACGATTGAGTTGAAAGGAAATATCCCCTAGGTATTTATAGAGATGTCTCTTCCAATGGCTAGATGAAAACTTTCAAAAACGAAACCTCAAATTTACTGTGCATGGTCTACCAATAGCCCGAGACAGCGATTTGAAATTTTCGTAAAAATGCTCTAATTCAAATTCGTTGAGTATCACCGAGTATCATAAGTATACTCGCTGAATGGTCTATGATATACGACAAATAAGACTTGGCCAAATCAGCTCAGGCCAGGAACACACTCAACGCCAAAGCGAAGAATCATAATCGACAAATTCATCGAGCATCAGCAGGTATACTCGACGAATTCGTCGAGTGTCGGCTGAATGACTCAACGCTTTCAACACCATGACAAGCCATATTTGACAAATGAGACAAAAATATCCAGAGAAGTAGTGTCGAATGGACTCGATGAATTCAGTGTGTATCATCTAGTATATTCGACGAATTCAGTGAGTATCGTTATATACATTCGACCAATTCGACGAGTATACACTATGATGCTCAGCGAATTTTACTTGGCAAATTTTCCAATTCTCAGCGAATTTTTCCTAAGTACAACTGGTGAATTCGACGAGTGTTGCAAGCGATATACGACGAATTTGATGAATATGAATGGGTATACTCGACGAATTCGACGTGTATTCCTTGCCATACTCGACGAATTTTACTTAGGCAAATTCATGTCCTTCTGTTTCCAAGCCTTGTGTAACACCTCCCCTATAATGACCGTATAATATGGGTCCGGCCGGGGCCCCACAACATACATACGCCACAGCTTCAGTATTATAAAGTTATATAGCTACCCAAACTCAAAACTCAGAACACATCACAGCGGAAACAACAAAAGAGACTAGAAGTTATCCACGCCTACAAGAGTAACAAAATGGCCTTAAGGCCTTACAACAAGAGTGAATCCAAACTAAAATACTACATCAGTCCTGAAAGTGCATAAGCACACCTAGTCTACCTCGGTATGCAAGTCGGTCACCAAGGGCATCAAAACATACAATGTCATAAAGAGTAGAGCTACGACAAAAAGTTAACACTTCATGAGGCTTAGGCCTTTCTGGCCAGCGAGCTAGCTCCTCCTTGCGATCCTTGCCCTGTAAAAATTATTAGTAACGTGGGTCAGCAAAGGCTGACCTCAAACTGTGTAACAAACACATCTTCTCCCGGCCACCCCTAACGGACCCCGGGGTATTCCTCCAACCTGCAAGTTAGCACTTCGAATGAAATAATCATAAGAAAGAAAAGAAACTGAGGAAACAGGCTTAGATGTCTCAAACATCATACATGTTCTCTATTGTTGAGCATATAATAATAGGGCCTACTATACAACATGAATGCAACACCCGAGCTTCACCCAAGGCACCCTATAGCGTATGCATCTAGCACAACATCACATCATTTGGGTACTCATCATTTCCCCATTGGCATAAAGCCGTAAACAAAAGGGGAACCACAATCCCCCATTGGCATACAAGCCGCCGCACGGAACTCTTGCCAAGGACCCACCCGCTCACGGTCGCAGACCCGGTCTTGCCTGCAAACTCTGACTTCTCATGTCAGGATTCCGTCCAACACACTGACCGATTCTAAGAACCCTTGCTGGACCCCACCCGCTCATGGCCTCATTGCCCGGGCTTGTCCCATGCTCGGCATTCTCGTCAGTCTCACACAAAGGGGACTAGTCTCGCCGGGACACTTTACATACATGACTTGCACGTCACGGGATAGCCAGCCGACCACGGAGACATAGCCACGCCTTGGCACATCACAAACCAAGTGAAAGGGGAAACTAGATCTGATATACTCTAGAGGGGGGGTGAATAGAGTATATGGTGCTTTTTAAAAACACAAAGAAAACTTTTTGCAAAGCTTTACAACAATTGTTGTAATGAGTGTAAGCAGGGAAGCAGAAATAAAACTAAGCTATGCAGATATTAAGCACAAGAGAATCTAGGCCAGAAACAAAAAGAAAACATGCAGAACCAGATGACACAAGGAAATATAGTGGTTCCCCAACTTGGGTACATCCACTCTTCTACCACCCTAGGTAGGAATCCACTGCAGGATGAGTTGATCAGGTGTCCTGGGCACCAATGAGCTTTTGATAAGGTGCTCAAAAACCAAATCAGATTTTTTGATCAGGTGTCTTGCCACCAATGAGCTTTTGACAAGGTGCTCAAAAACCAGCTTCAAACTTTTGAAGGGAGTTTGAAAAACCCTTTACAGAATGGGGGTGAGAGAGTGATGGCAGTCTTCTCTTTCTCAAGCAACTGAGAAGACTATATGGATTCAGTGATGTTGTCAAAGCTCCCCCTGAGTCCTTGAAATCTTCAGGAAAATGAGCTTTGCTGAGGGTGATAGGCCTTCAAAGATAGATCTCCAGCAAAAGATGATTTCAGCAAGCTGAAATGTTGAGTGTCTGGAGTCTTGAGATGATGTTGGCCTTGAACACTTGAGAGCTGAAGAGATCTGAAGAATGTTTGAAAGCTTGATCTCTTGATGAGTGTTCTTCTGAATTCTTGTTGACAGAAGATTGAGAGAGTCTCTGTGTATAGAGAGGTGTCCTCTACTTGTCTATCTCTATTCTCTTGTTCTTGTCTATCTTCTGTCTGATTCAAAAAAAATTCTATCTTTTATTCTCTGAGTCTGAATAGAAAATTGCTCTGTCAAAGATAGCCGTTGGTCTGAATTAATTACAGCATTAATTGCATAAAAAGTCCTGAAGGAAAGTCCACTGAATTATTCCTTGAAAAATCCCTTGAAACTTGCTCCAGAAGTAAATGAAAACGGCTGGCAGATCTTCTGAATTAAATGCAGAATAACTTCTATCTGATTTGAATTTGAATTCTGAAAGATAACTGAAATCGTCGAACTGAGCTCTGCTATCGTCGAGCTGAGCTCAGCGAATTGGAGAAAGCAAGCAGCAAAGAAATCGTCGATCTGAGCTCAAAGATCGTCGAACTGAGCTCAGAGATAAGGATCCAATGCAGAGCCAAAATCATCGACCTGAGCTCAGCGATCGTCGAACAGAGCTCGACAATGTTGAGAAGTTGAGCTCAGCGATCGTTGAATGGAGCTCGACGATCTGTCAATAGTTGAGCTAGACGATCGTCGAACAGAGCTCGACGATGTTGAGAAGTTGAGCTCAGCGATCGTCGAATGGAGCTCGACGATCTGTCAATAGTTGAGCTAGACAATCGTCGACCGGAGTTCGACGAAACGTCGTGCTGAGCTCGACGATTTGGACTTAGTCTCCAGAAAAATTTGGGTCTTCAGGACAGCTTCCAAACCTAGACTCCTGATCCCTTAGACTCAATTCTAATTGACCTACAATCTATACAGAAGGTCAAAACATAAAATCCTAGAGACATAGTGATCCTGACCCAAATTAGTAACAGGGTGTTCCAACAATCTCCCCCTATTTGGGTTAGGAAAACTATTTACAGACTTTGAAAAACAAACAACATCATACAGTCAGAAAAACATAAAAACAACAATAACAAGACACAGAGCAGAACCATCACAGAGATATATATATATATGTGTTATCCAGATAGCAGTTAGAAGAACCAAAAGTTGTCACCTTACAGAGTTACTCCTTTTCTTTGCCTTTTACCATTTTAATTTCTCTGTTGGGATCTAAAGCTTGTTGTTTGGATCTGGTATCATCAGCTGCACCCAAATAAATTTGCTTTGAAGCCCTGGGAACCACTGCAGCTGGATGCAACTCCATGTACCTGTCTGCATCAAAAAATTTGCTGGAGGCATATCTCTCTAATTCCTTCTGTCTTTGTTCTGACATGGTAGATATGTTGGAAGTGTCTAGCCCTTGTTCTTTTGCTTTCTTGATCTGATCTAAGGCAGCCAGCTCTTTCATTCTTGCAGTCCAAGCCATAGGATTTTTCTCAGGATCCTCAAAAGGAACAGGTGGCTCATACCTGTTGGAAGTAGTTTCTTGAGGAGTCCTGGCAGTCACTGTATCTTTGAGCTTGTAGGGAAAAGGACCAGAAGATGTGTCAGATGGAGCATGTCCTCCCTTGAGTAAGGATGCTGTCTGGAGTGTCCTTTAGAGTAAACCTGAGTTTCTCTTTGGTTACCCCTATATCCTCCCCTTCTAGAGTAAGACCCCCTAGACTGGCTTTCCCTTTGATAAGTTCTTGCATGAGGTTGGTAGGGAGCCTGGCTTCTAGCAGGGCCTGATCTTGCAGAGCTGCCACCTGCACCTGCATCAGGTGGAGGTGGTGGAGGAGGATGAGGGTGCTTGAACTGAGTGCAATCTTTTTCATATTTCCTCTTCTTTTTCATAGCCTTTAACTGATTCTTAGAGTATTGCATCCAATGCTCAGTGATTGGGAAATTGTGCAGAATATAGTAGGGGACATCATTGTCATCTCTGACTTTGGCAGGAGGAACTCTCTTCAAGGCCTTACTTCTTGCCTTTCTTTTCTTTGCAATTGTGGCAGATGAGTCATCAGAAGCAGTATTATAATCCTCAGATTCAGAACTTTGTGCATCATACAAGGCATCAAGCTGTTTCATCAAATCTTCTTTCAGTTTAACAGCAGCTGATGGAGCAACAGATACAGAAGCAGGAGGAGCAACAAAAGCAGCAGCAGATGAAACTATAGGTACTGGAGCAGCAGAAGTTACAACAGATATTGCTTCAGGAATGAGGGCAGCAGCAGCAGCAGCTTCAGAAACAACAACTTCTACAGCAGGCTCAAAATCAACAGCCTCTGTCATCAAAACATCCTGAGATGAGGGCTCAGCAGAAACAGTGACTTCAGCAGCAGATATAACTTCAGAGGTAGACACAGCATTGTCTTCAGCAGCAGCATCAGCAGTAACATCAAAAGCAGCAGTCACTGATAGAAGAAAATCAGAAATGATTCTGGGGTCACAGCAGGAGAAGGGCACTAGAGCCTTGGACAAATCTTCTGACTGGGCAGCAAGAACCTCTGGAGGCTGGACAGGATATGGCTCTGGGAGGCAGCAGAAGTAAGCAATGTCAAAAGTAGATAGCAAGGACCTTAGGTCTATTGCTAGTACTGGTGTAGCAGCAGCAGCAGAAACAGACACAGAAGCAGTAGCAGCAGAAACAACAGCAGGGGCAGCAACAGCAGCAACAGCTTCATAGGGCATCTCCCCCTGCCTGGATGCAGATACCTGTGCATCAAGGCACACTGCTGGGGGTGCTGCTAGAGGAGCAAGGAAGGAGGAAAGCCTGGCAGAGAGAGCTTCCACTGATTGTTGTAGAGGAGCTAAAGAGGCCTCCATGAGAAGAGAGAGCCTAGGTGCAAGGAGCTCATACAACTGATCAGCAAGGGCTGGGAGATCTACATGCTCAATGAGAGGAGCAGAGGTAGAGGGTTGAGGGATGGCTGAGGATGCTGGAGGAGGAGGGCTGAAGGGTGGAATGAATGGCTCAGGAGAGGGGATGGTAGAGATGGAGGATAGAGGGATGGATATGGAGGGAGTGAAGGTGGGTTGATCAATGATTTGGTTGAGAAGGTCTTGGAAAGTTGTGGAGGAGGATGGCAAATCTGGAGGAGAGGAGGGGGAATCATCCATGTAGTATTCATCCAGGAGAGTGAAAGTTGGAAGGGATGGGGATGAGGTTACATCTGGAGGGGGATAGGAGAAAAGGGGGTGGAAGTGGGCTGCTGGTTGAGAGGAAATTGTTGCTGGGGACGGAATTGAGGTTGGAGAAGGGCTGGAGATTGTAATTGTGGAGGTGGCTGGAGAGGTGGATGGAAGTGGTAGGGTTGGGCTTGGAGGAGGAGAAGCAGCAGCACTAGCAGGCAGGTCCTCTGCAGGGGCAGAGGCCTGGGGTGGAGTGACTCTTAGAGTCCTGGTACCTGAAGGGCCAGAAGAAGATGGCCTGCTGGGCTTGGAGATTTGCCTGTCCCATTTCCCAAAAAGGGCACAGGTGAGTCTCTTGGAGGCATTGATGTGCACTCCAGAGGAGACTAGCAGGGTGGGGCACTTAGCCTGGAGGAAGACTCCCAGTATTCTTCCATAATTCACAAAGGTCTTGTTTATCTTTTTCTTCAACAAATCAAAAAATACTTCTCTCCAGTTCAAGCTTTTTCTATCTACCAGAGCTCCCATAAGGCAGAGCTGATATCTGGAGATTGTGTCATGAGCAGAATGCTTGGCCAAGAGAACCTTGCCTACTACATCAGCCATAAACCTGTATTCCACAGACAGGTTCCTCTTAAACAGCTTGCTAGGGTTCCCCTCAGGATGACCCATCCTGGCAAGAATATCAGAGAACTCATCTCCAGAGAGTTCAGCAGAATCTTCACCATTTCTTAAACCAAAAACCTCTGTGAGTACTGTTGGGGTCAGAGGTACCTGGGTGCCACCAATAGAACCAACTATGGTATTGTTGTCCAGGTTGTGGGCAGTATATACCCATTCTTTAATTTCATCAGATGCTAGTTTGATTCTGGTTGTCATCATGGCAGATAATTGCTGATCCTTGAACAAGCTGAGAATATCCTGGAAGATTTGATCGGTTGTGTTGAAGGAGTCGAGATCGATGTCAAAGCCTGCATCAAATTTCATTGCAGAGAGTACAGCAACTGAAACGGCCATGGTACCTGCAAAAATCAACAGACAAAACGACCAAGGTAGAACTGTTTGGAGGGAAGAAAAGTTTGCAGAGAAATTGAAAGCGCAAGAGAGAACGACGGCGAAAAAAGAGTTTTATATTAGGGTTCGACGCAGAAAAGGAAAGATCGTTGAACTCAGTTCGACGATCGAGGCTTCTAAAGGAATCTGAAGAGACTCCAAAATCGTCGATCTCCGTTCGACGATCTGGAAAGGCGTCGAGCTCCGTTCGACGATCGTTCAGTGAACAAAATCGCCGAGCGCCGTTCGACGATCGTTGACCGAAGGAGACAGTTCATGCTGTCTGAGGGGCGCTGAACTCAGTTCGACGATTCTGGAAATCGTCGAACTCCGTTCGACGATCTGTGGGGAAATCGTCGAGTGCAGTTCAGAGATCAGAGAAATCCTAGACACTAAGGAAAATCAGAATTTTGCCTAGTCTTGGTCCATTTTTAGCTTTCAAAATCTTGGGATTATTTAAGACTTCCTCCATCTAACATTCCTAACTGATTTAGGAAGAAAGTATGTTTCTTTTCATCCAAAGGCTTGGTGAAAATATCTCCCCTTTGTAAATCAGTTGGGATATACTGCAATTCAATTTTGTTCTTTTCAACATTATCCCTTAAGAAATGATGCCTAATCTCTATATGTTTTGTCCTACTATGGAGGACTGGATTTTGAGCTATGGAGATAGCACTTGTATTGTCACAAAAGATTTTTGACTTCTCTAAGTTGTAACCATAGTCTAGGAGTTGATTTTGAATCCACAGTATTTGTGAACAACAACTGCCTGCAGCCATATATTCAGCTTCAGCAGTTGAAGTTGACACAGATGTTTGTTTCTTGCAAAACCAAGAGACAAGTCTATCACCAAGGAACTGACAAGTTCCACTGGTGCTTTTCCTGTCAATTCTGCATCCAGCATAATCAGTATCAGAGAATCCAGTTAGCTCAAATGCTGAATCTTTTGGATACCAGAGACCTAGATTTGGACAACTTTTAACATACCTAAGAATCCTTTTAACTAATGTGAGGTGTGACTCTCTAGGGCTAACTTGGAATCTAGCACATATGCATGTAGAAAACATTATATCTGGTCTACTAGCTGTAAGATACAGTAGAGAGCCAATCATTGCTCTATATGTTGTCTGATCAACAGGTTTCCCATGTTCATCAGCATCCAGTACAGCATTGGTAGGCATGGGTGTTTTCATACAAGATGCCTCAGACATGCCAAATTTCTTAACCAGCTCATTA
This sequence comes from Platanthera guangdongensis, assembly GCA_039583875.1. Classification (NCBI taxonomy): domain Eukaryota; kingdom Viridiplantae; phylum Streptophyta; class Magnoliopsida; order Asparagales; family Orchidaceae; genus Platanthera; species Platanthera guangdongensis. Next base: position 222,811,581 of record CM077158.1, on the reverse strand, counting down.
GCATATTTGGTTTGAGAAATAAAGATGCCTTCAGCATGTTGTTTGACTTGCAATCCTAGGAAGAAAGATAGCTCACCCATGCTACTCATCTCAAATTTAGAATGCATTAGGTTAGAAAACCTTCTGCACAATTTTGAGTCAGTAGAACCAAAAATGATATCGTCTACATAGATTTGTACTAGTATGGTATGGGACTTATGGGTTCTAATGAAAAGAGTTTGGTCTACTCTACCCCTTATAAAACCATTTTCCAAAAGAAAGCATGCTAGGGTCTCATACCATGCTCTAGGAGCTTGCTTGAGACCATATAATGCTTTATTTAATCTAAAAACAAAATCAGGATGAGTTGGAGAGATAAAACCTGGAGGTTGTCTGACATAGACTTCCTCTTTGATGTCTCCATTTAAGAAGGCACTCTTGACATCCATCTGATAAACCTTGAAGCCTTTGTGAGCTGCATAAGCTAGAAAAATCCTGATGGCTTCCAATCTTGCAACATGTGCAAAGGTCTGGTCGTAGTCAATTCCTTCTTCTTGAGAATATCCTTGGGCAACTAGCCTTGCCTTGTTCCTTATTATTACTCCTTGATCATCCAGTTTGTTTCTGAATACCCATTTTGTTCCAACAATGGAATGATCCTTAGGCTTTGGCACTAGTTCCCATACTTTGTTCCTCTCAAATTGATGCAACTCCTCTTGCATGGCAGTGATCCAGTGTGGATCTTGCTCTGCATCTTGAATGGACTGAGGTTCAATTTGAGAAAGAAAGCAGGTGTGCAACAGGTTTTGGTTGACCTGATTTCTGGTTTGCACACCAGCTGAGATTTCTCCAATTATTTGGGTAATTGGATGGTCTCTTGATGTTACTAAATCAACAGGGGGTGTTGATTGTTCACCAACCTGTGTTGTTGTTTCCTCTTGTGGTACAACAACTGGCTCTTCAGGTTGTGCTTCAATATGTTGAGCATTGCTTTCATCTTCACTGCTTTCATCCTCTTGAGCAACCTGTAGCTTGTTCATATCTTCAACTAGAGAGTGTTCCTGCACAGGTTCTATGATAGAAGAGATCTTCTCCTTGAAAGACATGTTAGTTTCATCAAAAGAAACATGAACAGATTCCTCAATTTTAATGATGATTTATTATATACCCTATAGGCCTTGCTGATCATGGAGTATCCCAGAAACACTCCTTCATCAGCTTTGGCTTGAAATTTTGCTAGATGTTTCTTATCATTATTATGAATATAACAAATGCAACCAAAAATTTTGAAATAGTCAACTTTAGGTTTCTTCCCTTTGAGTAATTCATAGGGAGTCTTTCCCTTTAGTTTATGTATCAGGCTTCTGTTCAGCACATAGTTGGAGGTGTTCACTGCCTCTGCCCAGAAGGATAGAGGTAGATGAGCATCTAACAGCAATGTAGTGGCAGATTCAATAAGGGTTCTATTTTTCCTTTCAGCTACCCCATTTTGTTGAGGAGTTCTAGGAGCTGAGAAAGTATGCCTGATCCCTTCACTCTGACAGAACTCTTGCATAAGAAGAGAATCAAACTCTGTCCCATGATCACTTCTGATCAGGGAAATGTGAGTATTGAACTCAATCTTTATACATTTGAAAACTCTGTCAGACACTTAAAGTTATCAAACTTCTTCCTTAGAAAGAACACCCAAGTGAATCTAGAGAAGTCATCTACAACAACTAAAGTGTAGGATTTCCCTCCTAGGCTTTGTACTGTGATGGGTCCAAATAGATCCATGTGTAACAGATACAGTATCCTAGGTGAATCACTCTTATTAAGTGACTTAAAGCTGTTTTAGTTTGCTTGCCTAATTGACAGGCCTTGCAGAGTCCTTCCTTCTTGTAGGGGCCAGAAGGTAGTCCTCTAACAAGGTTGTCCTTGGATAGCCTAGCAATAGTTCTAAGGTTTAGGTGTCCTAGTCTCTTATGCCATAAAACATTTGGTCTATAAACTGAATTGAATAAGCAGATATCTATAGAAGTTGAAAGAAAATCTACAAGGTAGATGTTACCTTTCCTTTTACCTGTCAACACAGTGGTGTTGTCCTCTGACTTGATTTTGCATAGGTTTTGCTGAAGGTCACCTGGTAGCCTTCATCACATAGCTGACTGATACTGATTAGATTGTGCTTCAGTCCTTCCACATATGCTACCTTCTTGAAGGTTACAGAACCAATCTGGACTTCTCCATATCCTTTAGTCTGTCCAAAGTTGGAGTCACCAAAGATAACTTTGGTCCAAGCTTGGCTCTAAAGGAATTGAGGTTGTCCTTGTTCCCTGTCATGTGCTTAGAGCACCCACTATCCAAATACCATTGCTGGTTAGATGTTGGATAGGTCTTCACCTGCACATAAAGCAATTCACTTGTTTTTGACCCAGTTTACCTTGGGCCTAGGTTGATAACCTTTAAATTCAGAAATGAAAGACATCCCTGGCTGACTCTTATATCCTTCAGGATGATATCTCCTTGGAGGTAAAATCCATTCAGTATAAGGGTTAAATGTTTGGGATGAAGAACCCTCAGGATTCAATTTTGACTTGCCATTGAAAAAATTTCCAGAGCTCTGACCTCTGTTCGACGATCTTGGAGCTGAGTTCGACGATCTTGGGTCAGATCGTCGAGCTCCATTCGACGGTCGACTATGGCTGAGGTCAGGTATATGGGATCGTCGACCAGCGTTCGACGATCTTGGCTTAGATCGTCGATCAGCGTTTGACGATTTGTCCTGAGATCGTCGAGCTGCGTTCGGCGATCGTCGATCTTCATTCGGCGATCGTCGATCTCCGTTCGACGATTTGTACTGGACTTTAGTTTTCTGAGGCAGATCAGAATTTTTCCTGGCAACCTCTACAACTCCCTTTCCCTTGTCAGAAATGAACTTGATAGGGGTTGTTAGAACAATAGGTTGGCTGGATGAGGCACCCAAGCCCAGTGTACTGTTGAATCTTGAGTTCACTGTGCTTGTGATGTCCATCAGCTTGATGCTTCTCCCATTGAGAGATTCTTCAAGCTTCTTGGCCTCAGAGAGTTCACTCTTCAGTGAAGCTATCTGTTCCCTATGGTTCTCCAACTCCTGAGAGAGCTTGAGGTTTTCTGATTTTAAACACTTTGTTCAGATAATTGATTTCTGAGAGAGATGATCTCTTTCTCAGACTTTAGCAGGTCTAAACATAGTGCTTTAAATTCAAGTTTGAAATCTTCTGAAGTGAAATCAAAGGAGTTGATTACCTGATCTTCTTCAGGTTGAGTTTCTGAGTCTGACTCTGACTCCTCTTCCTCTGAGTTGTGTTGAGAGGCATTGATTGCCATCATGCAGAATTCTTTTCCTCTGCATCATCCTCATCATCACTTGAGCTGGAAGAGGCCCGTGACTCCTCTTCAGTCTCACTCCAGGATTCAGCAACAAATCCTTTCCTTGTGTGCTTATTTTGCTGGTGGAAGGTTTGTTACTTCCATGCCTTTTGGAGTACTTCTCCTTTCTTCTTTCTTTTCTGTCCCTCTGTCCTTGTTCTTGTTTTCTGGACAGTCAGGAACCATATGCCCTGGTTTCCTGCAACCAAAGCAAATAATGTCTTTGCTATTGCCAGTGGACTTGTCATACCTTGGCTTATCTTGCTCCTTGTATGATCTTCTTCTGAAGTCCTTTCTGGCCATCTTGTAGAATCTTTTGGCCAACAGGCTGAGAAGTTCATCATTGCCTGTACCTTTTTCTTCAGGCTTATCCTCAGCTGCCTTAAATGCTATAGTCTTCTCCCTTTTTGTGGCTGGAGAAGCAGCCTTCTGTTCTTCTTCTCTGTTCTTGATGAGTAGCTCATAAGATTTGAGCTTACCCAGCAAGGCTTCAGTCGTGATCTCATTCAGACTTCTGGCATCTTTAATTGGCCAGATTCTTGAATCCCAAGTGCTGGGGAAGCACATTAGGATCTTATCATTCAGTTCTGTCAGTGAGATCTCTTTGTCTAATGTCCTCAGTTCACTGACAATTAGACTCAATCTGTTGTACATTTCTCCCACTGACTCTGTTTCTCCCTTCTTAAAGTTCTCATATTGGGAGATGAGATGAGATCTTCTGTCCTTTCTCTCATCAGCTGATCCTGAAACTATTTCTGAGAGCTTGTCCCAGATCTCCTTGGCTGAGTTGCATTCAGCTACTTTTGAAAAATGTCATCTGACATTGTTTGAGCTAGAATGTTCATTGCCTTGGCATCAGCTACTTTCCACTTTTTGATGTCAGCATCTGTTCCTGATGGAGGTGGAACAGCATTTGTGCTTGTGCTCTCTGGAGGTCTTGGACACACTGTTAAGACGGAATTAAAAATATCTTCGTCAATAGAATTCATGTATAGTCTAATCCTTGCTTTCCAAAGTGCAAACTTTGACAGATTGCACACTGGAGGTCTGGTGCTAGCATAGTCATTGTTTTGGGTCATGATTTGTGCAAGCTAAATCTAATAATGAAATATAAAAGAAGGATCTAGTTTGGGATCTTTGGGTTCAGGTGTTAGCCTGTACAACCAAACAGATATGGTATGTTTAACCAACCTGGCTCTGATACCAATTGAAAGGGGAAACTAGATCTGATATACTCTAGAGGGGGGGTGAATAGAGTATATGGTGCTTTTTAAAAACACAAAGAAAACTTTTTGCAAAGCTTTACAATAATTGTTGTAATGAGTGTAAGCAGGGAAGCAGAAATAAAACTAAGCTATGCAGATATTAAGCACAAGAGAATCTAGGCCAGAAACAAAAAGAAAACATGCAGAACCAGATGACACAAGGAAATATAGTGGTTCCCCAACTTGGGTACATCCACTCTTCTACCACCCTAGGTAGGAATCCACTGCAGGATGAGTTGATCAGGTGTCCTGGGCACCAATGAGCTTTTGATAAGGTGCTCAAAAACCAAATCAGATTTTTTGATCAGGTGTCTTGCCACCAATGAGCTTTTGACAAGGTGCTCAAAAACCAGCTTCAAACTTTTGAAGGGAGTTTGAAAAACCCTTTACAGAATGGGGGTGAGAGAGTGATGGCAGTCTTCTCTTTCTCAAGCAACTGAGAAGACTATGTGGATTCAGTGATGTTGTCAAAGCTCCCCCTGAGTCCTTGAAATCTTCAGGAAAATGAGCTTTGCTGAGGGTGATAGGCCTTCAAAGATAGATCTCCAGCAAAAGATGATTTCAGCAAGCTGAAATGTTGAGTGTCTGGAGTCTTGAGATGATGTTGGCCTTGAACACTTGAGAGCTGAAGAGATCTGAAGAATGTTTGAAAGCTTGATCTCTTGATGAGTGTTCTTCTGAATTCTTGTTGACAGAAGATTGAGAGAGTCTCTGTGTATAGAGAGGTGTCCTCTACTTGTCTATCTCTATTCTCTTGTTCTTGTCTATCTTCTGTCTGATTCAAAAAAATTCTATCTTTTATTCTCTGAGTCTGAATAGAAAATTGCTCTGTCAAAGATAGCCGTTGGTCTGAATTAATTACAGCATTAATTGCATAAAAAGTTCTGAAGGAAAGTCCACTGAATTATTCCTTGAAAAATCCCTTGAAACTTGCTCCAGAAGTAAATGAAAACGGCTGGCAGATCTTCTGAATTAAATGCAGAATAACTTCTATCTGATTTGAATTTGAATTCTGAAAGATAACTGAAATCGTCGAACTGAGCTCTGCTATCGTCGAGCTGAGCTCAGCGAATTGGAGAAAGCAAGCAGCAAAGAAATCATCGATCTGAGCTCAAAGATCGTCGAACTGAGCTCAGAGATAAGGATCCAGTGCAGAGCCAAAATCGTCGACCTGAGCTCAGCGATCGTCGAACAGAGCTCGACGATGTTGAGAAGTTGAGCTCAGCGATCGTCGAATGGAGCTCGACGATCTGTCAATAGTTGAGCTAGACGATCGTCGACCGGAGTTCGACGAAACGTCGTGCTGAGCTCGACGATTTGGACTTAGTCTCCAGAACAATTTGGGTCTTCAGGACAGCTTCCAAACCTAGACTCCTGATCCCTTAGACTCAATTCTAATTGACCTATAATATATACAGAAGGTCAAAACATAAAATCCTAGAGACATAGTGATCCTGACCTAAATTAGTAACAGGGTGTTCCAACACCAAGATATTTCCTCCATAATCCCTCTCATTCGTACTGCAGCGTTCCCGCACATCAAGGAAACCATCTACCACTCATGCGGAGCTAACCTTGTTCATCAAGGAAACCATCTACCTCCAATGAGGAGCTAACCTTGTCCACCAAGGAAACCATCTACCGCCAATGAGGAGCTAACCTTGTCCGGTACCGGCCACATATACTTATGCAAGATAAAGGGAAGAACATCAAAAACAACACGAACATCACAAACCGCCCCTTGCCGCAGCGGATTTCTACGAATCCTTAAACCTCATATGCAACATCACCGAGTCAGACAAACGGTCGTGACTACGACTTCATCCACCATGCCTAATACGCTAACAGAGCAGATCTTTAATGCAAACAAATCATGACGGGGACGGACTCAATCGACCCGAAGGTTCCTCTTGAACCTTGGCGACCCAAACCCCTCTCATTTGAGTGTTTGATGCCCAAAAACTAGAAAAGAAAAGATGCTAAAACATGCATCCTAAAACCGAGAGGAGAAGTGTCGTTACCTTCCGACTCCTCTTCCTAGCCATGGAAAAATAGCCGGATGAAAACCTTTGCAACGATCTAGCCTCCACGGATATGGACTCGGCTCGCGATTTGGAGATCCGAAGCTCCGCCGGTGACCGGATCTAGGCTTCTTCTTCTTCCTTTGCTCTCCTCTCTCTCTTGACTTAGAAAGAGAACCACTCAAAATAAATGAGGGTTTCTACGGGTCCAATCTCGTGTATATCCCATTAGGAACAACCCCCAGCCATTGGATCATAAATTAAAGAAACGAACGACCTTGATTAAGGCCTAAAATGCTAAAATTGGGACGAACATGGCCTGCGACACGCCCATGCCCAGGGCCGTGTCCCCCATTCGCCGTCAAAATCGACGCACCTCGAACAACACACGGGCATCCGACACACCCGTGTTCGACCTGACAAGCCCGTGTTCCAACTGACACGGCCGTGTGGTCGGTCGTGTGCCTCCATCGACACAGCCCCGAAAACAACCCGAGACTCACACGGGTACTAGACACGCCCGTGTCCTTGCCCGTGTCTAACTCAACACGCCTGGGCTCCAGGCCGTGTTTACTGTCTCGACACTTCGTCAAGCGAAGTTCGTCGACTGCCTGACACGGCCTTGGACACGCCCGTGTACTAGGCCGTGTGCCTTGTCTCGACACATCGTCGAGCGAAATTCATCGACTCCCCGGGCCGATCGTCGACACGGGCTCGACACGCCCTGAGACACGCCCGTGTCTCAGGCCGTGTTCTCTTCTCGACGATCGTCGACTCCAAAATCGTCGACCTCTTGACCAAATCATCGATTGGAGCCTGACACTCCCTGGGACACGCGCGTGTCCCAGGCCGTATGGCCCCTGCCAGAAACCAATTTTCCTTCTCGATGAACCCAATTCGACACGGCCATGGACACGCCCGTGTCCTTGGCCGTGTGACTCTCAGCTAAGACCCAAACTTGGCCAGAAATGCTGGTCGTCCCTCTACAAATTTTGGGGCGTTACAACTCTCCCCCCTTAAAAGAATTTCGTCCCGAAATTACAAAGCAAAAGGGAACAAAACTTAAATGGTACCTGATTTGAAGAGCTCTGGATACTCTTCTAGCATGGCTTATTCTCGCTCCCAAGAGTGCTCCTCACGATCGCAGTTGTCCCATCGGACTTTCACGAGTTTAACCTCTTTATTCCGCAACTGTTGTGTCTCCAAATCCTCTATAGCAATTGGACGGACTCGCGTCGTCAAGTCTTCCTCTATCGGCACCGATGCCGGCTCGATCACCACACTAGCCTCCACCAAGGCTTTCCTCAAGACGGAGACATGGAAGACGTCGTGCAATCCACTCAGCTCCGCGGATAACACCAACTGATAGGCTGCTTCTCCCACCGATTCAACAACTTCAAAAGGCCCCAAAAACCTGGGACTCAACTTCTTGAGTCGGCGAATCCGTGAGACGCCTTTGAACGACTTGATCTTCAAATAGACCCAATCACCTACCGCAAACTCCAACTTCCTGTGACGAGCATTAAAGTATTTTGCTTGCCGGTCTTGCGCCACCTTCATACGCTCTTGAATGGTCCTTACCAACTCACAAGCGTCAACTACCACCTCCTTTCCCAAAATTTTGGTGTCTCCCGCCTCTGTCCAAGACATCGGTGTTCGACACCGTCTCCCATACAAAGCTTTGTATGGCGCCATTTTTATACTTGCTTGATAACTATTATTGTACGTGAATTCCACCATGAAGAGGTGATCCTACCACTTCTTGCCGAAGTCAAGAATGCACATTCTCAGCATATCCTCCATAGTACGGTTCGTTCTTTCGGTTTGCCCGTCAGTTTGAGGATGGAACGTCGTACTGAACTTTAGCTTCATGCCCAAACTCTTCTGAACCAATCTCCAGTCCTTGGATGTAAACCGTCCATCTCGATCGCTGAATATGCTCTTAGGAATCCCATGCAGTCGCACAACATTGCGAACATATAACTCCACCAGCTTCTCCACGCTGTCCTCCTTCCGATTTGGGATGAAGTAGGCCACCTTGGTTAAGCGATCCACGATCACCCAAATAGCATCATTACCCTGCTGCGATCTAGGCAAACCATGTACAAAATCCTTGGAGATGTCATCAAATTTCCACTCAGGGATTGGAAGGGGCTTCAGGAACCAGCCCGGCTTCTGACATTCGGCCTTCACCAAGGCGCAAGTTTGGCAACGATTCACATACAAAGCTACATCCTGCTTCAGCCCTGGCCACCAAAAGGATTTATTCATATCCAGGTACATCTTTGTACTGCCCGGGTGAATGAAGTACTTTGTGAAGTGAGTGTTGGAACACCCTATTACTGATTTGGGCAAGGATCACTATGTCTCTTAGGGAACCTGTTTTGACCTAACTGTATAGATCTAAAGGTCAATTAGAATTGAGTCTAAGTGTTAGTGTTTAGGTTTGGAAGCTGCCCTCAAGACCAGGTTTTTCAGTTTTGGAGACTAAGTCATTTTGTCGAGCTCAGTACGACGAATCGTCGAACTCCATTCGACGATCGTTGAGCTCACTTCGACGGATCGTCGAACTCCATTCGACGATCTCTGAGCTCAACTTCAATAAGTCGTTGAACTTCATTCGACGATCTTCGAGCTCAGATCGACGATCTTGACTCCAGTTTGTTTCTCAGTCTCTGAGCTCAGTTCGACGATAGTTGAGCTCAGATCGACGATCTCTATTTTTATCCAAGATCAATCTCTGAGCTCAATTCAACGATAGTGGAGCTCAGTTCGACGTTTCTCTGAAGAGTTCAATGTTTTTAAAGATTCAAATTTTGGACAGCTGTGGAATTATTATCAACATTTAATTCAGAGATCTTGTAGCTGTTTTTAATTAATCTGGAGCAAGTTTCAAGGAATTTTCAAGGAATGTTTTGTTGGACTTTCCTCCAGAAGACAAATTGCAATTAAGGAAGTCATTTATTGACAGGCTAACGGCTATCTTGGACAGAGGATCATTTCTATTCAGACCAAGAAAATAAAAGATCAGATTTTCATTCTTCTCAGATAGAGACAAAAAAAGGACACAAATTCTGCAATAACAATTCTCTGCAACAACAAGATTTACAGCTCTAACAACAACAATTACACAAAAGAAAGAAAGAGAGTTGCAGACATTCTCAGTCAAAAAAATTCATACAAGAACACACATCACAAAAGGAGATCAACCAACTGAAATCTTCAGATCTCTTTTGATTCAAGTGTTCAAAGGCCATCATCATTCAAGACTCCAGACACCTCACATTTCAGATGTTGCTGAAATCATCTTTTGTTGGAGATCAAATCATGTGAAGGCCTATCACCCTACTGCAAAGCTTCACTTCCTGAACAACTACAGATCTCAGGGGGAGCTTTGACATCATCCACTATCTTCTCTCTGACTGTTGACAGAGAAGATCATCTCATCCCTCTCTCTCTCTCTACTGTAAAGGGTTTTTCAAACTCCCTTCAAAAGTTTATGTTTGGTTTCTGAGACCTTATCAAAACTCAGTGGTGGCAAGACACCTGATAAAAAAAATCTGGTTTGGTTTTTGAGCACCTTATCAAAAGCTCATTGGTACCCAGGATACCTGATCAACTCATCCTGCAGTGGATTCCTACCTAGGGTGGTAGAAGAGTGGATGTACCCAGGTTGATTGGGGAACCACTATAGCTCCTTGTGTCATCTGGTTGCTTGTCTTTCTTTTTGTTTCTGGCTATGGTTTGTGACTAGATTGCTCTGTGATTAGATAGTTGCTGTGTTTAGATTTACTTTATGTTATTTGCTTCCCTGTTCACTTAGGAATACAATAACTGTTGTAAACAGTTTTTTTAGCAAGCCCCATACTCTATTCACCCCCCCCCCCCTCTAGAGTATATCAGATCTAACTTGCACTTTCAATTGGTATCAGAGCGAGGTTGGTTAAAAATACCATATCTCAGTGGTTGCACAGGCTAACCCCTGAACCCAAAGATCCCTCCAGTTAGATCTGCTTGTTTTGATTTTGTTATTAGGATTATTCCTTCACAAAATATGGCCCAAAACAAAGATTATGCCAGCACCAGACCTCCAGTGTGCAATCTGTCTAAGTTTGCACTTTGGAAGGCAATGATTAGACTGTACATGAATTCTATTGATGAGGACATTTTCAATTCTGTTTTGACAGTGTGTCCAAGACCTCCAGAGAGCACAAGTACAAATGTTGTTCCACCTCCCTCAGGAACAGATGCAGAAATAAAGAAATGGAAAGTTGCAGATGCAAAAGCTATGAACATTCTAGCACAGACTATGTCTGATGAGATATTCCAAAAGGTAGCTGAATGCAACTCAGCAAAGGATATCTGGGACAAGTTATCTGAAATAGTCTCAGGATCAGCTGATGAGAGAAAAGACAGAAGATCTCACCTCATAACCCAGTATGAGAATTTCAAGAAAGGAGAAGCTGAGTCAGTAGCAGAAATGTATAATAGACTCAGCCTGATAGTCAATGAACTGAAAACTTTGGATAAGGAGATCTCATTGACTAAGCTAAATGACAAAATCCTAATGTGCTTCCCAAGCACTTGGGACACAAGGATCTGGCCAATCAAGGATACCAGAAGTCTCAATGAGATCACAATAGAAGCTCTCTTGGGCAAGCTCAAATCTTATGAGCTGCTCATTAAGAATAGAGAAGAAGTGCAGAAGGCTGCCTCACCAGCCATAAGAAAGGAGAAATCAATAGCCTTCAAAGCCACTGAAGGTCAGCCTGAAGACAAAATCACAGGCAAGGAGGAATTGCTAAGTCTACTGGTCAAAAGATTTTACAAAATGGCCAGAAAGGACTTCAGGAAAAGATCATGCAAAGAGCATGACAAGCCAAGGTATGATAAATCAAATAACAAAGAGATTATCTGTTTTGGTTGCAGGAAACCAGGCCACATTGTGCCTGACTGTCCAGAAAACAAAAACAAGGACATAAAAGACAGGAAAGAAAGAAGAAAAGAAAAAGACTTCAAGAAGAATAGCAATGACAAACCCTCCTCCAGCAAGAGCAAACACACAAGGAAGGGATTTGTTGCTGAAACTTGGAGTGAGACAGAAGAAGAATCTGAAATTTCTTCCAGCTCAAGTGATGATGAGGATGATGCTGAAGAGATGGAATTCTGCATGATGGCTATCAATGCCTCACAACACAATTCAGATGCAGAAAAGTCAGAGTCAGACTCAGAGACTCAACTTGAAGAGGACTAGGTGAAGACCTATCCAACATCAAACCTGCAATGGTATTTGGATAGTGGGTGCTCCAAGCACATGACAGTGAGCAAGGACAACTTCACATCCTTTAAAGCCAAGCTTGGACCCAAAGTCATATTTGGTGATTCAAACTTTGGACTAACAAAAGGATATGGTGCAGTTCAGATTGGCACAGTCACATTCAAGAAAGTAGCCTATGTGGAAGGACTGAAGCACAACTTGATCAGCATCAGTCAGCTATGTGATGAAGGCTACCAGGTGACTTTCAGTAAATCCTTATGCAAGATCAAATTAGAGGACAACACAACTGTGTTGACAAGTAAAAGGAAAGGTAACATCTACTTAGTAGACTTTCTTTCAACAGAAGTAGATATTTGTCTGTTTAATTCTGTCTGTAGACCTAATGAGTTATGGCGTAAGAGACTAGGGCATATAAACCTTAGAACCATTGCTAGGCTATCCAAGGACCACCTTGTTAAAGGACTACCTTCTGACCCCTACAAGAAGGAAGGACTCTGCAGGGCTTGTCAATTAGGCAAGGAAACCAAAAATGGTTTTAAGTCACTTAATAAGAGTAATTCACCTAGGATTTTGTATCTGTTACACATGGATCTTTTTGGACTCATTACAGTACAAAGCTTAGGAGGGAAATCTTATACTTTAGTGGTTGTAGATCACTTCTCTAGATTCACATGGGTGTTCTTTATGAGGAAGAAGTATGATAACTTTAAGTGTTTGACAGAGTTTCTCAAATGCATACAGACTAAGTTCAATACTCACATTACCCTAATCAGAAGTGATCATGGGACAGAGTTTGATTCTCTTCTTATGCAAGAGTTCTGTCAGAGTGAAGGGATCAGACACACTTTCTCAGCTCCTAGAACTCCTCAACAAAATGGGGTAGCTGGAAGGAAAAATAGAACTCTTATTGAATCTGCCACTACATTGTTGTCAGATGCTCACCTTCCTCTATCCTTTTGGGCAGAGGCAGTGAACACCTCCAACTATGTGCTGAATAGAAGTTTAATACATAAACTAAAGGGCAAGACTCTCTATGAATTACTCAAAGGGAAGAAATCTAAAGTAGATTATTTTAGAATTTTTGGTTGTATTTGTTATATTCATAATAATGACAAGAAATATTTAGCAAAATTTCAAGCTAAAGCTGATGAAGGAGTGTTTCTGGGATACTCCATGATCAGTAAGGCTTATAGAGTATATAATAAATCAACTCTCAAAATTGAAGAATCTGTTCATATGTCTTTTGATGAAACTAACATGTCTTTCGAGGAGAAGAATACTTCTACCATAGAACATTTACAGGTACACTCTCTTGCAGAAGACTTGAACAGGTTACAAATCATTCAAAAAGAGGAAAGCAGTGAAGATGAAGAAGACATTCAACATCTTGAAGAAAAACTTCTTGAAGAGCCAGTTGTTGTACCACCAGAGGAAACAACAACACAGGTTGGTGAACAATCAACACCACCTATTGATTTAGTAACATCAAGAGACCATCCAATTTCCCAAGTGATTGGAGAGATCTCAGCTGGTGTGCAAACCAGAAATCAGGTCAACTAAAACCTGATGCACACTTGCTTTCTTTCTAAAATTGAACCTCAATCCATTCAAGATGCTGAGCAAAATCCACACTAGATCATTGCAATGCAAGAAGAGTTGCATCAATTTGAAAGGAACAAAGTTTGGGAACTAGTACCAAGGCCTAAGGATCACTCCATTGTTGGAACAAAGTGGGTGTTCAGAAACAAATTGGATGATCAAGGAGTAATTGTAAGGAACAAGGCAAGGCTAGTTGCTCAAGGGTACTCTCAAGAAGAAGGAATAGATTATGACCAGACTTTTGCACCAGTTGCAAGGTTGGAGGCTATAAGAATCTTCTTAGCATATGCAGCACACAAAGGTTTCAAAGTATATCAGATGGATGTAAAGAGTGCTTTTCTCAATGGAGATATCAAAGAAGAAGTCTATGTTAGACAACCTCCAGGTTTTATCTCTTCAACTCATCCTGATTATGTTTTCAAGTTGTATAAAGCATTATATGGTCTAAAGCAAGCTCCTAGAGCATGGTATGAGACCTTAGCATGCTTTCTTCTGAAAAATGAATTTATAAGGGGTAGAGTAGACCAAACTCTTTTTGTTAGAATCCATAAGTCTCATACCCTACTAGTACAAATCTATGTAGATGATATTATCTTTGGTTCTACTGATTCAAATTTGTGCAGAAGGTTCTCCAATCTAATGCATTCTAAATTTGAAATTAGTAGCATGGGTGAGCTATCCTTCTTTCTAGGATTGCAAATCAAGCAACATGTTGAAGGCATATTTTTTTCTCAAACAAAGTATGCAAAAGAATTGGTTAAGAAATTTAGTATGTCTGAAGCATCATGCATGAAAACACATATGCCTACTAATACTGTATTGAATGCTGATAAACATGGGAAACCTGTTGATCAGACAACATATAGAGCAATGATTGGCTCTTTATTGTACCTTATAGCTAGTAGACCTGACATAATATTTGCTACATGCATATGTGCTAGATTCCAAGTGAGCCCTAGAGAGTCACAACTAACCTTAGTAAAAAGGATTCTCAGGTATGTAAAAAGTTCTCCAAATCTAGGTCTCTAGTATCCAAAAGATTCAGCATTTGACTTAACTGGATTTTCTGATGCTGATCATGCTGGATGCAAAATAGACAGGAAAAGCACCAGTGGAACTTGTCAGTTTCTTGGTGACAGACTTGTCTCCTGGTTTTGCAAGAAACAAACATCTGTGTCAACTTCAACTGCTAAAGCTGAATATATGGCTGCAGGTAGTTGTTGTTCACAAATATTGTGGATTCAAAACCAACTCCTAGACTATGGCTACAACTTAGAGAAGTCAAAATTTTTTTGTGATAATACCAGTGCTATTTCTATAGCCCAAAATCAAGTCCTCTATAGTAGGACAAAACACATAGAAATTAGGCATCACTTTCTAAGGGATAATGTTGAGAAAAATAAAATTGAACTTCAATATATCCCAACTGATTTGCAAAGGGGAGATATTTTCACCAAACCCTTGGATGAAAAGAAACACACCTTCTTCCTGAATCGGTTAGGAATGTTAGATGGAGGAAGTCTAAAATAAGATCCAAGATTTTAAAACTCTAAAAATTGACCAAGACTAGGCGAACTTCTTTATTTTTCTAGTGTATAAGAGAGTTTCTTATCTTTGAACTGCGCTCGACGATTTTCCCCCCGATCGTCGAATAGAGATCGACGACTTCCGAAATCGTCGACGAGAGTTCAACGCCTCTCAGATAGTGCTAAACTATCTTTCTCAGGTCAGCGATCGTCATGCGGAGCTCGACGACTTTGTTTTCTGAACGATCGTCGAACGGAGCTCGATGCTCTCCAATATCGTCGAACGGAGATCGACGCTATTGATGACCTTTCAGTTTCCTTTAGAAGCCTAGATCGTCGAACAGAGTTCCACGATCTTTCCTTTTCTGCGTCGAACCCTAATATAAAACTCTTTTTTCGGCCGTCGTTCTCCCTTGCGCTTTCATACTTTCTACAAAACTTCTCTTTCCCTCCAAACTTCTCTACACTTGGTCATTTGTTTGTTAGTTTTTGCAGGAATCAATAGCCGTCTTAGTTGCAATCCTGGCCGCGATGAAATTTGATGCAGGTTTTGACATAGACATGGACTCATTCAATAACAGCGATCAAATTTTCCAGGACATTCTGAACCTTTTCAAGGAACAACAGCTAGTTACAATAATGACTACCAGGATAAAATTAGCTGCAGATGCGATCAAAGAATGGGTGTATACTGCCCATAACTTGGATCAAAATACAGTGATTGGAAAAATTTCAGGAACACAGGTATCCCTAACACCGGCTGCTTTGACAGAGATTTTTTAATTGAAATCTGGAGAAGTGTCTGTTGAACTTTCTAGAGAGGAATTTTCTGCGATGCTTGAAAGGATGGGTCATTCAGATGCAAACCCTAGCAAGCTGCTGAAGAAAAATCTATCTGTGGAGTACAGATTCTTAGCTGATGTGGTTGGAAAGGTACTGTTGGCCAAACACTCAGCCCATGATACCATATCCAGGTATCAGCTCTGCTTGATGGGTGCTCTTGTGGATAAGAAACAATTGAACTGGGGAGAAGCCTTCTTTGACCTAATTAAGAAGAAAATCAACAAAAAGTTGTTAATTTTGGAAGGATATTAGAGCTGTTTCTTCAAAACAGATGCCCTGCCCTACTAGTTTCAAATGAGATGCACATTAATGCCTCCAAGAGGCTCACCTGTGCCCTGTTTGGCAAATGGGATAGGAAAATAGTGAAGCCGAGCAGGCCCTCTGCATCTACTACTTCAGGTACAAGGACTGCTGCAGTCACTTCCCCTCAAGTCTCTGCCCCTGTAGAAGACTTGCCTGTTTCTTCTCCCCCTCCACCTCCTGTTTCATCTACACTAGTCACATCCACAATCACCATTTCCACCCCATCTCCAACTTCAATCCATTCTCCAACACCACAATTCACAGAAGAAACTTTCCATCCTCTATATCAATATCCTCACCTAGAGATTGACTCATCATCCCACATTCCATCCTTCAATCTTATAGATGATTCCTTTATGGATGATTCTCCCTCATCCCCAGCTGAGCCACCATCTTCATCCACATCTTATCAACAACTACTGCAAGACATTATTGCACAACCATATTTCACACCATCCATTTCCATTCCATTATCTACTATTTCCACAATTCTCATCTCTCAACCTTCATTTCCACCATCCACCTGTTCTCCTCCAACATCTCATGCTGCCTCACCTTCAATTCCTACCTCTACTCAAGTTAATCTTAAGCAAGTAGATATTCCAGCTCTAGCAGACAGGCTCTATGAGCTGCTTGCTCCCAGGCTATCACTCTTGATGGAGACCTCCTTGGCTCCTCTTCTAAAAACAGTCCAAGAACTGTCTGCCAGGCTCTCCTCTCTTCTTCCTTCTCAGGCAATCCCTTCTAATGGGTGCCTTGATCCAGTTGCCACTGAATCTAGGCAGGGGGAGATGCCTCATGAAGTGGAAAGATTGCCTGCTACTGCTGCTGCTGCTGCTGCTGCTGTTACTTCAGTCCAGGATCAAGCCTCAATACCTCCAATTGCAATTATCACAGTTGACCTCAGGTCACTGTTATCAGTTTTTGATTGTATTTATTTCAGCTGTCTTCCAAAGCACACTGTAGTCCAGCAATTTGACGATCTGTCTAAGGCCATTGTGCCCATCTCCAGCTGTGATACCAGCTTAATAAGCTCCTATATAAGTTCCCTATTACTGTTGAGCCTTCTGTTTCTGTTGATCTTACTGCTGCTGCTCCTACTGCAAATGTTGATGTTTCTGATAGTTCTGATGTTACTGATGCTTTAGTTTCTGAGGACATACATATGACAGAGGCACTTATTTTTGAGCCTACTATTACTGCTGCTAATGCTCCTTCTGTTACTGCTGCTCTACCTTATATTTCTGAAAGTGTTGTTGCTGAAAGTGCTGTATCTGAACCTGATGTTGTATCCGAATCTGCTATTATAACTTCTTCTGTCAGTGATACTTCTACTCCTCTTCCTGCTGTTGCTGCTACTACTATTATTGTTCCTGCTGTCTCTCCTGCTCAGTCACAACAACAGATAGATTATCTCAAAAAGATTGATGCAGTGTATGATAACCCTCCAAGCTCAAATAGTGATCAGTATAGGACTGATTCAGATGACTCCTCTGCTACTATTGAAAGGAAAAGGAAAGCCAGAAGCAAAGCAATGAAGAGAGTCCCCCCCAGCAAAAGTGAAAGACACAAATGATATTCCTTACTACATTCTGCATAACTGTCCTATCACAGAACATTGGATGCAATATTCCAAAAATCAACTGAAGGCTATGAAGAAAAAGAGAAAGTATGATAAAGGATCCTCTCAGTTCAATCATCATCCTCCTCCTCCTCCTTCACCAGGTGCAGGTGCAAGTGGAAGCTCTGTATCTCAACCTTCTACCAGAAGCCAAAGCTCTTATCAACCTCAAGGAAGATCCCAATACAGAGGCAGTCAATCTAGAGGCTATCAGTCAAGGAGAGGAAACTACAGAGGAAATCAAAGAGAATTCCAAGTTTATTCAAAAGGCTATTCCAGGCAACATTCATATTCAAGGGAAGGACAAGGTCCATCTGATACAACCTCTGGTCCATTTCCTTACAAGCTGAAAGACTTAGTCTCCTCCAGAGCTCTTGCAAACAATCACTCAAATAGATATGAGCCTCCAGTTCCATTTGAGGATCCTGAAAACAATACAACTTCATGGACAGCTAGGATGAAGGAAGTGGCTGCTTTAGATCAGATTAAGAAAGCCAGAGAATAAGGAAGGGATACTTCAAACATAATTACCTTATCAGATCAAAGGAAAAAGAAACTTGAAAGATATTCATCCACCAAGTTTTTTGATTCAGAAAGCTACATGAAGCTGCACCCTGAAGCTGTAGTGCCTAGGCCAAAGCAACAAACTTATTTAGGTGCAGCTGATGACAGGAGATCGAAGAAAGAAGCTCTCAATCCAAACAGAGAAATAGTCCTTATAAAGAGCAAGGAAAAAGAGTAATTCTGTAAGGTGACAGTTATTTTGTTCTCTGAGATATCTGAGATAATATCTGTGGTTCTGCAATGTTTTGTTTATTGCATTTATGCTTTATATGCTTTTATTTCCTCAAATGTCTGTAAATAGTAATCCTAACCCAAATAGGGGGAGATTGTTGGAACACCCTATTACTGATTTGGGCAAGGATCACTATGTCTCTTAGGAAACCTGTTTTGACCTCACTGTATAGATCTAAAGGTCAATTAGAATTGAGTTTAAGGGTTAGTGTTTAGGTTTGGAAGCTGCCCTCAAGACCAGGTTTTTCAGTTTTGGATACTAAGTCATTTCTTCGAGCTCAGTACGACGAATCGTCGAACTCCATTCGACGATCGTTGAGCTCACTTCGACGGATCGTCGAACTACATTCGACGATCTCTGAGCTCAACTTCAATAAGTCATCGAACTCCATTCGACGATCTTCGAGCTCAGATTGACGATCTTGACTCCAGTTTGTTTCTCAGTCTCTGAGCTCAGTTCGACGATAGTTGAGCTCAGATCGACGATCTCTGTTTCTATCCAAGATCAATCTCTCAGCTCATTTCAACGATATTGGAGCTCAGTTCGACGTTTCTCTGAAGAGTTCAATGTTTTTCAAAATTCAAATTTTGGACAGCTGTGGAATTATTGTCAGCATTTAATTCAGAGATCTTGTAGCCGTTTTTAATTAATCTGGAGCAAGTTTCAAGGAATTTTCAAGGAATGTTTTGTTGGACTTTCCTCCAGAAGAGAAATTGCAATTAAGGAAGTCATTTATTAACAGGCTAACGGCTATCTTGGACAGAGGATCATTTCTATTCAGACCAAGAAAATAAAAGATCAGTTTTTCAGTCTTCTCAGACAGAGACAAAAAAAGGACACAAATTCTGTAATAACAATTCTCTGTAACAACAAGATTTACAGCTCTTACAACAACAATTACACAAGAGAAAGAAAGAGAGTTGCAGACATTCTCAGTCAAAAAAATTCATACAAGAACACACATCACAAAAGGAGATCAACCAACTGAAATCTTCAGATCTCTTTTGATTCAAGTGTTCAAAGGCCATCATCATTCAAGACTCCAGACACCTCACATTTCAGCTGTTGCTGAAATCATCTTTTGCTGGAGATCAAATCATTTGTAGGCCTATCACCCTACTGCAAAGCTTCACTTCCTGAACAACTACAGATCTCAGGGGGAGCTTTGACATCATCCACTATCTTCTCTCTGACTGTTGACAGAGAAGATCATCTCATCCCCCTCTCTCTCTCTCTCTCTGCTGTAAAGGGTTTTTCAAACTCCTTTCAAAAGTTTGTGTTTGGTTTCTGAGACCAAAACTCAGTGGTGGCAAGAGACCTGATCAAAAAAATCTGGTTTGGTTTTTGAGCACCTTATCAAAAGCTCATTGGTGCCTAGGACACCTGATCAACTCATCCTGCAGTGGATTCCTACCTAGGGTGGTAGAAGAGTGATGTACCCAGGTTGATTGGGGAACCACTATAGCTCCTTGTGTCATCTGGTTGCTTATCTTTCTTTTTGTTTCTGGCTGTGGTTTGTGACTAGATTGCTCTGTGATTAGATAGTTGCTGTGTTTAGATTTACTTTATGTTATTTGCTTCCCTGTTGACTTAGGAATACAACAACTATTGTAAAAAGTTTTTTAGCAAGCACCATACTATATTCACCACCCATCTAGAGTATATCAGATCTAACTTGCACTTTCAGTGAGCCTCAAAAATCAACTCCTCACGGAGTTTGCTGAACTGCGGTATACAAACCCTTCCGTCCTTCCTCAGAATCCCATCAATCATCTCCCGGGCACTGCTCTCGCCCTTTTGAGCCTCCATCACATATGGTTGAAACTCCACATCCAACAGAGTCGCTTACCGAATGCGATCGGACAAGTCATTCTGCATGTCAATCCAGTTCAACCGAGCTACACTGGACTCGCCTCTCACCACACATTCCAAACCAAGGGACTCCCATTCCCGTACCAACCGCTCATCATGAGCTTCGATCCAATTCCCTTGCCCCTAGTACCTTCTACTCAAGGCATCTGCCACTACATTGGCTTTACATGGCGTATACTGAATTGCCACCTCATAGTCTCCCAGAAACTCAACCCACCTGCGTTGCCGCATGTTCAAGTCCTTTTGATCCAAGAGATACTTCAGGCTTTTATGATCCGTGAAGATCTCCACCTTTGCACCATACACATAATGTCGCCATATTTTCAACGCAAAAATTACCACCGCCAACTCCAAGTCATGGACGGGGTAATTCCTCTCATGAGGCTTCAGCTGTCTAGACCCAAAAGCTATCACCTTGCCATGTTGCACCAAAACGCAACCCAAACCGCATCCTGATGCGTCACTGAAGATCTGAAATCCCTCAGTCCCTTGCGGTAGACTTAGGAATGGAGCCATCATCAGTCTCTCCTTCAGTGCCTCAAATGCTTGACTGCACTCTTGAGTCCACACAAACTTATGATCTTTACGAGTGAGTGAGGTGAGGGGTAGAGCTATTCGCGAAAAATTCTCCACGAATCTCCTATAATACCCGGCTAGTCCAAGAAAACTTCGGACTTCCGCCACGGTCCTCAAGACTGGCCAATCTCTGATGGCTTCCACTTTTGTTGGATCCACTGCCACCCCATCCCCACTAATCAAGTGGCCCAAAAATGCCACCTTCGCTAACCAGAACTCGTACTTTGAGAACTTTGCATACAACTGATTCTCCCTCAACACTTGCAAGACCACTCTCAAGTGGGTCTCATGCTCCACTTCCGATTTGGAATACACCAAGATGTCATCAATGAAGAAAACCACAAAAGAATCCAAGTATTCCCGAAATACTCGATTCATAAGATCCATGAACACCGATGGCGCGTTTGTCAGCCCGAACGGCATCACCATAAACTCAAAGTGTCTGTACCTCGTACCAAAGGCAGTCTTGGGTATGTCCTTGTCCCGAATTCGCAACTGATAATAGCCTGACTTCACGTCCAATTTTGAGTACACCATCGACCCCACCAACTGGTCGAACAAGTCGTCTATCCGAGGAATCAGATACTTATTCTTAACGGTCAGTTTATTCAGTTCTCGGTAGTCTATGCACAGTCGCATACTACCGTCTTTCTTCTTTACAAACAACATAGGCGCACTCCACGGCGAAGAACTGGGTCTGATATACCCTTGCTCCAACAGTTC
Organism: Platanthera guangdongensis; assembly: GCA_039583875.1. Classification (NCBI taxonomy): domain Eukaryota; kingdom Viridiplantae; phylum Streptophyta; class Magnoliopsida; order Asparagales; family Orchidaceae; genus Platanthera; species Platanthera guangdongensis. The sequence goes on along the minus strand of CM077158.1, from coordinate 222,789,789 downwards.
CCATAAATGTACTTTGAGTTCAGCCAACTCCTTTGGTGCCATCCTAAATGGAGGACGCGACACTGGCCTAGCCTCCGGCACCAACTCGATCGAGAAGTCGATCTCCCACCGAGGAGGCGCTCCAGGAAGTTCATCCGGAAACACATCCTTGAACTCTGCCACTACGGGCACTTCCTCAATAGACAACTGAGTGAGGCGAACCTCCAATAATGCTACAAGCGCTACACCACCCTGGTTAACTGCCCGCATCAATTGCATGGCCGAAATCAGGGAATAGACCACTCCACAAAGGCCCTCAAATTTGACTTCTGCCTGCCCTTTACTCCTTAGGGTCACTACCTTAGATAGACAATCAATACTGGCGCGCTGCTCTGCAAGACATTCCATGCCCAAAATGACATCGAACTCAACCAATGGTAAAACCGCTGCTACCAAAATGAAGTCAACTCCGTCCAGCTCCCAATAGATGAGCCCTTTGGCCCTGGTGGTCATGGATGACCCATTAGGCATGCGCACTTTCAGCTTCGCGTCCGCCTAGAAAGAATCAACTCCTATTCTCCGGATGAAGCTCTCCGTAAGAAAGGAGTGTGATGCTCCCGTATCGAATAATACCCTAGCGGGGTACCCAGAAACAAATACGAAGCCTACAACATAGACATCACACATGAAAGTCTAAAAGTATGAAGCACAAAATTAAACTTAAATTACCTCATACCTGTCACAACATCGGTTTGGCAGATCGCTTCCTGCTATCCAAGGTTGTAGTCCCTTGGTTGCACCGGTTGGAACCGAGAAGCGCTTGACTCCGCCATCTTCCCTTTCTCTACGGCACTGGGGCCGGAGCGCACAGTCTGCTCCTGCCTTACTCTTGCTCCGCTCCTCCTTGAGGACAAACACGAGCTATGTGCCCCACCTTACCGCAGTTATACCACGTCGGCGGTCCCCTAGAGTGAGAACCTCCGGGCGTCCACTTGCTCTTCTCACCGGACCTGGAAGTGTGAGGCTTTTTCCTCCACCTACTCCCTTCAGACTTTCCCTGGGATTGGGGAGGCTTCCCTTCCTCTTGCTTGGGAGTGAAACCCTTACGATGTTGGGTTCGCTCCATATCACTCTCCAATATCCTGGCAGCCTCAACTAGCTCATTAAAACCAGCTCTCTTCATGGAAATGAGGGGTTGCCTCAAATTCTCCCTCAGCCCCTGGTAGAAGAGGTTATCCCTCTCTACATCATCTGCCATCGTCGTTCCCGCGTAACGAGCCAAACGGGTGAACTCCTGCACATAATCGTCCGCCGTCTTGTCTGCTATGGTTCACCCACCATAACTTGGCATCTCCTTCCAACATGAATGCCGCATACTCAGATTTCGTTTCTTCTGGCGTCTCTGCCGCCCTCAAAAGCTCTTGAATTCGAACCCACCAATCCTCTGCATCCATTGGCGTACCAACTCCCTTGAATGATAGGGGATGGAAGCTCAGGAAATACTTCATGTGTCGGTCTCCATGTCCGACAACCACCCTTTCCGCCAAAGGTTCCACTCTCCTGGCTTCTCCGCCTGGCACGGCCGTCGCCGTGTCCGGTGTAGCAGGGGTTGCTACCTGAGCTGTCGCTGCAGCTTGGGCTGTCACCATCGCTTCTGCAAGCATGCGGCAGAAGTCAGCCGGGTTTACACCCATGCCCAAAAGACCTGGAGCAGTGGCACTGCTCGCTGAAAGTTCTTCTCTTGCTCTCGACGTACCCGCCTCGTTGCTTGCACTCTTTAAGAAAATAAGAAACAAGGGATCAGTCTCTAATCTCAAGACTTAAACATAAGGACACTCATGGTCCCGCGTTACTCTTATGTGGATAATTTCTCTACGCACTGACCTTGAATCTAACCTCGCTTTGATACCAAATTGTAACACCTCCCCTGTAATGACCGTATAATATGGGTCCGGCCGGGGCCCCACAACATACAGACGCCACAGCTTCAGTATTATAAAGTGATATAGCTACCCAAACTCAAAACTCAGAACACATCACAGCAGAAACAACAAAAGAGACTAGAAGTTATCCACGCCTACAAGAGTAACAAAATGGCCTTAAGGCCTTACAACAAGAGTGAATCCAAACTCAAATAATACATCAGTCCTGAAAGTGCATAAGCACACCTAGTCTACCTCGGCATGCAAGCCGGTCACCAAGGGCATCAAAACATACAATGTCATAAAGAGTAGAGCTACGACAAAAAGTTAACACTTCATGAGGCTTAGGCCTTTCTGGCCAGCGAGCTAGCTCCTGCTTGCGATCCTTGCCCTGTAAAAATTATTAGTAACGTGGGTCAGCAAAGGCTGACCTCAAAGTGTGTAACAAACACATCTCCTCCCGGCCGCCCCTAACGGACCCAGGGGTATTCCTCCAACCTGCAAGTTAGCACTTCGAATGCAATAATCATAAGCAAGAAAAGAAACTAAGGAAACAGGCTTGGATGTCTCAAACATCATACATGTTCTCTATTGTTGAGCATATAATAATACGGCCTACTATGCAACATGAATGCAACACCTGTGCTTCACCCAAGGCACCCTATAGCGTATGCATCTAGCACAACATCACATCATTTGGGTACTCATCATTTCCCCATTGGCATAAAGCCGCAAACAAAAGGGGAACCACAATCCCCCAATGGAATACAAGCCGCCACACGGAACTCTTGCCAAAGCCCCACCCGCTCACGGTCATAGACCCGGGCTTACCGGCAAACTCTGACTTCTCATGTCAGGATTCCATCCAACACACTGAACGATTCTAAGAACCCTCGCTGGACCCCACCCTCTTATGGCCTCATTGCCCGGACTTGTTCCATGCTCGACGTTCTTGTCAGTCTCACACGAAGGGGACTAGTCTCGCCGGGACACTTTCCACACATGACTTGCACGTCACGGGATAGCCAGCCGACCACGGAGACACAGCCACACCTTGGCACATCACAAACCAAGACATTTCCTCCATTATCCCTCTCATTCGTACTGCAGCGTTCCCGCACATCAAGGAAACCATCTACCACTCATGCTGAGCTAACCTTGTTCACCAAGGAAACCATCTACCTCCAATGAGGAGCTAACCTTGTCCACCAAGGAAACCATCTACCGCCAATGAGGAGCTAACCTTTTCCGATACCGGCCATATGTACTCATGCAAGATAAAGGGAAGAACATCACAAACAACACGAACATCACAAACGGCCCCTTGCCGCAGCAGATTTCTACGAATCCTTAAACCTCGTATGCAATATCACCGAGTCGGACTAACGGTTGCGACTACGGCTTCACCCACCATGCCTAATCCGCTAACGGAGCGGATCTCTAATGCAAACAAATCATGTCGGGGACGGACTCAATCGACCCGGAGGTTCCTCTTGAACCTTGGCGACCCAAACCCTCTCATTTGAGTGTTTGGTGCCCAAAAACTAGAAAAGAAAAGATGCTAAAACATGCATCCTAAAACCGAGAGGAGAAGTGTCGTTATCTTCTGACTCCTCTTCCTAGCCATGGAAAAATAGCCGGATGAAAACCTTCGCAACGATCTAGCCTCCACGGATCTGGACCCGGCTCGTGATTTGGAGCTCTGAAGCTCCGCCGGTGACCAGATCTAGGCTTCTTCTTCTTCCTTTGCTCTCCTCTATCTCTTGACTTAGAAAGAGAACCACTCAAAAGAAATGAGGGTTTTTAAGGGTCCAATCCCGTGTATATCCCATCAGGAACAACCCCCAGCCGTTGGATCCCAAATTAAAGAAACGAACGGCCTTGATTCGGGCCTGAAATGGTAAAACTGGGCCGAACACGGCCTGCGACACGCCCGTGTCCAGGGCTGTTGTTGGAACACCCTATTACTAATTTGGGTCAGGATCACTATGTCTTTAGGAAACCTGTTTTGACCTCCTGTATAGCTCTAAAGGTCAATTATAATTGAGTCTAAGGGATAGTACTTAGGTTTGGAAGCTGCCCTCAAGACCAAGGATTTTCAGTATGAGACTAAGTCATATCGTCGAGCTCAGAACGACGATTCGTCGAACTCCAATCGATGATCGTCTAGCTCAACTTTGAGAGATCGTCGAACTCCATTCGACGATCACTGAGCTCAACTTCAACAAATCGTCGAACTCCATTCGACGATCTGCGAGCTCAGTTCGACGATCTTGACTCAGTATTGGTTCTCTATCTCTGAGCTCAGTTCGACGATCTTTGAGCTCAGATCGACGATTTTTGTTGCTGTATAAGTCCAAATCACTGAGCTCAGTTCGACGATAGCAGAGCTCAGCTCGATGTTTTTTTTTGATGAGTTCAAGGATTTTTCAAGATTCAAATTCAGGAGTTATTCAGCAATTAATTCAGAAGATTTTCTAGCCATTTTCATTTATTTCTGGACCAAGTTTCAAGAGATTATCAAGGAATGTTTCTTTGGACTTTCCTCCAGAAGACAATTGCAATTAAGGATGCAATTAATGTCAGGCCAACGACTATTCTTGATAGAGGATGATTTTCTATTCAGTACCAGAGAATAAAATACAAGATTTTTGAATCTCTCTATCACTTAGAACACAGACAAGAAGAACAAGAACAAAATATTCTCTGTCTCAAAGAATTCTCTCAAGAACACACATCCAAGGAGATCAAACCTTCTGAAATCTTCTGATCTCTCTTGTCTCAAGTGTTCAAGGACAACATCTTTCAAGACTCCGGACACCTAACATTTTAGCTATTGCTGAAATCATCATTTGTTGGAAATCAACTTCTGAAGGCCTATCACCCTACATCAAAGCTTCATTTTCTGAACATCTCAAGAACTCAGAGGGAGCTTTGACAATATCTAAATTCACATAGTCTTCTCAGCTGCTCTGAGAAAGAGAAGAATTCCATCATTCTCTCATCCCCATCTCTGTAAAGGGTTTTTCAAACTCCCTTCAAAAGTTTGAGCTTGGTTTTTGAGCACCTTGTCAAAAGCTCATTGGTGGCAAGACACCTGATCAAAAAATCTGATTTGGTTTTTGAGCACCTTATCAAAAGCTCATTGGTGCCCAGGACACCTGATCAACTCATCCTGCAGTGGATTCCTACCTAGGGTGGTAGAAGAGTGGATGTACCCAGGTTTAGGGGAACCACTATAACTCCTTGTGTCTTCTGGCTTACTTGTCTTTATCTTTTGTTTCTGGCTGTGATTGTTTTGTGATTAGTTTAGATCTGTGATTAATTTCTGTTGTAAGTTATTTTGTGATTATATTTAATAGTTGCTTCCCTGTTCACTCAAAATTACAACAATTGTTGTAAAAAGTTTTCAAGCACCATATACTCTATTCACCCCCCTCTAGAGTATATCAGATCTAGCTGCACTTTCAATTGGTATCAAAGTGAGGTTGGTTAAACATACCACACCTTGGTGGTTGCACAGGCTAACACCTGAACCCAAAGATTCCTAGTTAGATATGTTTTCTTTTGAGTTTATTATTAGATTTTGTTTTCACAAATCATGGCCCAAAACAAAGATTATGCTAGCACCAGACCTCCAGTGTGCAATCTATCCAAGTTTGCACTTTGGAAAGCAAGGATTAGATTATACATGAATTCTATTGACGAAGATATTTTTAATTCTGTTTTGACAGTCTGTCCAAGACCTCCAGAGAACTCAAGTACAAATGCTATTCCACCTCCATCAGGAACAGATGCTGATATCAAGAAATTGAAGGTAGCTGATGCCAAGGCTATGGACATCTTAGCCCAGACCATGTCTGATGACATCTTTCAAAAGGTGGTTGAATGCAATTCAGCAAAGGAAATCTGGGATAAACTCTCTGAAATAGTCTCAGGCTCAGCTGATGAGAGAAAGGACAGGAGATCACACCTCATATCTCAATATGAGAATTTCAAGAAAGGAGAAGCTGAGTCAGTTGGAGATATGTACAATAGACTCAGTCTGATAGTCAGTGAACTCAGGACTTTGGATAAAGAGATCTCACTAACTGAACTTAATGATAAAATCCTAATGTGCTTCCAAAGCACTTGGGACTCAAGAATCTGGCCAATCAAGGATGCCAGAAGTTTGAATGAGATCACCACAGAAGCCCTTTTGGGCAAGCTCAAATCTTATGAGCTGCTCATTAAGAACAGAGAAGAAGAGCAGAAGGCTGCTTCACCAGCCACAAGAAAAGAGAAGACAATAGCCTTCAAAGTAACTGAAGATCAGCCTGAAGACAAAGTCACAGGCAATGATGAACTGCTCAGTCTGTTGGCCAAAAGATTTTACAAGATGGCCAGAAAGGACTTCAAAAGCAGATCATACAAGGAGCATGATAAGCCAAGGTATGATAAGTCAATTAATAATAAGGAAATTGTCTGCTTTGGTTGCAGGAAACCAGAGCACATTGTATCTGATTGTCCAGAAAACAAAAACAAGGACAGAAGGGACAAGAAAGAAAGAAGAAAGGGGAAAGACTCCAAGAGGAATGGCAATGGCAAGCCCTCCTCAAGCAAAAACAAACACACAAGAAAGGTGTTTGTTGCTGAATCCTGGAGTGAGACTGAAGAGGAGTCAGAAGCCTCATCCAGCTCCAGCGATGATGAAGATGATGCAGAAGAGAAGGAGTTCTGCATGATGACAATCAATGCCTCACAACATAATTTAGATGAAGAAGACTCAGAGTCAGATTCAGAGACTCAACTTGAAGAAGACCAAGTTATTAGTTCATTCGATTTCAATTTAGAGGACTTTAAATCTGAGTTTAAAGCATTATGTTTAGACTTGCTAAAATCTGAGAAAGAAATTATCTCTCTCAGAAATCATTTATCTGAACATAATACCTTAAAGTCAGAAAACCTCAAACTCTCTCAGGAGTTGGAGTGCTGTAGGGAGCAGATAGCTTCACTGAAAGGTGAGCTATCTGAGGCCAAGAAGCTTGAAGAATCCCTTAATGGGAGAAGTATCAAGCTGATGGACATCACAAGCACAGTGAACTCCAGATTTAATAGTACACTGGGCTTGGGTGCTTCATCCAGCCAACCCATAATTCTAACAACTCCAATCAAGTTCATTTCTGATAAAGGAAAGGGAGTTGTAGAGGTAGCTAGGAAAACTTCTGATCTGCCCAAGAAAACTAAGTTCCAGCAGAAATCGTCGAACGGAGCTCGACGATCGCCGAACGCAGATCGACGATCTCAAACAAAATCGTCGATCTCAGGTCGACGATCTCTAATTCCTGAACTCTGCCATAGTCGACCATCAAACGGAGCTCGACGATCTGACCCAAGATCGTCGAACGCAGCTCCACGATCGTCGAACAGAGATCAGAGCTCTAGAAACTCTTTCAAGGGCAAATCAAAATTCAATCCTAGGGGTCCTTCATCCCAAATCTTTAACCCTTATACTGAATGGATTATACCTCTAAGGATATATCATCATGAAGGTTATAAGAGTCAACCTGAGATGTCTTTTATTTCAGAGTTTAAAGGTTATCAACCTAGGCCCAAGGTAAACTGGGTCAAAAACAAATGAATTATTTTTTGTGCAGGTGAAGACCTATCCAACATCAAACCAGCAATGGTACTTGGATAGTGGGTGCTCTAAGCACATGACAGGAAACAAGGACAACCTCACATCCTTTAGAGCCAAACTTGGACCCAAAGTTATCTTTGGTGATTCAAACTTTGGACAAACTAAAGGATATGGTGCAGTCCAGATTGGATCAGTAACATTTAAGAAGGTAGCTTATGTGGAAGGACTGAAGCACAATTTGATAAGCATCAGTCAGCTATGTGATGAAGGCTACCAGGTGACCTTCAGCAAAGCATTATGCAAGATCAAGTCAGAGTACAACACAACTGTGTTGACTGGTAAAAGGAAAGGTAATATCTATCTAGTAGATTTTCTTTCAACAGATGTAGATATTTGCCTGTTCAATTCTGTTTGTAGACCAAATATTTTATGGCATAAGAGACTAGGACACTTAAACCTTAGAACTATTTCTAGGCTATCCAAGGACAACCTTGTTAGAGGACTACCTTCTGGCCCCTACAAGAAGGAAAGACTCTGCAGGGCTTGTCAATTAGGCAAGCAAACTAAAAATAGTTTTAAGTCACTTAATAAGAGTGATTCACCTAGGATATTGTATCTGTTACACATGGATCTTTTTGGACCCATCATAGTACAAAGCCTAAGAGGGAAATCTTACACTTTAGTAGTTGTAGATTACTTCTCTAGATTCACTTGGGTGTTCTTTCTGAGGAAGAAGTCTGATAACTTTAAGTGTTTGACAGAGTTTCTCAAATGTATACAGATTGAGTTCAATACTCACATTGCCCTGATCAGAAGTGATCATGGGACAGAGTTTGATTCTCTTCTTATGTAAGAATTCTGTCAGAGTGAAGGGATCAGGCATACTTTCTCAGCTCCTAGAACTCCTCAACAAAATGGGGTAGCTGAAAGGAAAATAGAACCCTTATTGAATCTGCCACTACATTGTTGTCAGATGCTCATTTTCCTCTATCCTTTTGGGCAGAGGCAGTGAACACCTCCAGCTATGTGCTGAATAGAAGTTTGATACATAAACTAAAGGGTAAGACTCCCTATGAATTACTCAAAGGGAAAAAAACCTAAAGTTGAGTATTTTAGAGTTTTTGGTTGTATTTGCTATATACATAATAATGACAAGAAATATTTAGCAAAATTTCAAGCTAAAGCTGATGAAGGAGTGTTTCTGGGATACTCCATGATCAGTAAAGCTTATAGGGTTTATAATAAATCATCTCTTAAAATTGAGGAATCTGTTCATATATCATTTGATGAATCTAACATGTCTTTCAAGGAGAAGATCTCTTCTACCATAGAACCTTTGCAGGAACATTCTCTTGTTGAAGACTTGAACAAGTTACAGGTTACTCAAAAAGGGGAAAGCAGTAAAGATAAAGAAAGTATTCAATATATTGAAGAACAACTTGAAGAGTCAGTTGTTGTACCACAAGAGGAAACAACAACACAGGTTGGTGAACAATCAACACCCCTGTTGATTTAGTAACATCAACAGACCATCCAATTTTCCAAATAATTGGAGACATCTCAGCTGTTGTGCAAACCAGAAATCAGGTCAACCAAAACCTGTTGCACACTTGCTTCCTATCTCAAATTGAACCTCAGTCCATTCAAGATGCAGAGCAAGATCCACACTAGATCATTGCAATGCAAGAAGAGTTGCATCAATTTGAAAGGAACAAAATTTGGGAACTAATGCCAAAGCCTAAGGATCACTCCATTGTTGAAACAAAGTGGGTGGTCAGAAACAAACTGGATGATCAAGGAGTAATTGTAAGGAACAAGGCAAGGCTAGTTGCTCAAGGATATTCTCAAGAAGAAGGAATAGACTATGACCAGACTTTTGCACCAGTTGCAAGATTGGAAGTCATCAGAATATTCTTAGCTTATACAACACATAAAGGATTCAAGGTATATCAGATGGATGTGAAAAGTGCATTTCTAAATGGAGACATCAAAGAAGAAGTATATGTTAGACAACCTCCAGGTTTTATCTCTCCAACTTATCCTGATTATGTTTTTAAGTTGAACAAAGCATTATATGGTCTCAAGCAAGCTCCTAGAGCATGGTATGAGACCCTAGCATGCTTCCTTTTGGAAAATGGATTTATAAGGGGTAGAGTAGACCAAAATCTTTTCATTAGAACCCATAAGTCCCATACCCTACTAGTACAGATTTATGTAGACGATATTATTTTTGGTTCTACTGATTCAAAATTGTGAAGAAGGTTTTCCAACCTAATGCATTCTAAATTTGAAATGAGTAGCATGGGTGAGCTATCCTTCTTCCTAGGATTGCAAGTCAAACAACATGCTGAAGGCATCTTTATTTCTCAAACCAAGTATGCAAATGAATTGGTTAAGAATTTGGCATGTCTGAAGCATCTTGTATGAAAACACCTATGCCTACTAATGCTGTATTGGATGCTGATGAACATGGGAAACCTGTTGATCAGACAACATATAGAGCAATGATTGGCTCTTTACTGTACCTTACAGCCAGTTGACCAGATATAATGTTTGCTACATGTATATATGCTAGGTTCCAAGTAAGCCCTAGAGAGTCACACCTAACACTAGTAAAGAGGATTCTCAGGTATGTTAAAAGTTGTCCAAATCTAGGTCTCTGGTATCCAAAAGATTCAGCATTTGATTTAACTGGATTTTCTGATGCTGATTATGCTGGATGCAGAATTGACAGGAAAAGCACCAGTGGAACTTGTCAGTTCCTTGGTGACAGACTTGTCTCTTGGTTTTGTAAGAAACAAACTTCTATGTCAACTTCAACTGCTGAAGCTGAATATATGGCTGCAGGCAGTTGTTGTTCACAAATCTTGTGGATTCAAAACCAACCCTAGACTATGGCTACAACTTAGAGAAGTCTAAAATCTTTTGTGATAACACCAGTGCTATTTCTATAGCTCAAAATCCAGTCCTCCATAGTAGGACAAAACACATAGAAATTAGACATCACTTCTTAAGGGATAATGTTGAGAAGAAAAAAATTGAACTGCAATATATCCCAACTGAGTTACAAAGGGGAGATACTTTCACCAAGCCCTTGGATGAAAAGAAACACACCTTCTTCCTAAATCAGTTAGGAATGTTAGATGGAGGAAGTCTAAAATAATATCCAAGATTTTAAAAGTTCAAAAATTGACCAAGACTAGGCAAACATCTTGATTTTTTTTCTTAGTGTCTAGAGTGTTTTTCTGATCTCTGAACTACGCTCGACGATTTTCCCCCAGATCATCGAACGGAGATCGACGATTTCCGAAATCGTCGACCTGAGTTCAGCGTTTCTCAGATAGTATGAACTATCTCTTCCGGTCAACGATCGTCGAACGGCGCTCGACGATTTGGTTCTCTGAACTATCGTCAAACAGAGCTCGACGCTCTCCAATATCGTCGAACGGAGCTCGAAGATATTGCAGACTCTTCAGATTCCTTTAGAAGCCCCGATCGTCGAACCGAGTTCAACGATCTTTCCTTTTCTGCGTCGAACCCTAATATAAAATTCATTTTTCGCCGTCGTTCTCCTTTTGCGCTTTCGATTTCTCTGCAAAGACTTTATTTCCCTCCAAACATTTCTACACTTGGTCGTTTTGTTTGTTGATTCCTTGCAGGTAACCATGGCCGTTTCTGTTGCTGTTCTTGACGCCATGAAATTCGATGCTGGCTTTGACATTGACATGGAGTCCTTCAGCACAACAGATCAAGTTTTCCATGACATTTTGGAGTTGTTCAAGGAGCAGAAACTTGCTACAATCATGACCACCAGGATTAAACTTGCTGCTGATGAGATTAAGGAATGGGTTTACACTGCCCACAACCAGGATCAAAACACCATAGTTGGATCAATTTCTGGCACCCAGGTACCCTTGACCCCAACTATTCTGACAGAAGTTTTTGAGTTAAGCTCTGGAAGGGATTCTACTGATTTATCTAGAGAGGAATTTGTTGATTTGCTTGCAATAATGGGTCATTCTAAGGCTAACCCTAGCAAGCTGCTGAAGAAGAATCTGTCTGTGGAATATAGATTCTTGGCTGATGTAGTTGGGAAAGTTTTGTTGGCTAAGCACTCAGCACATGATACCATTTCTAGGTATCAGCTATGCTTAATGGGAGTCATAGTGGACAAGAAGAATTTGGACTAGGGAGAGGTCTTCTTTGACCTAATTAAAAAGAAAATTAATAAGAGTTTTGTGAATTTTGGGAGGATTTTAGGCCTTTTTCTGCAGAACAGATGCCCTGCATTGCTAGTATCTTCTGGGATCCACATTAATGCTTCAAAGAGATTGTCTTGTGCCCTATTGGGTAAATGGGACAGGAAGATCATCAAGCCCAGCAGGCCTTCTACAAGCACACCTTCAGGCACCAGGACTGTCATAGTCACTTCCCCCCAAGTCTCTGCCCCTGCAGATGACTTGCCTGCTGCTGCCTCTCCTCCTACTCTAATTCCATCTTCTCCAATTCCATCCACCATTCAAACATCATCCACTATCATCATCTCTAGCCCTTCTCCAACATCAATACCATCTCCAATTCCAACTGTCACAGAAGAACCATTCCATCCATTATATTCCTACCCTCCACCAGATATTGAAACATCCACAATTCCATCCTTTAATCTTATTGATGATTCCTTCATGGATGACTCACCCTCCTCTCCTCCTGAGCTACCCTCCTCATCAACATCCTACCAAGAACTTCTACAAGAGATCATTGATCAACCCACCTTCACACCCTCTCTCTCTATCCCATTGTATTCCATCACCGCTTTACCCACACCTCAACCATCTCTTCCCCAATATACCAGCTCTCCACTACCATCACCAATAGCTCCACCTCCATCCTCTACCTCTGCTCCAGCCACTACTAAGCAAGTAGATCTTCCAGCCCTAGCTGACAGGATATATGAATTGCTAGCCCCCAGGCTATCTCTTCTATTGGAGACCTCATTGGCTCCATTACTCCAGTCAGTGGCAGCTCTTTCTGACAGGCTCTCCTCCTTATTCCCTCAGGCAGCCCCTTCATCAGTGTGCCTTGATCCAGCCTTATCTGAATCTAGGCAGGGGGAGATGCCCTATGAAGTGAGCTTGCCTGTTGTTTCTTCAGTTTTTGTTGATGCTGCTGCTGTTCTTCAAGCTCCAGTTCCACCTCCAGTTGTCTTCCTAGTGGACATCAGGTCCTTACTTTCAGTATTTGATTCAGCCTACTTCAGTTGTCTTCCAGAGAGAGTTGCTGTCTAGCCCCCAGAGGATCTCTCCAAGGCCCTTGTGCCCTTCTCATGTTGTGACTCCAGCATCATAACTTCTTTTTTCAATTCAGTATATGCTGCTGCTACTCCTGCGGAAAGCATGGTTGCTGTTTCTGATGCTGCTGCCCCTCCTGCTGAAGATATTGTTGATGTATCTGCTGCTGCTGCTGTCAATAATGATGCTACAGTTGTTCCAGTTTCTGATGATATCCTTATGACAGAGGTACATGATTTTGAGCCTTCTGTGTTTTCTGATGATATTCCTGCTGTTGCTGATATTGTTGTTTCTGAAAGTGAAACTATTGCTGCCCCAACTGCTATTGTTATTACTGCTGCTACAACTTCTGTATCTGCTGTTGTTACTGCTTTTGTTTCAACTTCAATTGCTACTAGTATTGTATCTACTGCTCCAACCTCTGCTGCTTCATCTGCTTCAACCCAGCTCAAGAAAGAATTGATGAAAAAGATTGATTCTCTATATGCTGAGCAAAGTTCTGAAAGTGATGAGTTCAAGACTGATTCTGATGACTCCTCTGCCACCATTGCCAGGAAGAGAAAGGCAAGGAGCAATGCCATGAAAGGAGTACCTCCAGCCAAAATAAAGGACAATAATGACATTCCATATTACATTCTTCATGACTGCCCCATAACTGAGCACTGGATGCAGTATTCAAAGAACCAACTCAAAGCAATGAAGAAGAAGAGGAAGTATAAGAAAGGATCTTCTCAATTTCAACATCCTCATCCTCCTCCACCACCTCCTCCTGATGCAGGTGTAGGTGGAAGTTCAGCTGCTCAACCCTCTGCTAAAAGCCAAACCCCCTATCAGCCTCATGTCAGATCCTATCATAGGGGAAGCCAGTCCAGGGGTTCTCAATCCAGAAGAGGAAACTATAGAGGAAATCAAAGGGAATTCCAGGTTTATTCAAAAGGTTATTCAAGGCAACATCCTTACTCCAGGGAAGGACAAACCTCATCAGACACAACCTCAGGTCCTTTTCCCTATAAGCTAAAGGAAGTAGTTTCATCCAGGCCTCCTCAGGATAATCCATCAAATAGATATGAGCCACCAGTGCCATTTGAAGATCCTGAAAATAATCCAACTGCTTGGACTGCCAGGATGAAAGAGCTTGCTGCACTGGACCAGATTAAGAAAGCTAGAGAGCAAGGCAGAGACTCCTCCAACATCACTACATTGTCTGAATAGAGAAAGAAAGAATTGGAAAGATATGGTTTAAGCAAATTCTTTGATTCTGAAAGATACATGGAGCTGCATCCTGAAGCTGTGGTTCCAAGACCCAAACAGCAAACCTCTTTAGGTGCAGCAGATGATACAAGATCCAAAAAGGAAGCTCTTAACCCCAACAGAGAAATCAAACTTATAAAGAGCAAGGAGAAGAAATAACTATGTAAGGTGACAATCATTTTGATTTCTGATTTCTGTCTGGGATGATATGTATCTGTGGCTCTGCTATGTCCTGCTTATTACTTTTCTGTATTGTTGCTGTGTATGTTGTTATTTAATTTTTCCAAATTCTGTAAATAGTAATCCTAACCCAAATAGGGGGAGATTGTTGGAACACCCTATTACTAATTTGGGTCAGGATCACTATGTCTTTAGGAAACCTATTTTGACCTCCTGTATAGCTCTAAAGGTCAATTAGAATTGAGTCTAAGGGATAGTGCTTAGGTTTGGAAGCTGCCCTCAAGACCAAGGATTTTCAGTATGAGACTAAGTCATATCGTCGAGCTCAGAACGACGATTCGTCGAACTCCAATCGATGATCGTCTAGCTCAACTTCGAGAGATCGTCGAACTCCATTCGACGATCGCTGAGCTCAACTTCAACAAATCGTCGAACTCCATTCGACGATCTGCGAGCTCAATTCGACGATCTTGACTCAGTATTGGTTCTCTATCTCTGAGCTCAGTTCGACGATCTTTAAGCTCAGATCGACGATTTTTGTTGTTGTATAAGTCCAAATCGCTGAGCTCAGTTCGACGATAGCAGAGCTCAGTTCGACGTTTTTCTGATGAGTTAAAGGATTTTTCAAGATTCAAATTCAGGAGTTATTCAGCAATTAATTCAGAAGATTTTCTAGCCGTTTTCATTTATTTCTGCACCAAGTTTCAAGGGATTATCAAGGAATGTTCCTTTGGACTTTCCTCCAGAAGACAATTGCAATTAAGGATGCAATTAATGTCAGGCCAACGGCTATTCTTGACAGAGGATGATTTTATATTCAGTACTAGAGAATAAAATACAAGATTTTTGAATCTCTCTATCACTTAAAACACAGACAAGAAGAACAAGAACAAAATATTCTCTATCTCAAACAATTCTCTCAAGAACACACATCCAAGGAGATCAAACCTTCTAAAATCTTCTGATCTCTCTTGTCTCAAGTGTTTAAGGCCAACATCTTTCAAGACTCCAGACACCTAACATTTCAGCTGTTGCTGAAATCATCATTTGCTGGAGATCAACTTCTGAAGGCCTATCACCCTACAACAAAGCTTCATTTCCTGAACATCTCAAGAACTCAGGGCGAGCTTTGACAACATCTAAATCCACATAGTCTTCTCAGCTGCTCTGAGATAGAGAAGACTTCCATCATTCTCTCATCCCCATCTCTGTAAAGGGTTTTTCAAACTCCCTTCAAAAGTTTGAGCTTGGTTTTTGAGCACCTTGTCAAAAGCTCATTGGTGGCAAGACACCTGATCAAAAAATTTGATTTGGTTTTTGAGCACCTTATCAAAAGCTCATTGGTGCCCAGGACACCTGATCAACTCATCCTGCAGTGGATTCCTACCTAGGGTGGTAGAAGAGTGGATGTACCCAAGTTTAGGGGAACCACTATAGCTCCTTGTGTCTTCTGGCTTGCTTGTCTTTATCTTTTGTTTCTGGCTGTGATTGTTTTGTGATTAGTTTAGATCTGTGATTAATTTCTGTTGTAAGTTATTTTGTGATTAGATTTAATAGTTGCTTCCCTGTTCACTCAGAATTACAACAATTGTTGTAAAAAGTTTTCAAGCACCATATACTCTATTCACCCCCTCTAGAGTATATCAGATCTAGCTGCACTTTCAGTCGTGTCCCCTATTCGCCGTCAAAATCGACGTGCCTGGAACAACACACGGGCATACGACCCGCCCGTGTTCGACCTGACCCGCCCGTGTTCCAACTGACACGGTCGTGTGGTCGGCCGTGTGCCACCATCGACACAGCCCTGAAAACAACCCGAGACTCACACGGGTACTGGACACGCCCGTGTCCTTGCCCGTGTCTAACTCAACATGCCTGGGCTCCAGGTCGTGTTCACTCTCTCGACACTTCGTTGAGCGAAGTTCGTCGACTGCCTGACACGGCCTTGGACATGCCCGTGTCCTAGGCCGTGTGCCTTGTCTCGACACATCGTCGAGCGAAATTCATCGACTCCCCGGGCCAATCGTCGACACGGGCTCGACACGCCCTGAGACACGGCCGTGTCTTAGGCTGTGTTCTCTGCTCGACGATCGTCAACTCCAAAATCGTCGACCTCACGACCAAATCGTCAACTGGAGCCTGACACGCCCTGGGATACGCCCGTGTCCCAGGCCATGTGCCCCTGCCAGAAACCAATTTTCCTTCTCGACGAACCCGGTTCGACAAGGCCATGGACACGCCCTTGTCCTTGGCCGTGTGACTCTCAGCTAAGACCCAAACTTGGCCAGAAATGCTGGTCGTCCCTCTACAAATTTTGGGGCGTTACACCTTGGTCCTTCCTTGATCCTTATCCTCTAGTTGGGATAGAAGTACACCCCAATAGAGAGATTACAGGTGAGTCAACACATTGGCGTACACAATGAGAGATTACATTGTATAGTCTTATGTTTACTGACCCACTGTAACCTAACATTGGTGTGTACTTAGCAATGAAAACCTGTAAGTACATAACTCAAGGGCAACATCAAATACAGTCATAATTCATCTTAGCTTAATTGGATCCTTCTTCAAATCCTGGTTATTATGGATATAATACCCAATAATCTCCCTCTATTTGAAGAAGTTGGAACCCTATAAGCTAAGGTGAAATGTACATAAAAAGATAACACATAATGGCTTGAAATGATAGATGAAATTATAATTAGAAAGCACATTCACATTCAATCATAAAATCACACATATATATATATATATATATATATATATATATATATATATATATATATATATATATATATATATATATATATATATATAACACATAATATATATGATTATTTGGCACTACCTGCTCTACCTTTTCAACCTTTGTATGTGAAAATAAGCTCTTGGCTTCAAAAAATACTTTGAAGGGGCTGGAGGAATCAAATCAGCATTCTGATTGTTTCTAAAATGAATTCTTCTTTTTGTGCAGGATAGCTTGTACTTGTTCCATTCTTCTTGATCGTAGTGGTGCTGATGTTTTTCACCAACAATATTGACCAAGAAGATGTGTCTAAGATAATTCCTCTGGAAATCGGGCTCCAGACCTCTTATATCTCTCTATTTAGCACTGCTCGATCTGGATCTGACCTTATTACAGACGGGCCTTCCCAATATCTTCGTCTCTTGTAAACCAGAGGAGGGAAGTCTTCAACAAGTTCTACCTCTGGAGCCTTAGCAATAGTAGCAGCAACAACACTAACCTAAGAGAAATCCCGTATGTCTGACCAGTACTGAGAGTAATCCTGGAAGGATGAGTCTCATCATGTACTGGTATCAGAGCAACAGTACTTGATATCCTATCAACTGACTGTGAAGCCACACATAGTTGTCATAACTGTAGTCATTAACACCTTTGAAATTTGCTAACATTGCTTCCTCAAGCGTATTGACCTTAGCTGCCACCTTAGATTCCAAGGAATCCTCCCCCGTTCTGACTACTTCAGCCAGAGAATTTGCATAGGCTTGCATGATATCATCATAATGTGCCATCTCTCTATTATGACTGTCAATCATAGTTTTGGTATTAGTGTCAACATTGCACATCACCTTCTGGTTGCTCTCTAAGCTTTTCATAACAAACTCAACTCCTTTTTCACCTTGAGTAAACCAGGATTCCATCTTGGAATCTAGCTTGTCGAATCAGACTTTAACCTCAGCTAGGTCGTTGTTTAGATATCTTTCTGTTTCTTTTACCTTTTTCTGAACTTTCTGCTTGGATGAGTCAAAATAAGATTTCTGCTTGGCTAACATTGCCTCGATGCTATGCAGAATTTTACTATCAACAGCCAAAGATAGGGTCTCAGGGATGGGAGTGATGGGTAGATCCTCACTGGGAGACTCATTTATCGGAGATAAATGAGATTTGGAAGTTGTACCAAGATCTACAGCAGCAGTTAGAGCTGGAGTCTTCTCCTCTACATCTCCCTCCTCGTCAGAAAGAATCACAAACTTCTCTAAAGCAGCATGAGGTGCATGAGGCATCTTGCCTATCCTTTTATCCAGGTTGTACATAAGCCTCACAACCTTAGTAGAAACTGATATAGAGGGCCTAGTCACCTCCCCATAGAATATGAAGCTGGAACAATGTCTAGGAGATTGATAATTAGGTTCTCCACTGGCACTAGCTCAGAACCAACCTCTACATTATCAGCAGCTTTGGTTTTCTCAGCATCAAACTCCACCACCATATGTTCAACATCCATATGGATATCATCCTCAGCAGTGACATCCTCCTCAGCATCATCAACAACAACCTCTCCATCCAAATCATCATCATCATCAACCTCATCATTAACACCCACATCAACATCAGCAACAACAACCTCATCCTCAAAAATAGTATCAGCCTCTTCCTCCTCAGGCACCAACACATCAACAACATTCTGAGCCAACTCGACAACCTCTGTCATCAGATTCTCTAGTGCTGGAACTAGAATAACTGACTCTGGAACTTCTGGCACTGAGTCTGAAGGCATGCTCAAGGGCACTATGCTAGTGTCCACTTGTGCGTCAACTGTCTCCCCCTCGATTCCTGCCCTAGAACTCTCAGGAATTTCACTGGGGTGAGGAGAGGTAATCCTGACCTCAGGAGCATGTTCTGCCTCCTCCATAGCTAAATCTGAGGCCTCCCTGGCCTAGTGGTCCTCCTATCCCACCTTGAGAATATAGATGAGTATATCTTCTTGAGGTGATGGATAGGCACACCTTTGGTCATATCAAACCTGTCACCATCCAACTGATTTAGGTACAGGCTGATAATCCTCCCAAAGTTGGTAGTGCGAAGGCTGTCCTTGATTTTCTTAAACAACAATGCACCCCAATCAAGTTTCTTCCTGCAGATGATGATGACATGGGTCTTGAACTTCTTTGTGGAGAGATAGTTGTGGGACCCAGTCTTACACAAGAACACTTTACCCATGATGTCAGAAAGAAGTTTGCCTTCTCCATTCATCCCTTTGCGCTTAACTGCTTTTGTACCTCGGGGCAATCCACAGAATAGAAGAGCTCTAGAGAAGTCATCCTCGTCAAGGTAATCGACCTCATCACATGTAGGAAACCGCAAGTGACTGGTGAGAAGTGACGCTTTAACTTTGACCTTGGTCTTTTTAACCTTGCTCTTGATGACTGTGTCTTCATGACGGGGATTTGCATTATGGAAGAATTCAAGAACTTCCTTGTTTAGAACTTTGCATTGATGTTCTAGGATGAAGGAGTGTCTGGCGGTCTCCAATATGAGGATAATGTTGCGGAATTCATCAGAGGCGGAGGCAAATCTTGTGCGAACAAGTTCTCCTCCCCCTAGCAATCCGCTGGTGCTTCGAGGAGCCATAGAAAATCGAGAACGTTGCAGTCTGATTTTTGTACTGCTGCAAACTGGATTTCGGCAATTGGTGGAATCAGAGATAGCATGGTTTCGGGAAAACACCACGAGAAGAAATCGTCAGGAAATCCATGTTGTACTGTCGGCTAGGGTTAGGAAGTCATTCACAATCCTAATCGAGTAAAGAATGAACCCTAGTCCATGGGAGGAAGAAGATCCAGTTGTCGCTAGAGCCGAACGATCGCAATTCCTAATTCTGCGAGTCGGCTTGAGTATTTCATCAAATTAGACCGTGTGGTTGCACCCTTGACTATTATATATATAATTTTAAAATTGTCTAGAAGGCGCGTACCTAAATTCGTGGCTCTTCAGATCCAATATAGAAGTTTGAAATTTTGTCCTAAGTTGAATTCAGCGAGAATCACTGGTGGTCAAGTCCGATTAGGTGAGTATCGCTTGAATATCTGATGAATCAGCGACTTGAGCTCCGATACTTAACGAATTTGCCTTGGGAAAATTTTCTGACTTTGTGAGATAATTCCCGAGTGAGTTCCTGCTTGCTCGGCCTTCTTCATAAGTCTATCTACAGCATACCTAGTACCATTTTGAAGAACGAGAACTTGACCTCGTCTAGTAGCTTTGTATAAATGTTCGTGATCTGCTTATCCGTCGGTACATAGCTGGGGGTTATATCCTTATTCTCCACAAGCTCCCGGATGAAGTGGTCTTGTACCTCAATGTGCTTTGTCTGGCTGCGAGAGAATGGATTATTCGCGATCGCTATTGCACTGGATGAGTCGCAATACATCGAAATTTCTTTGAACTTTAAGTTGTAGTCTTCAAGTTGATTCTGGATCCATAGAAGCTGTGCGCAACAGCTACCCGCAGAGATATACTCTAACTCGGCGGTAAAAGTTGCCACATAATTTTGCTTCTTACCGCTCCATGAAATAAGCCATCTTCCGAGGAATTGGCTTGTCCCGGAAGTGCTTTTCCTGTCATCCCTGCTTCCTGCAAAATCAGCATCTGAAAAACCAATTTGCTCAACATCATTATTTCTTGGGTACCATAAGCCAAGATTGGATGTACCCTTGAGATATCTTCAAATTCGCTTTGCTGCGACGTAATGAGATTCCTTTGAGTTCACCTGAAATCTACAGCAGACGTATGTTCAGAACATAATATCTGGTCTATTAGCAGTGCGGTAGAGCAAAGATACGATTATGCTTTTGTACGATTATGCTCTACTTTGCACGTGACAAGCTATATTTATTACTTCAGCCCAGAATTACTTCAGAAGTGAAGCATCTTTCAATATTGTTGTACACTCTTCAATTAGGGTTCTATTCCTTCTCTCAATAACTCTATTTTGCTATGGAGTGTGCGGGGGGGGGGGGGGGGGGGGGGTCATTAAAGATACCTTAACTCCACAAAATCCTATCATGACACCAGACTCAAATTTTGTTCCGTGATCACTTCTGATTTTAACCACTGAGCAGTTCAATTCATTCTTAATTTGCCGGACAAAATTTGTGAATGTGTCAAAGGTGTCTGACTTGTGTTTCAAAAAGAACACCCAAGTAAAATGTGAGTAGTCATTAATAATTACTAACGTATAGACCTTACCTACTAAACCGTGAATAGGCATATGACCGAATAAGTCCATATGAAGTAAGTATAGACTTCTTGAAGAATCCTTTTTAGTAATACCTTGAAGGTAGCCCTTGTCTGCTTACCTATTTGGCATAAGTGACAGAAAATCTCTTTAAGGCACTTAATGCTGGGGGCATCTCACACTAAGTTGTGAGAAAATAGTATATTTATTATTTTGAAATTAATATGTGCTAATATCTAGTGTCATTGGTCATAAAGAGATGCACTATCTTTTGTAAGAAAACGTACTGGTGTGGAATTGTCTAAACAACGAAAATTTAAACAGACAATATTTCTTCTTTGAGTGTATGTTAAGACCGTCTCCAAATTAGCAGACAATTTTAACAAACACTTGTCCTTGCAGAACTCAATGATGTAGCCTTTATCATATAGCTGACTTATGCTTATAAGATTATGGTGTAATCCTTCGACATAAGCCACGTCCGTGAAAGAGACTACTCCATTGGAGATCATATCATAGCCTCTAGTAGTTCCCTGGTATGACCCTCCAAAGATGACTTTTGGTCTGCTTTGACTGGGTTGAAATCAAGCAACAGGCTTCTAGTCCCGGTCATATGCCGAGAGCATCCGCTGTCCAAATACGAGATGTTATTTTTGGTGGCCTTTGGACATACCTGCAGTCATAAATCATTTTACCTTAGGAACCCAAACGTATTTGGGTCATTGGTTCCTGGTCAGCTTAACGCCACTAGGAACATTAACTCTGCGAGTGGTCGGCCTCGCATGGTTAACTTGTGGAGTTACAAAATTGGCATTGTTAATGCAACAATCTACGTGAAAATAACCAATTTTACGGTAGCACCAACAGTCAAACCTGTTGTACCTTCTCTTGTACTCCCGCTTTACCTTTTGAGCGTGAGGTCTAGCAGGGGAAACATACTTGGAGGTGTAAGCCTCCTGATTATAACATACATAGGGCTTCTCCATCTCTTTTTCCTTAGGTACAACATTTCTGATATTTTGTGCCCTCTTATGGTTATGTCCATGAATATAAGGACCAAAACACTTTAGTTTTATCTCTTCATAAGTTGATTTTAAAACACTGGAATCATAGTCTCGGGGACAGGTCCATCCCTGGTATCTCTTCTTAGGCTCTACATAAGTAGGCCTTGCAAGATGACCGTAGGACGACTCAAGGTCAAACTTGTTCATCGGAAAGATGACTTTCCTAAACGAGGGTTGACCTAGAGGTGCCTTCCCCTTTTCCTTGGCACTGGCTTTCTTGGCAGCCTTACTTTTTCCAACTACGTGGCCAAGACCACTATCATTCTTCGGAGCTGAGAACTCATCATTGAGAGGGAGAATAGTCTTCGGCTTTGAGAAACTCTCAACAAGTTTTCTTTCCACCAAAAGCTTTTTTCCAGCTCATCAAGATATTTCTCTTTCAGACTTAATATTTCAGCCGAGATTTTTAGTTCCTCTTGCAGGGAGTGAACTTCACTTCTGAGAGGAATCAATTCTGCAATTTCCTCCCTCATGCTTGATTCCACTGCCTTGAGATAAACAATCTCTTTTGCTTTCTTTTTGACTACCTTTCGGCATTTGTTAAAGGCCTTTAAAAGGTTCTCATGCTGAACCATTAACTCAGACTTGCCCTCTTCAGAAGAATAGCCTCTATGACCATTAGTGGGTGTTTCTGATTCCGAGAGTATAGTGTGCGAGTTTACCTTCCCGCGATACTCCGAGTCACAAACTTCCTCGTCTGATAGAGCCATTAGCCCGAAGTAGGCTTCCTAATTCTTTGAGCTGGACTCACTTGAGTCGCTCAGAGTCTTGTACTTCTTGGCGATGAAGCTCTTTTCTTCTGCCCTTGAAGTATTTTTCTCCTCTTTCTTGGAGCCCTCCTTCTTCTTGTATGGGCATTCAACAATCATGTGACCTGGCTTGTTGCAATAATAGTACACAATGTCAGAGGAAGATTGTTTGTTCTGTTTTGATTTATACCTGTCCTTTCGGTTGTAGCTTTTTCTGGAACGGTCACCATCACGAAGAGATTTCCTGAAGCCAGATGAGGATGACTGATTCTTCATATATCTCCTGTTGTTGAGCAGTTTCTTGAACTGCTTTAATATGAGAGAAAACTCTCTATCTGATAGCTCAGAGCCAGATGTGCTAGGCTCCGAGTATTCTAGGGTGTCAGGAGTACGAGTTCTAACTGGAGAAACAGCTTTAAACTTCCTTGAAACTTCAGCTTTTAGGGCTATCGACTTCTCTTTACTGGAAGTTCGGCTGGTTTGCTCTTCCTTCTTTCTGGTGTTCATTTGTAGTTCGTAGGAGAGCAATTTCCCATATAGGTTCTGAGGGTCCGTCTCAGGAAACTTTCCAAACTCCCTGACGCAACCACTTTAGTGTCCCATTCCTTTGTCAGGGATCTGAGAAACTTGTCGTTTAGTTCTCCATTGGTAAAATTACGACCATAGTTCCTGAGGCCGTTTACTATCTTAAAGAACTTCCCGAAGCTGTCAGCAATACTATCATTTGATCCTTGTTTGAATACTTCGCATTCCGGATTTAGCAACGATCTGCGGTCGTCTTTGACTTCTTCTATCCCTTCCATCAGCACAACTAGATAGTCCCATATTTCTTTGACAGATTTATAGTGGAATAGATTCTGAAGCATTGACTCGTCCACTGCACTTACGATGATGTTCTTTGCCTTCTTATTAAGAAAGACTAAGGCAATTTCATCCTTAGTCATCTCCATCATCTTCTTGGGGATCATGACTGTAGGATTAAGAGCTGATGGTTGATTTGGTATGTGGGGACCTACTTCCAAAATTTGAAATGTTCTGGGATCGTCAGCTTCCATGAAGAACCTTACTCATTCTTTCCACATCGGAAAGTTTTCCTTTGTGCACACTGGGAGCTTCATAGAGGATATGTCTTTGCTTCTGTCCATGGTGACTTGACAGAATCTCTTGATGCAAGAACAGGGATCTTATTCAAGGTATTAATCTTATAACGAACAAAACGCCCCTCTGATATCAATTGAAAGTATCTAGCGTCTACCTAAATCACCTAGAGGGGGGTGAATAGGTGATGTTTGCGTCTTGTTGAGATTATATTATCCAGCAGGACACGTGTGTGTGGGACCGCGGGTTTGGCTTCCCCAACACGTTCCAGGTCTCGGTGTTGACCTCGGTGGGCCCCCTTGTGGCGGAATATCTCTGCGGTCCTATGGTTGGGGTTAATCCCACACCGACTGCATACTTCTCCCCTTTGTGTTCATGTACCACTCCACCTTTCATCTCAACACCTGGGTTTTGAGATGAACAAATGGGTTGGCGGGTTCTAACTTGGTATCAGAGGGAGGTTGTCCTGCTGCGGGGGTGTGTTGAGATTATATTAGCCAGCAGGACACGTGTATGTGGGACCGCGTATTTGGCTTCCCCATCGCGTTCCAGGTCTGGGTGTTGACCCTGGTGGGCCCCCTTATGGCGGAATATACCCACGGTATTGTGGTTGGGGTTAATCCCACACCGCCTGCAGACTTCTCGCCTTTGTGTTCATGTACCCCTCTACCCTTCATCTCAACACCTGTGTTTTGAGATGAACTAATGTGTTGGCAGGTTATAACTTTGTTGAGATTATAATAGCCAGTAGGACACGCGTGTGTGGGACGGCATATTTGGCTTCCCCATCACGTTCCAGGTCTGGGTGTTGATCCCGGTGGGCCCCCTTGTGGCGAAATATCCCTGTGGTCCTGTAGTTGGGGTTAATCCCACACCGCCTGCAGACTTCTCCCCTTTGTGTTCATGTACCCCGCCACCCTTCATTTCAATACCTGGATTTTGATATGAACTAATGGGTTGGCAGGTTCTAACTTGGTATCAGAGGAGGTTGTCCTGCTGTGGGGGTGTGTTGAGATTATATTAGCCAGCAGTACACGTGTGTGTGGAACCATGTATTTGGCTTCCCCGTCGCATTCTAGGTCTGGGTGTTGACCCTAGTGGGTCCCCTTATGGCGGAATATCCACGCGGTCCTGTGGTTGGGGTTAATCCCACACCGCCTGCAGACTTCTCCCCTTTGTGTTCATGTACCCCGCCACCCTTCATCTCAATACCTGGATTTTGAGATGAAGGGTGGCGGGGTTCTAACTTGGTATCAGAGCAGGTTGTCCTGTTGCGGGGGTGTGTTGAGATTATATTAGCCAGTAGGACACATGTGTGTGGGACCGTGTATTTGGCTTCCCCACCGCGTTCCAGGTCTGGGTGTTGACCCCGGTGGGCCCCCTTGTGGCGGAATATCCCCACGGTCCTGTGGTTGGGGTTAATCCCATACCGCCTACAAACTTCTCCCCTTTATGTTCATGTACCCCACCACCCTTCATCTCAATACCTGGGTTTTGAGATGAACTAATGGGTTGGCAGGTTCTAACTTAGTATCAGAGGAGGTTGTCCTGCTGCAGGGGTTTGTTGAGATTATATTAGACTGCATAACACGTATGTGTGGGACCGCGTATTTGGCTTCCCCATCACATTCTATGTCAAGGTGTTGACCCCGGTGGGCCACCTTGTGGCAGAATATCCATGCGGTCCTGTGGTTGGGGTTAATCCCACACCGCCTGTAGAATTCTCCCCTTTGTGTTCATGTACCCCACCACCCTTCATCTCAATACCTGAGTTTTGAGATGAACTAATGGGTTGGTGGGTTCTAACTTGGTATCAGAGGAGGTTGTCCTGCTGTGGGGGTATGTACACAAACATAGAGATTTATAGTGGTTCCACGAGTTGGATACGTACACTTTCCCACCTCACATAACTACCATGAAGGGATAGATTCGGCTACTTCACCAATCTCCGATTTCTTCAAATCTTACACCTCGGACCCGCAACTCCTACAACTTAGAGACGACGCTCCTACCACTCGATCCACAACTGGATCTACAAACTCGATCCACAAACGGATCTACAAACTCAATCCATAAACAATCTACAAACTCGAAGGAATAATCTCCTACAACAGTAAATGAATATTACAAAACACAAATGATGACAAGTCTTCATCCCAACATTCTTTGAAAACGTAGATCTTGAATCTTGGAGAACTTGGAGAAATGAAATCTTGAAGACCTTGAATCATGAACCTTCAATCGATAAGATTTGGAGGAGTAAAGATCTTCTATGAGAGTATCGATCCAGTCACGTATGTCTAAGAAGATGAATCGCACTGATGTCGGCGGCCGATCAGACGAATCGTGATTTTTATTGTGTGTCGGCAGTCTGACGAGCAGTATTCCGATTTGGAAATATTCTAGGTTTAAAATTGAGATCAATAACACGATTGAGTTGAAAGGAAATATCCCCTAGGTATTTATAGAGATGTCCTTTCCAACGATTAGAAGAAAACTTCACAAAATAAAACCTCGAATTTATTGTGCATGGCCGACCGACAACCCGAAACAGCGATTTGAAATTTTTGGAAAAATGCGCTAAGTCAAATTCGTTGAGTATTGCCGAGTATCATAAGTATACTCGTTGAATGGTCTATGATATACGACGAATAAGACTTGGCCAAATCAGCTCAGGCCGTCAACGCACTCAATGCCAAAGCGAAGAATCATACTTGACGAATTCGTCGAGCATCAGCAGGTATTCTCGACGAATTCTTCGAGTGTCGGCTGAATGACTCAATGCTCTCAACGCCATGATAAGCCATATTCGACGAATGAGACTTAGAAAAATCCAGAGAAGTAACATTGAATGGACTCGACGAATTCGACCTATATCTTCTAGTATATTCGACGAATTTGGAGAGTATCATTAGATAGATTCGACGAGTATACACGATGATACTCAATGAATTTTACACGGCGGATTTTCCAATTCTCAGCTAATTTGCCTACACAATGAGAGATTATATTGTATAGTCCTGTGTTTACTGACCCACTATAACCTGACATTGGTGTGTACTTAGCAATGGAAACCTGCAAGTACATAACTTAAGAGAAATATCAAATACAGTCACAATTCATCTTAGCTTAACTAGATCCTTCTTCAAATCCGGGTTATTGTGGATACAATACCCAATAAAGTGATTTTACATCATAGGTTTATTACTCATGATGTATAATGAGGGTAATTTGGTCTTAGAAGTTCTAGGATGTCATTGATATAAAGGACAAAAGAAAGACACACTGAATATAAGAGAAAAGTCATAAATTGCCAACATGTGTCGATTAGAAGTCGACACAACTTCGACTAGAAATTGACGCAACTTCGACTAGAAATCGACACAACTTCAACTGGAATTCGATGCTACTTCAAATAAAAGTTAGAGCCACTAAATTTGATAAGTCGATGACACTCAAAGGATTATATCGATGTACTTCGAGATGATATCGACGGAACGTTGACTATAGAGTGAATCTTACAGATAATCAAAATTCGATGTTGCTTCTATTAGAACTCAACATTACGTCGACTGAATTTATTAACAGAAATCATTTTAAAACTTTAATCAGAATTAATTTAAGAAGTGGTTTGAATAATAGAATCTTGGAGATATTGGAAGATGACGATCTATATATATGTGTGTGTGATGAGATACATCACAAAAAATAGAGAGAGGATCACTGATATCGTACTTCAATCATCAACTACAAACGATCAAGAAATTCATATCAGACCATGATAGATTGATTTGGACAGAGAAATTTTGAAATATCATCATCAACAATTGAATTTATTCCATCAATAAGTCGATTATTAGAGTGTTGCTGAATATACTAAAGTGAATTAGTTCTTATTCTTCTCAAGAGGAAATTACCTTAAATACAAAGACGATTCAAGGATAATCTAGAAACAGGGCTCATAATCATTGTGAATTTGATATTCAGAGATTCATTAGAAATTCCAGATATCATCATTGCTAGTCCTCGAGAATTTATTGGGCGAACACAGAGAGAGGATTAATTCTGTCACAAATCTTCTTTCATTCACTTCTTACACTTTGTGAAAAGAGTTTTTAAAATCCATTTTCAAAGGATCCAGTGGGAGGTTTTGAAAGTCTCCTTGAGAATAGACTCAGATTGTATTGGTTCAAGATCTCCTTATCAAAAGATCTGGTGTTGGCTTTAAGAGTCTCAAGATCAAAATACACAAACACTGTGAAAGTGAATTCCTACCAAGGGGTAGAAGGGTGGATGTACCCAGATTGAGAGGGGACCACTATATTCTTGGTGTCTTCTGTGTTTATTTTCAATCATGTGCTATGATTATATATATTTACATCTAATTCTGGTTGATTGTTCATGTATATGCAAATTATGTGAATTAAATTAGTATTTGAAACAAAATTTTAATCTCTATACACCTCTCTAGAGAAAACTCTGAGATAAATAACAATTGGTCTCCTATTTCATTTGGTATCAGAGTGAGCTTGATCATTATTAGGTTAATCTAAAGAAGATTAAACAATAAAAGGTTAACACCTTATTCAAAAGATCATTTCAGTTGCTTTAGTATATTTACATTTATATTTTCAAAAATATCTTCAAATACATTCAAAGGATTTGAATCTACTAGGCCACCAATTTATAATCTTGAAAAGTTTGCACTGTGGAAAACTAGAATCAGATTATACACGAACTCTATTGATGAATGTATATTTGAATCAATTTTGATTGGACCACCAATGCCATACGTGAAAGATGTAGAGGGAAATACAACTACAGAACGTTTACCAAGAAGTTAATGGACAGATATTAAGAAGAGGATAAAAGATTGTGATGTAAAAGCTATGAACATACTAGTTTCTACTATGTGTGATAATATATTTCAAAAAAGTTACTGATTGTTAGTTAGAAAAAGAGATATGGGAATCTCTTTCAAGAATAGTTGATGGAAGTGCAGATGAGAGAAAGGATAATAGATCACTTTTAATATCTTATTATGAGAATTTTAAAAAAATAAACTGATGAATCTGTAGCAGAAATGCATGACAGATTCAACATGATAATCAATGAGCTGAAGGGATTGAATAAAAATATATAACTCACGGAAATAAATGATAAATTACTCATGTGCTTTCCAAGTACATGAGATTCTAGAATTTGGGTCATCAGAGAAGCAAGGTGTAACGAAGAAATTATAATAGATGCTTTGCTAAGAAAGATGAAGTCATATGAACAACTACTAAAGAGTAGAGCTGAAATAGAAGCTAAGGAGAATAGCTTAATTTCTAGAGAAAATCAATTGATTTTAAAGTTACTGAGGATGAGCCATCTGTTTAAGAGAATGAGATGTTTAATCTTATGGCAAGAAGATTTAGAAAATGGTTAAAATTAGAAGTCTCTAGGAGAAGAGATAGATATCAAGGCAAACCAAGGTTTGATAAGACTCCTAACAAGGAGATAATCTGTTTCACATATAGAAAACTTGGACATATATCAATAGAATATCCAGATCAATAAAAGGAAAAATCAAGTAACAAGGATCAAAATAAGAAATACTTGAAAAGAAAATATAAGAAAAAGGGAAAAGGTTTTATTGCTGAAACCTAGAGTGACACAAGTTTTGAATCCAGCTCTTCATCGGAAGAAGAACCTACTACTTAAGACGCATGTCTCATAGCTCTAGAGATAGAATCAAATCATGATACAAATGAGGTACCTGATTATTTTGTGATATTGATTTTACTTCAGATGATTTTAAAGTATGTTGTATAGAATTTTGTATAGATCATATAGAATTGGAAAAGGAAATTAAATTATTAAGGCTGAAATAAAAATTATGTAAAGACTATTTTTGATGATAATGAATAAATAAAACATGATAAAATTTTTAAAATTGAGATAGATAACCTGAAGGAACAGATAAGTAAGTTAACTGAAAAAAACTCTCTATTGAAAGAAGAATTATCAAAGTCAAAAGTCTATGAAGACTCCTTGAATGGAAGGAGTTATCAACTTAAAAATATTACTAAAAATCTTACGAAAAGGTTTGATCATTTGGGATTAGAAGCAAGCCGTCATAGGATAGTAGCAATAAATAATAAACCTGATTGTAAATATCATGTGTCATTTATTAAATAAAATGAAATACCATTCAAAATAATTCATTATGAATATCCAGAAAGAACAACAAGCTTTAATAATGATAAGAGTAAGTTCAAAGAAAAAAAAGTGTTGTAGATAGATAACAGATGTTGAACAAGAAACTAAAATTGGTAGTTTTAGTTAGTTAGGAACTTGCGTCGACTTCATATCGACGCAACTCTTGTGAAATGTTGACTTTAATTCAACACATTCCAAATGTTACGTCAACTTCAACTCGATGCATATCCCTGAAAAGCAATTATTCTTATAATAATAACTCTATAAAGGATGTTTGTCAAGATTACTTTATTAAAGGACATAAACTGGGAGTTGTTGGTTTAATAGACCAACACTATTTTATCCTAAGGGGTCTTATGAAAATCCATCATATACTTTCATTACATCTTATAATGGAAAAAAGAAGCAATGAGTTCAAGGTAACCTGGATTCATCTAATGTTTAATTTTATATGCATGAAAAAGGTTGTCCTTCCACAAATCAGCAGTGGTATTTGGACAGTGGATGCTCTAGACATATGACTGAACAAATCATATAGAGATTAAGCAACACTTTCTCAGAGATAATGTGAAAGAAGGAAAATTTCTCTGGTATATGTAACTTTTGAAAATCAGAGGTCAAATATTTTCATAAAGTCTCTTGATGAAAAAGGCATTCTCCTCATATGGTATGTGCCAGATGGAGAAATTTCGGCTCCCATTGCTCAAACTTTCCCTTGACTTGCGAAGCCTCCACCATCGAGTCTATCAATACCTCTACATCCCGCACTCCCAGCTCCTTAACAAGTCGCATCCCCACAATGACGGCTTCATATTCCGCCTGATTATTGGTTATGAGGAAGTGTATCACCACAGCTTGTTCAATTTTTATTCCCTGTGGACTCTCCAAGACCACCCCTATGCCCAAGTAATGTTTTACTAATGCCCCATCCACTAGTTTCCTCCATTCCATAGAGAAGCTCAAACCCATCCCCTCCGACTCTGCCACGCAATCTGCCAAGACATCAACCACCTCCTACGGCTTAACTAACAGGCGTGGGAAAAAATAAATTTCTAATTCACTCAGCTCTACCGACCACTTCGCCAGCCTCCACGAAAGCTCCACCACTTCGAAGATGCCATGCAGCAGATGATCTGTTACAACCCGAATTAAGTGGGTTGGAAGTAAGGTCGAAGCTTCCGAGCCGAGATGACCAAAGCAAAAGCCAACTTCTCCGTGATGGGGTACCTGAGCTCCGCCTTCTTCAAGACCTGACTCATATAGTAAATTAGCAGTTGCATCTTACCCTCTTCCCATACCAGTACAGAACTTATAGCCTCTCCCCCCACTCTGAGATACAGGGTCAAGTCTTCCCCTTCCTTTGGTCCTTAGAGTAGCGAGGCATGGGAGAGTTGACACTTCAGAGACTGGAAAGCCTCCTCACATTCCATGGACCATTCGAATTTTTTGCCTCCTCGTAGTACCCTAAAAAAGGGTGATCACTTTTCTCCTCCCCGGGTGAGAAACTTGCTCAGTCCTGGAAGCTTCCCCGTCAGACGCTGGACCTCCTTGGCATTCCTAGTTGGCCCCAGCTCCATTATGGATTTTATTTTATCTGGGTTATGCTCTACCACAGCTGGGGTTAGGAGGTGTCCAAGGAACTTTCCCCGACTTGCTCTGAAAACACACGTTATGGGGTTTAGCCTCATTTTAAATTTTCGCAAAGTATAAAAGGTTTCTTCCAGATATTGGAGGTGGGAGCTCACATCCTTACTCTTCATAAACAAGTCATCCACAGACACCTCCAGGTTCCTCTCTCTTGTCCTGAAAGACCCTATCCATTATCTTTTGGTAGGTTGCCCCTGTGTTCCTCAGCCTAAAGGGCATCATGTTATAGCTATAACATTCACTGCTCGTGATGAAAAACACATCATTTACATCTAGCGGGTGCATACTGATCTGGTGATAACCTGAAAAAGCATTCAAAAAACTCATTACAGGGAAACCGACAGCTGTGTCAATCAGCGCCTTAATCCGAGATAGTGGGTAGCAATCCTTAGGGCATGCTTTATTTAATAAAGAAAAATCAACACACGTCATCCACCTCCCATCTCCTTTCTTTACCATTACAACATTTGAGACCCATCCTAGAAATTGGATCTCTGATACAAATCCGTCCTTGATAAGCTTCTCCACCTCCTCCTGGATTGGCCCCTCGAGCTTGTCGGCGACGTTCCTTTTCTTTTGGAGGATAGGGCGGACCGTTGGATCGAGGTTCAACCGATGGAAATCAACTTTCGCATCGATGTCGGGCATATCAGCTGCACTCCATATGAATATGTCCACTGCTTTTGAATGCATTCCAACATCCTCTCTTGATCCTCTTTGTCTAGGACTCTGCTGATCCACACCTTCTCCGCCCTCCCTACTCAGGTCAGAACCTCCAGCTCTACTACCGCTTCCACCGGCTAAAACCGGGATTGCTCCTCCCACTCTTCAGCTGCCCTCTCTCCTTGGGTGATGATCTCCACCATTGATTCTTATACTGCCATCATCTCCTCTCTTCCAGGCTCTTGTAGGATCACCTCGCTAATCCGTCCCGCAGTCGGAGAGTCGGGGAACAGCTCTCACATATAGGGATCTTGTTCATGGGTCTCGCTTTCCTTCCCACTCCCAATCTGTCTGACTAGGGCGTTCTCGCCCAGGGTGGGTTGTGCGATCACTGGGATGGCGGGAGTTGAGCACTCATCGCAAATAGCGCTGAGCCAGTGGTGTAAAGTCTCCAAGACCTCCTTCCTGAAATCCTCGAACATGCCTACAGTCGCCAGACCCGGCGGGGGTGGCGGATGCTCTCGGCCAGATCCTTCCCCTTCGTCTCCAGCTATTAAACTAACTGAGGTTTTTTATGCTGGACACTCTCCATGCTCATCGCACCAAATTGTTGAAACCAAAAATCGGACCCTGTGGAGTTCAGGATCCCAAAAGGGATGTTACCTCATACTTCTCTCTGACTAGCGCTTCAGATTGGAGATTTAGGAACCTAGGAACAGAATCGAGGTCTCATCCAGGAGATCCCACCAAACACCCATAATACTAAAAAGCTCTTACTATCCCAAGCCAGCGCTGAGCTTGGGAACCTTTGGCGAGAGCCCGAAGAGATGAAGAAGGCGAAAGAGAACTCTTGAACCCCTTATCCAAAGGTGCCCCTTTTGTTCTATTTATAGATTTTCGATCTTGGTCTGTCAACTGCATAAACCGCTGTTCATAATTGTTACAAGTAGCCCAATTAGGTCTTCCAATAGCATAGCTCTGCTGTTCTGGAAGGCTATTTGCTGCCCCTCAAGGGCATCCAAGTAATTCTATCTCTGGACCCCACTGGGCGAGTGGTCCATGAAGGCACCGCTTGACTAAAGGGGCAGGTGCTGGGTAATCCCGACACTCGCCTCGATGGCTCCCTAAAAGGGCAAATGCGAGATCAATATGCTACTTGCCTATATGAGCGAGAGCCTTCCCACTCGCTGGGGGCGGGACCCTCCCCGCCCCTTATGGGGGAGAAGTGGACCCTCTCATTCGTCCTGGGAGAGTGCGGGTCTGCTTACCCCACTCTCCCACTTTGGCCCTCTTGGATCTGAATTCCTTTCAAAGCCCTGAACTTGCCGGAAGGGCCCACTCAGCGAATATAGGGTTATACATGAATTATCCATACAGTTGGGCTGGGCACGTGACTTGCGCGGCATTTGGATGGCAGATTATATATTTCTCTTCACTTATTTTTTTAAAGCTTTATTGATGCTCTCATCCAAGATTCGTAGCTCCATGGACTTAGTTTATTTTCCAATCTTTCTGTATATAAAGCTTGTAACTGAGAGGTAGTTTGTCAACCTTTGAGGAGACTCCCAATATTTATAAACTCAAGACTAAATAGTGGATATTTGCCAGACACAGATCTATACACGTGGTTTTTCTACCCTTCTTGAGTTTTTCGCGGTAAAAAACCTCTTGTCATTACTGCTGGATTTTCATTGACTATTTGCACACCCAGTCCAACTCCAAGCTAAGACGGTCTGATTCTTCTGGCAAGTGGAAAACCGGGTGACTCACAACAGTTTGGCGTCATCTACGGGAAGGTGTTCCCGAAAGCTCTAAGGGAGCACAAATGACAACACTTTCCTCGTGCAAGTACCCTCAATTAGCTGCTATGATAAAAGGAGGAGCACGTGCTGTAATCCTAACAACTTGAGAGGAATCTGACAAACAAGCCTCTGTCAACTCTCCTGCCAGCAATGTGTTGCGCCTCGAATAGAAAATCGCCACGATAACATCTTTAATGGAGGAGCGGATGTGCCAGATGGAAGAACGACAAGCTCATGCGCTCACACTACTAAGGTACTTAGGGAATGTTAAGCCCTCGGGAGGGGGGGGGGGGGGGGACATCTCATGACTGTGTGTCAGTCATCGTTCCCCTCAAGTCACCACTCGCTCAGTGGAGTGGCTTGCACCACATATCTCTATGCTTGGGGGCACCCACCGCAGAAGAGATCACTCAAGTGGAGCACTTTTCTACCCTGGATAAGGAATTCAAGAGAGGAAGGAGCATGATCTAATCTGGACATCTAGGAGAGGAGGCAAGCATCTCAGTGACACCACAAGGAATGGGGGACATCAATGCAATGAATCCCCTACCAACTATCACATAGGCACCGCCCATCTTTGGGGAGGGGCCATCACAATCACTTCTCTAACCTCTAAGGAGAAGCATAAGCACTAGGCAGAGGAATATCAAGCGAAGGATCTCGCCTCGCCAAGGGATTTGGTGGCCCATCATGCCCTAATGAAGTCCTCGCTCCATGATAACAACAAGACGCTACTCTCCTTAGGGATTCTATCACGGACAAATTTTCCAACGCTGATTGCTTCATGTTCCCCGCTCTACCCGATGGGATTCTCAAACACGCATAAGGAAACTCTCAAATGATGAAGGAGGTCGCCGCTCTAACCGATAGGAGGCTCACTCACAAGGAAGTAAAGCACATGACTGAGGAGGAATGCCGACAAGGGGGTATCAAAATGCAAAAGCGCAACGCCCAATTTACCACATCTCTCCTCTGGCCATGTCGGTCCTGGCACACCCCGTTCCTCCCGGGATCTAACTTAGTGACCTCAAGACATTCGATGAGACAAATAACCTTGTGGTGTACATCAAGCATTTAATAAATGTCATGACAATCTACAACGCCTCGGACCTGCTTCTGGGTCAAGTGTTCCTGGTAACTCTAAAAGCAGAGGCTCACACCTAGTTTCATTATCTAAAAGAATGATAAATTTAGAACTTCACTGAGAAATCTCAACTTTTCAGGGATCATTTGTTTCCAACCATCAAATTGTTCACCTCACGGGGATCTAACATATCAAGAGAGATCCGCTCAAGGATTTCATTCACCTCTTCACTATGGAGGCACGACAGATTCCTGGAGTCAATCATGACCCCATACTAAATATTTTCCTTGGAGGACTCTAGACAGGAAATTTCCACTCTATGCTAAAGAATGAAATAGAGTTTAGCTACCTTGGCCTCATCCGCACAGTCAAGGCTCAAATTGCGACAAAGACTACAACTGAGGAGCATCAACCACATTGAAAAGGAAGCTCAAAAAGAAAGAAAGAGACACTACCAAATCTCAGAGGGATTAGCAAGCACCGTGATAATCCTTGCAAAGCCGGGAGACACCGCCAATATCGGAACTTCGCAAACTGAAGTGTTTCTCTCCATCTGTGGTCAACCCTCTTTACAAAGACAAAGTCCCCTCACCCAGAATCTCAGAGGACTAGCCTAAGTACTGTGACTATCATTAAAGCCAGAAGCACAACACGAAGGATGTTGAAATTTTTGAAGTGAAAGTGGAGGCATCGGCGGACTGTCCGGGTGGACTGAGCAGACAGGAGTGGCGACTAGTTAGTCAGCAAGGTTCAACGTCAGCTTGTTCCCAGGTTATAAATAGGCGGATAAGATATTTATCCGCAAGAGCTGCGGACTCTTCTAGAGTTCATCGAGTCCAACTTGTTGCCAACTCACAAGATCTGCATGGTTTGTGCCTTAGTCTTGTTCTGGTGGTCGGTTTGGTGTTGAGCGTGGAGTTCGCCAAATAGTGAGGACTAGTGTTGGAGTTCGCCAGATAGTGCAGATTGTTGTTGGAGTTCACAAGTTAGTGCAGACAGGTGTTTGAGTTTGCTGGTTTGGAGTTTGTATTGTGGTCTTGGTGGTGTGGACATGGTATAGATTTGTACCAAGTCTGATTGTACTCAGACCACAAAGTTCACCGGTTAGTGCGAACTGCTTTTTTATTTGCTGAGTTCTGCAACTTGGCTGAGCCTGGTTTGTGCTCTACCTGCGGGCTCGGAGTTTACGTATATGTTGTCTATCTGGCAGCTCAACTAAGTGTGATTGTGCCTTAGTCTCGGGATGTAGATGTGTGGACTCGAGTAGTGTCTGCAGATTATTGTGGATTGGTGGCTGTGTCTGCAGTGTCCGTGGGTATGGCAGACTAGTATAGGTTTTGGCCTTGACTGTGTTCAAGACAAATGGGCTCTATCTGCCCTTGTTGGCACGACCTTGGCGGATTGGCTTGTTCGGCCATCATGAGCGACTTTGGCGGACATTCTTTGTGTTCGCATTATGCAGACAAGTTTTGTGCTAGCTGCGAGATGGGTGGTGATCTTATCGGTTAAGGTGGTGACCATACTCCTCTCCATGCCTATAAATAGGACCCCTAGTAACATGAACAAATTACTGAATGAATAGTAAGTGAGCTCAGTTGGTTACTCCAAACATGTTTTTATATCCGCGTGAGTTGAGAAGTTAACCGATTTTTAGTCTTGCAGATTGTGGGGATAGCGCTGAGAAGCCCGGGACATTATTCTGACTTGCGTCAAGGATAAGTGTGATTTGTATAGATATGATCAATAGTTAGCAGCAGGTTACGGTTTGTGACTAAACGGTCTTCTAATCAGCAATCTTTCCCAGTTCAATAAGGATGTCTGCTTCTGACGATCTGTTTGTTCAGATTGGCAATAGCTGTTCGCAATTTAACTGGCAGCTAGGCGACCTCGCGATTCGGTGGCTTGTAGATAGCGGATAGAGTTTGTTGGGTACATTGGTCAAATGTACCTGTTTTGAAGAAGCCTCACCCAACTCAATGATATACATCATAATGTATTTGATGTATGTTTGAGTTATTTGTGCAGGTTAAGAAAGTAATGGACTGAAGCAAAAAGTTTCTAAGTCCATGTGTCGACACCCAGAGGGAAAGTGTCGACACTTAAGAAAGCTTGTGTCGACACCCAGACAAGCAGTGTCGGCACTTGGAGTCATTGTGTCGACACCTGGGATGCAGAGTCGACACCAGACAGAAAGTGTCGACACTTGGAGCTGTGTCGACACTCAGTGAAGAAAAGTGCAGACAAAAAGTGTCGACACAAGGAGCTGTGTCGACACTCAGCAAAAGTCTGCAGAGTCTAAGTACAAGTGTCGACACTCAACACAATGTGTCGACACTATGCAGAAGAGTCAGCACTTGAAGTAAGTGTCGACACTCAACACAATGTGTCGACACTCAACAGAAGAGTCAACATTTGAAGTATGTGTCGACACCCAGAATAATGTGTCGACACACAGCTAAAGACTCAACACTTGAAGAAAGTGTCGACACATGGAGCTGTGTCGACACTTAGCGAAGAACAGAAAGAACAACAAATTATTCTAAGTACAAGTGTCGACACTATGGGAATGTGTCGACACTCAGCTGAAGTCTCAACAACAAGAAGGTGTGTCGACACAAGGAGCTGTGTCGACACTCAGTAAGTTTCAACATAGAAGACTATGTGTCGACACCAAGAAGCAGTGTCGACACTAGACAGATTCAACACAAGAAGTTGTGTCGACATAAAGGAGATGTGTCGACACTTAGAAGAATTCAGCAAAAGCTAGAAGAACAAGTATTTGTGTCGACACTCAATTTCATTGTCGACACATGCAGAAGAATCTGTGTCGAGACATACAAGGAATTGTGTCGACACCTTGTAGACTTGTGTCGACACTTACACAATATGTGTCGACACTTGGACTATAAGTGTCGACACTTTGAGACAGAAAGTCTCGACACTTACTGACTGTTAGAGAATTTCAAGAAGTGACTGGTTGACATGACAGCTGCCGATCCAGCCGGTCTACAGCAACTGTTAGAGATGTCAGAAGTCAGTTATGAACCGGACCAGCCGGTTACCATGAAGAAGGCCTATAAATAGGCACCCACAGTTTACAGAAAAGGTTGTTGAAAGAGTTGATCAAGTGATTAACAAGTGGTACAGATTATTTAAGTAATCAGAAAAGTGGTACACAGAGTATCAATACAAGAAGATCTTGCAGTCCAAGTGCAGATCTAAGAAGTTGGAGAGAGAGGGCTCCATCCAAGAAATCAGCCTCTGGAACTAGGCTGAGAAGAAGGATTCAGATTCAATTCTGATTCTTAAGTGGCAGAGGTCAAGGAATAACTGCAGAGGATTCAGCCTTATTCAGTTCTACTCAAGAAGCTTTGAAGAAAGCTAAGTCAGGGTGAATCCAGCTGAGTTCTTCCAAGAACTCATCAAGAATCTCTCAACTCCCCTCCTTTAATTCTGAGTTGTAGAGTTATTACTTGTATTACATTTTTAACTTGTAGGATCCATTGGATCTGAGTGATTTTAAGCCTATATTTATAAAGGCTGAGGGTAGGGCTTGTTAGCCTGAGTGTAGGAGATAGAAATCTCTGAGTGTAGGCCTTGGTGGCTGAGTGTAGGCCTTGGTTGGCTGAGTGTAGGCCTTGATTGGCTGAGTGTAGGCTTTGGGATAAAGCTGAGTTGTAAGGCTTTGGGCCTGAGGTGTAGGAACCAAATTGGGTTCTGAGACAGTGCAGGAGTTTGGCCGAATCTAGTACACTGCTAGATAGGCGAAGGGGGAAAGTGGATGTACCCATATCTTGGGGAACCACTATAAATCACTGTGTGCTGTACTGTGCTGAAATTGTTGCTGTGTTTGCTGTGTTTGCTGTGATATATTAGTTAGATTGCTGTAATATAACTGTTTGCTGCCAATAAAGTTAGAAAAGGACTAGGTCACCTATTCACCCCCCCTCTAGGTGTTTAGGTACCATATATTTCAAGTGGTATCAAAGCGAGGTTCCTCAAAACAAGGACTAACAGTCTGAGGAGATCCTGTTTGGCAGATTCAGTGTAAGGCATTACACAGTTTCAAGAAAATCAAGAAACATGGGTTCTTATGAGAATCACAAGGAATTGGGTTCCATGAAATTACCCATATGCAGGAAGGAGATCTTTGGGATCTGGAAAGAAAGGGTAAGGCTATTTATGGAAGCCTCTGACCCTAGAATCTACATCACAGTTAAGGAAGGGCCTTTTGTGCCAATGAAGATTTCAGTTTTGGATGCAAATCAGAGAACTCCAAAGGATTTCTCTGAGATGACTAAGGATGAAATTGTCTTGGCTACCATGGACAAGAGGGCACAAAACATAATAGTGAGTGTCATTGATGATGCCACTTTTCAGAACTTAATTTACTGTAAAACAGCAAAAGAAATGTGGGATACCCTCATTGTCTATATGGAAGGTTCTGAAGAAGTTAGGCAAGATAGGAAGTCCTTGATAAATCAGGAGTATGAAAGCTTTAGGCAAGGAAAGGGTGATAGCATCACTGAGTGCTATAAGAAATTTTACAGAATAGTTAATGAACTCATGTCTTATGGAAGAGAGTTCAGTAACTATGAACTAAATGACAAGTTCTTAAGGTCCCTAACCAAAGATTGGGACACCAAGATCTGTGTCATAAGAGAAATGGCTAAGTTGGGGGAAATTCCTCCTCCCACACTGTTTGGCAAGCTATTGTCATATGAGATGCAGTTGACAGTAAGAAAAGAGGAGGAGAAATCAACAAGGACTGAGCATAAGGAAAGAACTGTTGCTTTCAAAACAGAAGTTCCTAGAAAGTGCAGGAATAAGTCTTCAACTCCACCTCCAGAGGTAGTTGAATCAGAGTCTGATGAGTCTGTCAGCACAAAGTCTAAGAGCAGTGAAAGTGATGAAGACTTTGCTACTTTCACTAGACACTTTCAGAAGTTTTTGAAAAAGAAACAGTGGAGGTCAAGGCCTTCTACATCACAAGTAAAGGAAGACTCTTATCAGAAAAAGAGGTCTTCAAAGAATGACAAGAAAAGGACAAAATCAAGCAAGGCAACTGGTTCAAAGATTGTTTGCTATTGCTGCAATAGACAGGGCCATGTTATTGCAGATTGTCCAGAGAAGAGAAAGGAATCTGGTGACAGGAAAAAGACTTACTTCAAAGGGAAGAAAGAAAAGTCTTTTGTTGCTAAGAAGGAGAAGACTCTATCAGATATCTCTTCTTCAGAAACTGAGTCTGAGGCTGAAGCCTACATAGGGCTGTTTGCTGAAGAAGAAGAGGAAGAATTCATGCAGATCTTGGAGTCAATTTATGAACAAGAAGACAGTCATTACCAAGGGCTAATGGCTTTGACAGACAGTGCCAAAATCCTGGAGCAAGCAGGACCCAGTCAGGTACAAAGTTCAAGTTTAAATTCAGTTTCTTGTTCTAGTTCAGAATCAGATTTTTCTTCATCAAGTGATGAGAATATATCTGAGTCTGAGGAAGATATTCATCAGCTTATAGATGAATATAAGGTACTGTTGCAAGCCTACAAGAAAAGCAAGACACTAGCCAAAAGTCAGGCAAAGGAAATTGCTGATCTTAAAGCTATTGCAACAGATTTTGAGAAACAATTTGATCAAAAACTGAATGAGGTAGCCAGGCTGGAACACATTACTGTGATTCAGATGGGAACTATCACCTATAAGAATGATCAAATTAAGAGACTGGAGATCAATCTTCAGAAAGAAAGAGAGCTTGTTGCTAGGTTTTCAAAACCTAAATCAGTGCTACCTTTAATTAATGAATTTGTTCATCATAAAGGCAAGGCTGGACTGGGCTTTGTTAGACCTGCAGGGACAGAGCTGTCCAAGTTTAAGTCCAAGGGCAAAGCCCCAACATTCAACAAGCCTGCTGTAGTCAAGACAGCCAAGGCAGTACCTAAGCAAAGGTACAATAAGTTTGAATGCTGGTGCTGTGACAAAGTTGGCCATTTTGTAGTGGACTGTTGGCACAATGTGAGTGCCAAAGTGAGTTCCAAACTACCTGTTGGAAAGCCAGTAGGTAGGTTTGTCAAATTGCAAACTAACAATCACCAAGGACCCAAGAATACTTTGGGTTCTAAGGTTCATTAATTTATTTTGCAGGTAAGTCCAAGTGGCCATACCCCTACATGGTACTTGGACAGTGGATGTTCCAGACATATGACTGGAACTAGGGGACTACTGAAGGACTACATTCCAATCAAAAATGGTCCTAAAGTGACCTTTGGTGGTTCTGAAAAAGGAATCATCAAAGGGTTTGGTAACATTTCTTCAAACTTAGTTACCATTACTCAAGTGGCTTATGTTAAAGGGTTGAAACACAACCTAATAAGTATAAGTCAGTTAAGTGATGTAGGGTATGACATCTCATTTGTTAAAAATGGTTGTCATATCAAGAGGTTAAGTGATCAAGAGATCATCTTGACAGGTTATAGGAAGAGAAATGTCTACTGCCTAGACATTATGATTGAGAACAATGGTTCTCCAGTTTATCTTATAGCTGATGAGACAGTCTCTCATTGTGTCAAATGGCACAAGAGGCTGGCCCATCTTAACTACAAGACAATTAGCAAACTCTTTAGTAAAGAGTTAGTGAGGAATGGTCCTCAAGTTAAGTGTGTTAAAGATGGCATTTGCTCAGCTTGTCAAAAGGGCAAGCAGACTAAATCCACCTTTAGAAGCATAGATAACAAAGATGCTGTGAGGTGTTTGTACCTCTTGCATTTGGATCTCTTTGGTCCAATGCCAGTTCACAGCTTAGGTAGGAAGGTCTATACCCTTGTAGTTGTAGATGACTACTCAAGGTTTTCCTGGGTGTTCTTCTTAAGACAGAAATCTGAAACACCTAGTGTCTTCTACAGCTTTGTCAAGCAAATTCAGAATAAACTTAATAGTACTGTGGTCAAAATTAGAAGTGACCATGGTACTGAGTTTCAATCTGAAAGTATGATAAAACTATGTGAAGACTTTGGGATATTTCAAGAATTCTCTTCACCTAGAACACCTCAGCAAAATGGCATTGCTGAGAGGAAAAATAGGACCTTGATAGAAGCTGGTAGAACCCTACTAAGTGATACATCACTGCCTGAGTATTTCTGGGCTGAAGCAGTTAACACTGCATGCCATGTTATAAATAGGGCTACCATCACTAAAGGGCTAAACAAGACCCCCTATAAAGTAGTGAAAGGCAGGAAACCAAACCTATCCTATTTTAGGATCTTTGGTTGTAAATGCTACATACTTAACAATGGGAAGTCTTACATAACTAAGTTTGCTGCCAAGTCCCAAGAGGGAATCTTTGTTGGGTACAACAATAATAGTAAGACTTATAGAGTCTAAACTTGACTACACAAGTTGTAGAAGAATCAGTGCATGTAGTTTTTGATGAGACAAAACTTATTAATAATGAGTTGTCTAGCAATGTATGCAGCCCCACAGGTTTGACAAAGACAATGGACAAGCTTACTATAGAAGAGGTGCCTGCTGCAAGACAGCAAGGAGAGGAGAGTAGCTGCTGTCCAGGGGGAGAACTACATGTGCCAATTGCTGAAGAAATCCAAGGAATACAGCATGATGCAGATGCTGAAGTGGTTCAACCTGAAGTGAGGATGCCTCCAGCCCACAGGTATCTTAGAGATCATCCAGTAGAGCTGATTATTGGAGATCCAAGACAAGGAGTACAAACCAGGAGTAGAAACATGAATGCTGCAATCTATTCCAGCTTTTTGTCTCAAGTTGAACCTAAAAGATTTGAAGAAGCAATAATGGATCCACAATGGACTGAAGCAATGCAAGAAGAGCTTAATCAGTTCAAGAGGTGCAAGGTTTGGGAACTTGTTCCTAAACCTAAAGACCACAATGTAATAGGAGTTAAGTGGATCTACAGGAATAAGATGGATGAACAAGGTGTCATCATTAAGAATAAAGCTAGACTGGTTGCTAAAGGATATAGGCAAGAAGAAGGTATTGATTTTGATCAAACCATTGCTCCAGTAGCCAGACTGGAAGCCATAAGAATGTTCTTGTCCTATGCAACCTATCAAGGATTCAAGGTATACCAAATGGATGTCAAGTCAGCATTCCTAAATGGTAATTTGAAAGAAGAAGTCTATGTGGAGCAGCCTGCAGGTTTTGTTGATCCAACTCTACCTCATTAAGTCTATAGACTTAGGAAAGCTTTATATGGGTTAAAGCAAGCCCCTAGGGCTTGGTATGAAACCCTATCTAGTTTGCTCATTGAGAACAAGTTCTCAAGGGGGAAAATAGATAAGACTCTATTCCTTAGGGAATATAGAGGCAAAGTCATACTAGTCCAAATATATGTAGATGACATTATATTTGGGTCTACTGAAAGCAGCCTTTGCAAAAAGTTTGCAAAACTTATGCAAGGTCAGTTTGAAATGAGTAGTATGGGAGAGCTAAAGTTTTTCTTGGGTCTCCAAGTTAAACAGACTGAAAATGGTTTATCCATTTGTCAGTCAAAGTTCACCCTAGAACTCATAAGGAAGTATGGTATGGTTTCATCCAGTACCATGAAGACTCCTATGGGGTCAAGTATGTCTCTTAACAAGGATGATGCAGGGAAACCTGTAGATGAAACCTTGTATAGAGGGATAGTTGGCTCCCTATTATACTTGACTGCTAGTAGACCAGACATCATGTATGCTACATGTGTT
Organism: Platanthera guangdongensis; assembly: GCA_039583875.1. Classification (NCBI taxonomy): domain Eukaryota; kingdom Viridiplantae; phylum Streptophyta; class Magnoliopsida; order Asparagales; family Orchidaceae; genus Platanthera; species Platanthera guangdongensis. The sequence continues at coordinate 222,745,547 of CM077158.1, read as the reverse complement.
TGTGCAAGGTATCAAGCCTGCCCTAAAGAGTCTCACTTGACTGCTGTCAAGAGAATTTTGAGATATCTAAAGGGCACTCCCTATCTAGGCCTCTGGTACCCTAGGAATGGAGACTTTGATCTAACAGGTTATTCAGATGCATACTTTTCAGGATGCAAAGAGGATAGAAAGAGCACTACTGGAACCTGTCAATTCCTAGGTGGAAGACTAATTTCATGGAGCAGCAAAAAGCAGACTAGTGTGGCTATCTCCACAGCTGAGTCAGAGTATGTGGTTGCAGGAAGTTGCTGTGCTCAACTTCTGTAGATTCAACATCAGCTAGAGGACTATGGATTTCAGGTAAGTAGAACTCCACTTTACTGTGATTCTACAAGTGCTATTTCAATAGCTAATAACCATGTATCTCATAGTAGGACAAAACATATTGAGATTAAATATCACTTTCTTAGAGAACATGTAGAAAGAGAAGATATTTCACTTGAATATGTTAAAGCTGATAATCAGATAGCTGACATGTTTACTAAGCCCCTAGAAGAAGCTAAGTTCAATAGATTCAAAATTGAACTAGGAATGATAAACTTAGACTAAGTTTACAGAATAGAAAATTGGGTAAGTAAAAAGGTGTCGACATATAGACAAGTCTATGTCGACACAGAATAGTGGTGTCGACACTTCAGGAATATGGTGTCGACACATCTAGGAATGTGGTGTCGACACTTCAGAATGTTAGTGTCGACACATGTCAAGTAGGTGTCGACACATTCAATATGGTGTCGACACTTATGTTTTACTCAGAATTTTCTAAGTAAAGTCTCGACGATGTGTCGAGTTATGTTGTGTCGACACCTCACCAAGTGTCGACACATAATATCTGTTAACTAAACTTGTGTCGACACATGTGTGTCGAGACAAGTCAGTGTCGACACTTATTGCCAGTGTCGACACATGTTGAGTTAGCTGTCCCGCCTGTTCATCTTCAAAATCAGGAAGGTATAAATAGGGTTCTGTTTTTGTTTGTCGACACGCTTTCAAAGTTTCGAGACCAAAACTATTGTGTCGACACTTCTCTTTTCTCAAGACTAATTCTCCAAACCCTAATGGCTCCTAAGCTTGAGGAGAACGTGAACGAGGGCTATGAGCTAGTGCGCGGCGCGTTCGATGAAGCTGATCAAGAAATCAAGTCGGTGATAACCCTAGTCGCCAATTCTGGACTCGAATACTTGTTTTCAGAACCAACAAAGATTTGGAAAAAGGAAGTTCTTGAATTCCTTAATGGAGCTGCTGTAGATGAATCTGGATACAGAATCAAATCCAGAGTTCATGGATCTAAGGTCAAGATTTCACCAAAACGTCTGAGGAAGGTACTCCAGCTACCTAAAACTCAAGATGAAGAGGAAGTAACTGCTTCAAAGACCAGGGAAGCTCTTACCTGGTGTGGTCTTGATCCCAAGATGAAGATAGGATCGGTATTCAACAGGAAAGGCATGAATAATCAAGGGAAATTCATGTCTGAGATTGTAGGCAAGGTTATTCTCAGTAAGCCAGGAGGGCATGACAGGGTGTCTGCCTCTATGTTTGAAATTATGACTAGAATAATCTTTACTCTAAGAACAGACTGGTCTCTAGTGGTTTTTGACAAGATCAAGGAGAGCTTGAAGAAGCCCAATCTGGGCAGAATTATAAGTCTCTACCTAGCTGGTACAATACCAGAGGTAATGAGCAATGCTGCTGGAAGCAAGATCAACCACATGAGGAAGATGGACCAAAGGATATTTTCCAGATGGGACAGGGTGTTGTCCAAGGAAGTGGCAACCCAGAGAAGCCAGTTACTGAGAAGGAGATTCCTCCTAAGAAGAAGAGAAAAACTGCTGCTGTGGCACAAGAGTCCTCCAGCAGTTCTGATAGTGAAGAACATGTTGTCTTCACTCCTAATGACCAAGAGGATGTGGCTGCAGAGAAGACCCCTGCTGCTGCAGATAATGCTGAGATCCAGGGGGAGCCTCCAGTAGTAGAAGAACCATCTACTCTGGACAGTGAGCAAGCCACCATCATTATCCAAGAGGTACTCACTGACCTAAAAACTTTAGACTATATTATAGAAGATGCTAATTTGTCTGATGTCCATCAGCAAACTCAGCTAGACAGTCAAGTTCCAGATGTTGTTTTAGAAGACAAATCTGCTGAACAAGAAGTGGTACCTGAATCAGTGGTTGAAGAGCAAAGACTGTCTCCAGCTCCATCTCCACCTGAATATACAATGGAGGATTTATTCCTAAATCTAGATCAAGAAGATTTTGATATGGACAAGGATGCTGCTGCTGAAGATAAGAGTGCTGCTGCTGAGGGGGAGCAACTGACAGTTCTGGAAGAGCCTTTAAGGCCAGAAACTGAGAAGGCACTTGATGTGCAAGCTGAAAAACCTCAAAGCCCTAAGGATAGGGTTGAGATAGCCAGCACTTCTGCCTCTGAAGATGAGGAGAGTGCTAGGGCAAAGAAAAAGAAACTATATGTTTTCAAAAGGAGAAGTCGGAGTTACAAGAAAGCTCTGCAATCTATAGCCCCACAGCCTATAGTTCAACAAGCTCCAACAGTTGATTATAGTGCTTTGATGATTGCCATGCAGATCAAGTTGGATGAGCAGAGGAAGGCACTAGAGGCTTATGTGGATGAAGGGCACAAGTCCCTACAGTTTGATCTTGCACAAGATATAAAATCTATAAGGTTTGAAATGAACCTGAACAAGAAGGAGATGACTGACTGCTTCCACAAGGGTGGGAATGCAGTAGTCTATTTGGCAACTCACCAGGAGAAGATCAAGGCTCAGGTAGATGATATAGCATTAAAGCAAGGATATGTGCTGGAGAATCAGTTAAGAATGAATGATAATTTGACTGCCTCCCACAATGCTATAGTCACTGAATTGAAGAATAAGACTGCTGAACCTTCTACATCTGTTGCTGCAGTTAAGGCTGACTTTGATAAAGTATTCCAAGCTGAGCTTACTGCTGTCAAGACTGCAATTAAAGATTCCCAGAAAGCTATATCAGAACAACTTTCAAATCTGAAACCATTCTTTAAAGAGGGCATAAGATATTTGGACAGTCAAATAAGGTTTCAAAAGGATGATGTCAGAGACCATATGGCCAGAGAAGTCATAAAGGGGGAGAGAGTATTAGTCAAAGCTAGCCCTGACCATGCCAAATGGATATCTAACTCCATCAGAGCTACACTGGGCTATCCTCCACTTTGTGATGATGATAATGTTGCTGAATCAGGGATTCAAAATGCCTATCTTGGAGGTGAGCAAGTAGAGGTAGCTCAAGTGATTTATCCACCTCCAGATTTTGACATGGTTCAAGCAGATGTCAGCACAATGTATAGCCCAACTGAGGGCAAGGCCAATGTTCATATTGAAAAGGTTGTTCAACCTATTTCTGAAGCTATGCAAGAGGCTATGAACAAAGAAGAGGAGACAAGGTTGTCTAAAAAGAGGTTTAGGGAACAAGCAGATCAAAAGCCAGATTTTGAACAATGGAGCCCTACCTCTAGGAATATAATTCTAACTGCCTGGAAAGCTGCCAAAGACAACATGACTGACAGGAACAAATGGTTCTCTGAGGCAGAATGGAGAAAGCATGAGATTAGGCAGGAGGCAATAGTACAATTCAGAAGGAAGGCTAAGATGGGAAAGCTACCTCCTACTGCTGTGGAGCCTAGCAAGTACTTCCCCAAGCCATTTCACTATTTTGAGAGACAGAAAATCAAAGCTGAAGAGCTGAAGAAGGACTTAAAAGGAAAGAAGCCTGCTGTTGCTGAACCTGCTGAAGCCCCTGTCAAAGCTCAAGTACAGGCTGGCAAGGGAATTGTCATCAAGGAACCTGACCAGAAATAGATTTAGAATTGACTTGAAGATTGTTGTAATCTTTTGAATGAAAAACATTTTTGTAAACCTTTAAAGATGTATTAGAAAAATATTAGAACAATTTATGATAAATATATTTCATGTTTGTTCTGAGATGTGTCTATTTCTTATTTGTTCTGGAATGATGAATGTGTATACATGTGTGAATTTATTACATGTTTATGATTACCCTGTTGAATATAATCTGCTGTACATCATTTTGTAATTTTAATTATGAATGGTGTATATCATTGACTAAGGGTTATGACTTCTCCAAATAGGGGGAGATTGTTGGGTACATTGGTCAAATGTACCTGTTTTGAAGAAGCCTCACCCAACTCAATGATATACATCATAATGTATTTGATGTATGTTTGAGTTATTTGTGCAGGTTAAGAAAGTACTGGACTGAAGCAAAAAGTTTCTAAGTCCATGTGTCGACACCCAGAGGGAAAGTGTCGACACTTAAGAAAGCTTGTGTCGACACCCAGACAAGCAGTGTCGACACTTGGAGTCATTGTGTCGACACCTGGGATGCAGAGTCGACACCAGACATAAAGTGTCGACACTTGGAGCTGTGTCGACACTCAGTGAAGAAAAGTGCAGACAGAAAGTGTCGACACAAGGAGCTGTGTCGACACTCAGCAAAAGTCTGTAGAGTCTAAGTACAAGTGTCGACACTCAACAAAATATGTCGACACTATGCAGAAGAGTCAGCACTTGAAGTAAGTGTCGACACTCAACACAATGTGTCGACACTCAACAGAAGAGTCAACATTTGAAGTATGTGTCGACACCCAGAACAATGTGTCGACACACAGCTAAAGACTCAACACGTGAAGAAAGTGTCGACACATGGAGTTGTGTCGACACTTAGCAAAGAACAGAAAGAACAACAAATTATTCTAAGTACAAGTGTCGACACTATGGGAATGTGTCGACACTCAGCTGAAGTCTCAACAACAAGAAGGTGTGTCGACACAAGGAGCTGTGTCGACACTTAGCAAGTTTCAACATAGAAGACTATGTGTCGACACCAAGAAGCAGTGTCGACACTAGACAGATTCAACACAAGAAGTTGTGTCGACACAAAGGAGATGTGTCGACACTTAGAAGAATTCAGCAAAAGCTAGAAGAACAAGTATTTGTGTCGACACTCAATTTCAGTGTCGACACATGCAGAAGAATCTGTGTCGAGACATACAAGGAATTGTGTCGACACCTTGTAGACCTGTGTCGACACTTACACAACATGTGTCGACACTTGGACTATAAGTGTCGACACTTTGAGACAGAAAGTCTCGACACTTACTGACTGTTAGAGATTTTCAAGAAGTGACTGGTTGACATGACAGCTGTCGATCCAGCCGGTCTACAGCAACTGTCAGAGATGTCAGAAGTCAGTTATGAACCGGACCAGCCGGTTACCATGAAGAAGGCCTATAAATAGGCACCCACAGTTTACAGAAAAGGTTGTTGAAAGAGTTGATCAAGTGATTAACAAGTGGTACAGATTATTCAAGTAATCAGAAAAGTGGTACACAGAGTATCAACACAAGAAGATCTTGAAGTCCAAGTGCAGATCTAAGAAGTTGGAGAGAGAGGGCTCCATCCAAGAAATCAGCCTCTGGAACTAGGCTGAGAAGAAGGATTCAGATTCAATTCTGATTCTTAAGTGGCAGAGGTCAAGGAACAACTGCAGAGGATTCAGCCTTATTCAGTTCTACTCAAGAAGCTTTGAAGAAAGCTAAGTCAGGGTGAATCCAGCTGAGTTCTTCCAAGAACTCATCAAGAATCTCTCAACTCCCCTCCTTTAATTCTGAGTTGTAGAGTTATTACTTGTATTACATTTTTAACTTGTAGGATCCATTGGATCTGAGTGATTGTAAGCCTATATTTATAAAGGCTGAGGGTAGGGCTTGTTAGCCTGAGTGTAGGAGATAGAAATCTCTGAGTGTAGGCCTTGGTGGCTGAGTGTAGGCCTTGGTTGGCTGAGTGTAGGCCTTGATTGGCTGAGTGTAGGCTTTGGGATAAAGCTGAGTTGTAAGGCTTTGGGCCTGAGGTGTAGGAACCAAATTGGGTTCTGAGACAGTGCAGGAGTTTGGCCGAATCTAGTACACTGCTAGATAGGCGAAGGGGGAAAGTGGATGTACCCATATCTTGGAGAACCACTATAAATCACTGTGTGCTGTACTGTGCTGAAATTGTTGCTGTGTTTGTTGTGTTTGCTGTGATATATTAGTTAGATTGCTGTAATATAACTGTTTGCAGCCAATAAAGTTAGAAAAGGACTAGGTCACCTATACACCCCCCCCCCCCTCTAGGTGTTTAGGTACCATATCTTTCAGAGTTCTTCAACTTAGAATAATGGGGTGTCCGTACGGATATGTTGCGATCTGGCGACTTGACGGCTTCAACGGACTCCTTAGTTCAGTTTGGCTGAGCCGGCGGTTACTATTTCTATCTGCGCATCTAGTTTTTGCCTTGTTGTTTTTTTCTTCGATCGGGCATATTGGCGAATCATGTCTCGCCTCGCATGCCTCGTACTTTAAAGTATTTTTGATTGTGCAAGATTTACTCTTCAATTTGTATATGGTTTATTTGCCTTGGTTAGGTTGAGTGTTCCAGCGACCTAGTTTCCTGTTTTCCGCATTTCACAAATTTTTACATGGTATCAGATGGAACAAAGGTTAGTGCAGGGATCAACCGCATACTTGCTTTTTCTTCTGGAAGTTAGGTAGACCAGGGTTTGTGCAATGGAAGGAGGATTCGTAAGAGGTCTTGGAATTAAACTTTTAATGCCGACCAACTTCAGGAAGGGAAGGTCATGCATGGAAAGTTACTTTCTGGGCGAGGTCCTTTGGGAGTTTGTCTGTGGAAACGAAAGACAAGAAGTTACCGCTGCGGCTGGCAATGCTAAAGCGGTGAGAGCTTGGAGGAAGACAAACGTCAAGGTGGAGTTTACTCTCAAGTGGGCTATCTCACTGGAGCTCTTCGACCACATCATTGGATGTCGGTCAGCTGCAGATATTTATACTTCCCTTGATGGGTTGTTTAATAAGAAGAATATAGCATGGCTACAATTCCAGGAGAATGAGTTGGCGAGAGCCACTCAAGGTGATTTTTCCATTTCAATGTTCTTCCTGAAGATGAAAAACTTGTGTGCTGATATTTTGGCATTGGATCCTGATTAGCCGATTTCAGAGGCAAAGCTTAAGAAACACATAATCTGCGGATTCCTGAAAGAATATGTTGCCTTTGTTACCAATGTTCAAGGCTAGGCCACTCAACCATCATTGCTTGAGCTGCAGAATGTACTGGCTTCACATGAAAGCTTAGCAAGACAGATGGCTGGAATTACTATCTCTGGAGGAGATAGTGAGACACTTTTCTCAGGGAAGAAGAAGAGATGGGACAAGAAGAAGAAGTCGTCTACTGGCGATAGTCATTCAACTTCATATTTACAATAGAGAAGTGTAGATCCTAAGTAGGATTGGAAGAAGAAAGGCTAAGGTTCTACAGATGCAATCAGCCTGGTCACTTCAAGAAGGACTGCAAGATCAAACTACAGCCAGGGCACATTGCAGGTAAAGAAGAAGTTGGTTCTAGTGCAAATGAATGAGGATGGGGAAATGCATTCATGACAGGAACGTGTGTTCGTGCTTTGTCTGTCATCAACTACCAAGATGACTGGATCTTGGACTCAGGGTATGGTCATCACCTCACCGAGGATGAGTCAAATTTCTCTTCTCTACAAGCATACTTAGGTAATGAATCTATTATTACTCTTGGTGATACAGTTTATGCAGTCGAGAAGGAGGGCGTCATTTCTTTGGGTAGTGATAAGGGTCCACTCAACTTAAGGAGTGTATATCACATACCGGGCATGGAGAAGAACCTATTCGTTGTGAACAACATGATAGATGCTGGTTATCACGTTCGGTTCAGCCCGACAGCAGTGAAGTTTCTCTACAATATGTCGCGGTGAAGGCTACCATTGCTCATGCAGGGAGAAGGGTAAAAGACTTATTTGTGTTATCAACAAGTTCCTATGTGGATCAGATTGTGGTAACGATAGCACTGTTATTTTTCATGGACGACTGAGACATGTCATGATGTACAAGTTAAAAGCCATAGCAGTAAGGAGACTTGTGAAAGGCTTGTCTAGATTGTCAACCTTTAGTGACGGTCATGTTTGTATGGGATGTCAATATGGTAAGGCTCATCTCCTTCATTTGACAAGTTATAGACAGGTGTAAAGCACTATTGGAGTGCATCCATGGTGATCTGATGGGACCGACCATCACTGCTAGTCTTAGAAGTAGCAGATATATGTTGGTGTTAATTGATGACTAAATAAGGTACACATGGGTGTACTTTATGAAGGGGAAGTCGGACGCGCTCCAAATGTTCATGGAATTCAAGGAGTTAGTGGAGGGCCGGCTTGGCCTACGAATTAAGGAGTTGAGAACAGACAACGGAGGTGAGTTCGTTTCAAATGAGTTCTGTAACTTCTACAGGAAGTATGGAATCTCGAGAGAGCTCACTTATGCCCATACTCCACAATAAAATGGAGTAGCAGAGTGAAAGATCTGTCATTTGACGGAGACCTGTAAGTGTTGGCTTCATGCTAAATGCATTCCTAAGGCCTTCTGGGCAGAAGGGTTGACCTGCGAAACATATATAATTAATCGGATGCCTCTGAGTTCGATTAAAATAAAGTCTCCTAATGAGATGATGTTTAAGGAGAAGCCCAACATTGGACACCTTTGTGTGTTCGGATTGACTTACTATGTACATGTTCCTGATACTCTCAGGACTAAGCTGGATGCAAAGGCGAGGTAGCTTGTCTTTGTGGGCTATGACGTGAGGAAGAAAGGATGGAAGTGTGTGGATGCCACGAAGAAGTTCGTCATTTCCAGAGACGTTGGCTTCTATGAAATGTCGTCGTATGGAGGTGGATTATCTATAGAGCTACGGGAAAGCAAGTCCAATGGAGGACAAGAGGAAGCTGTTAAGGATAATCTAGTGGAGCTGTCTGTGTCACCAGAAGCTCTAGATATTTCTAGCTCTGGGGCGGAGGCAACTAGTTCAGGAGCAGGGGGAACGATGCTCCAAGTATGCCCGGCATCAGAGCTAGTTTAGAAGAAGCATCGGAGGTGGTGAGCCATGGTCAGGTTCTTCGGAGGTCTAAGAGGACCATCAAAACACCGGTTCGATATAATGAAGGGATCTTGTTTCATCAGAGGTCGAAGAGGTCCATCAACCCACCATGGTCATATTCTTTGGATCTTTGTCTCTTATTTCTTTGCAGGCCCTCTAGACGAGCGAGAGCCTTTTAGTTTTGAAGATGCTACTGGAGTCAAGGAGTGGGATGATGCCAAGGATGAATAGATAGTTGCCCTCAGAATAAATGAGATTTGAGATCTTGTGACCAAGGTTGATGACATTACTCCTGTGACACACAAGTGGGTATACAAGCTGAAGAAGGAGGAGGATGGAAGCATCGAGCGATACAAGGCTCAACTTGTAGCTCGAGGATTCTTTCAGCAGTACAGAGAATACTATGAGGAGATGTTTAGTCTTGTTGCTAAAATGACATAAGTACGGGTGGTGATTGACTTGGCGGCTTGCCAAGGTTGGGAGATGTGGCAGCTTGATGTGAAGAATGTCTTTCTTTATGGAGAGATCGATAAAGACATCTTCATTGATCAGCCACCAGGTTACGAGTCTAAAGATTATTCAGGATATGTCTGCAAGCTCCAGATGACCGTTTATGGTTTAAAGCAGGAACCACGGGCATGGTACAGGAAAATCACATAATACCTCCAGTTTTGCTGTTATTTTGCCTCTAATTCAGATTCTAGCCTATTCATAAAGAAGAATGGAGTGCTTCATGTCTTGGTGGTATTGTACATTGACAACATGATCGTTACAGGGAACTCTGAGGAGGAGGTAGCTAAGCTCAGGGCAGAGCTAGCTATTCATTTTGAGATGAAGAATTTGGGTGAGATCCACTATTTCCTTGGACTCGAGTTGGAAAGGAGAAAGAGAGGCATACTCATTTCCCAAAGAGGCTATGCAGAACAGATTATTCAGCGGTTCGGTATGCGGGAGGGAAATAGTTGTTCTAATCCACTGTATATTGGTCTCAAGCTTCGACATAATGAGGAGAGGGTTCTTCAAGATCCCTTGGTGTTCCGGGCTCTAGTTAGGAGCCTTATTCATTTGATGATTATGAGACCAGATATTGATTATGTTGTAGGCTGAGTTAGTTATTATATGGCGGTGCCTCAGATGCCTCATCTTGTAGCGGACAGGAATATCTTGAAGTACGTGAAGACCACTTATGATGTGGGGATCCTTTATAGGAGTGAGACGAGCTTTAACCTGCATAGTTACACATATGTTGATTAAGTGGGAGACTCAGATGACCAGAAGTCGACGTCTAGCTATATTTTAACATGTGGATCAGCAGGTATATCATGGTGTAGTAAAAAGCAAGATTCGGTGTCCGTCTCTACTACATAGGAGGAGTACAAGGCTTTGGCCTTGGCAGCTCGGGAAGCCATTTGGCTCAGGAGGCTAGTAGAGGATTTCCATAAAGTAGTGCAGGGTCCCACTCTGTTATGCAGTTATAACAAAAGTTCCCTTAAACTGGTTAACAATCCAGTTTGTCATGCGCGGAGTAAGCATATTGAGATAGAGCATCACTTCATTCAGGAGAAGGTGCTGGAGGGGTCTTTTATGGTCGATCATGTGCGTATTGTTATTACCATGGTGAACTGGAAGTGATCAAACATGTAGCCTCACTGCCAACGCAATATGAGCCTATGAGGTCGCACAAAAGAGCATTGGAGAAGTTGTAAAGGTTTTTGTTGGCCTTACTCATATGTGATATGAGTGAAAGACCAAGCTTATGACGTTTTGGAAGTAAAGGATTTTCATTCCGAGACCTGTATCATGAATATGGGTCATCAGGTAAGTGGTCAGAAGAATCCAAGGGAAATTTGTCGAGTATAGTCTTAAGGTTTTGACGAATAATCTTGAATTCGTCGAGTATAGTCGTGACATCTCAACGTGTATGTTTGAATTTGTCGAGTATAGTAGTGTTATCTCAACGAATTAGCTTGGTTCGTCGGGTATCATCATGATAGTTTTGATGAGTTAGACACTGATTCGTCATATATCTACTTGGTACATAGACAGTTTGCTCTACCTCGATTCGTCGAGTATACATGTGTTATTTCGACAAATAGCTTTTGATTTGTTGAGTATCGACGTATATACTTGACGGATTCTGCATCATTCGATTTATTAACTTTATGTCCGGTTCGGCGTGGTCTACAGGTATCAGATCTTTCGGTCAACTGTATATATACGATGTAAATAGTAAACCAAATTATTTCGTTTTTTTGACCTAATCGAGCGAGTCGGCCCCTTCTTCTTCCTCCCAAAGACAGAACAATTATGCCAAGGTCGTGAAAGCCGATTTCCCCGTCGACCGTCTGTCGTTCTTGCACGTCACCAGAAATTGTTTCCTAAGCATCGTATTCGTCACCGCCACCTCTCCTTTAACGAATCTAGTAGTCTGTGGAGATGTTGAGGGCAAACCTTCATCTAACCTAGATTTTGTGTGACAAGAGTCTGAGGATTCTTTGTGCTTGCATGGATATCCGTAGAGGCGTGAACACTATTATACACTTGTAACTCCGACCACTACTGTTCATTGGACTTCATCGGAGCACCTTGGTTGAGTATTGACCTAATCCCACAAAGTTATTGAAAGATACACCTTTGGTTAGTTAATCACCTAGAGGGGGGAGGTGAATAGGTGTCTTTTGAAATTCTTTGTCACTTAGATTTAATGTTCAACAGATACTTGAAAAATAAACTTCACAATAACACAACACAAGAAATCCACAGAATATATCACAATCAACCCACAGTACACAAAAAGTTTATAGTGGTTCCCCTATCTAGGGTACATCCACTTTCCCCCTTCTTCCTCACTTGCAATGTGCTAGATAGGGTTATATCTCCTCCTCTTCAACTCAGATTAAAAGATCTTACAACCTCAGTTTCTGTTAAAAAACCTACACTCAGATCAACAAGTCCTACCTCAGAGATTCACCCAATCTCCTACCTCAGTTCCCTCAAGAACCCTACCTCATCCTTTATAACACAGGCTTACACCTCAGTGATCCCACTCAAATCACCTACCATAGGTCCCTCAAGAACCCTGCCTCAATATTTATGAATCAGGCTTACAACTCAGAGATTAAATCTCCTACCCAGTCCGATCTTAAAGAGATCTTACAAAATCAAGAGATAAATAAAAAAAATATTTTCAGAAAACAACAATTCTGTAATCTGACTTATTTGAGAGAAATAATATTCTTCAATTCAGCCACACTGGATAGATTCTTGAAAAGCAAGCTAGCTGAAATGATTCTTCTTTGGATCGACAAGTTCTTGATGTTGATTGGCTTGATTTGCTTGAAGAACTTATAGAACAGATCTACCTTAATCTTCTGATCAACTTGATGAAAAGATCTGAAGATTTTCTTGAAGACCATCTTCTTCCTTCTTCTTGCAATTGTGGTCCTCCCCTGACTTGGAAAAATGATTGATTAAATGATAATTTTAATTGTTTTTTGTGTAGATAACCCCTCTATTTATAGCCTTCACGGGTTGTTGGCTTTTGATTGATTACATCATCATTACGCCCTTATGCCTTAAGTTCTCCTTCAAACAGCTTCTGATGAGATATCATGTTACTGTAGTTGATGTGATATTTCTGACTTGTCTTGACACTTCAGTGTTGACTCTGTTCAACTTCAGGATCAAAAGTGTCGAGAAGTCCAAAGTGTCTCGACACTATTTTACTTAGTAGAATTTTCAGTCTTAACTTGAAGGTGTTGAGACAGTTGACTTGTCCCGACACAAATGTCATCTATATCGACTTCTTTGAATCTGCACTCTGTCGAGACAGTTGAATTATATTGACACAACTGTATGCCGGGTGTCGACACTTTTATACTTGCTTTAAATATTCACTGTGTCGAGACAGTTGAATAGTATCGACATTTCAATCTACCGGGTGTCAACACTTTTATACTTGCTTTAAATCTTCACTGTTTTGAGATAGTTGAATTGTCTCGACACTTCAGTCTATCGAGTGTCGACACTTTAAGTCTATACTTCAGTCTTCATTGTGTCGAGACAGTTGTATTGTCTCGACACTTCTATCTTAACCTCTAAGGTGTCGAGATATTTGACTTGTCTCGACACTGCTGACTTAGTCTTCAAGATGTCGGGATAACTGACTTGTCTCAACACTGTTGACTTAGTCTTCAAGGTGTCGAGTTAACTGACTTGTCTCGATACTGCTCCTATAAAGGTGTCGACATAGTTGAAGTGTGTCGACACTTTTGTACTTAGCCATTTCTCTGCACCGACTGTCCTGACTTCACTTAGCACTTTTAGTTGTATGACGTTGAGAGAACTTGCTTCACTCGACGCTTTTGGACTTAGACAATTTTCTGCTTTTCCAGTCAGCTTGTTTGAGTCCTCCTGTCAATATAACTTGGACCACCTGTTCAATCAATATGACATAGGCAACCTTCATGCATGAACTAAAACATGCATCAAATACATACTTGTGTATATCATTGAGTTGAAAGGGCTTCTTCAAATTAAGTATATTATTTCCAATGTACCCAACAATCTCCCCCTATTTGGATAAGTCATAACCCCAATTCAATGATATACACTACCATACCAAAATATGATAATTATGATGTACATGAAAAGTACTGAACAAAATTATAAAGAACATATCATTGATAACACAGATATCACAAAGTGCAATCAAACTTTTTCATTTAAATTTGTTCAAAGATTACACTTTTCAGATTTGTTACAATGTTATTAAAATCAAATTATATAGATCCAAAGAAAATCTTCTGAGAATCATCTGGCTCTTTGATGACAATGCCTTTTCTTGATTATACTTTAGCTTTTACTTTAGGCACTTCGTCATCAGCCACTTTCTTCTTTCCTTTGACATCTTTGGACTTTAATATCTCTTCCTCTTTGAGCCTTTGCCTTTCAAAGTAATGACGGGGCTTAGGAAAATATTTGTTGGATTCAATAGAATCATCTAGGATCTTCCCTGTCTTCAGATCTTTTCTGAATTTATAAAGATTCTCCTGCTGCTGTGTGTGCTGGATACATTCTTGTTCAGAATACCATTTTCCTCTGTCAACTATATTGTTATTGACTGATTTACATGCAGTGAGTATAATGGATCTAGAAGTTGGACTCCATTGCTCAAAATCTTGCTTAGCTTCATCCTGCTCCCTGAATCATTTCTTAGACAATTGAGTTTCTTTCTCTTTGAGCAATGCAGAAGCAGTCATCTCCACCTCCTCATATACTATATTCTAAATCTGTGATGGAGGATTGTACATGGACTGTACTTCAGTTTGAATGGCCTCAAAATGAGCTGGTTGGCAGCCAGACTCAGTAGTTTGATCTTCATCATACCTTAAGGGAGGAAAGCCTAGAGCTTCTCTGATGATATTGGAGGTCCAAATAACATGCTCAGAGCTTGACTTTATCATTACTCTGCCCCCCTTTATGACTTCTCTTTCTACATGATCCATTAAATCATTCTTATGAAACCTGACTTGACCATATATATAATTAATCCCGGAGGACATAAGATTCTTAACTTTGAGCAAATGTTCATCCAGTTCTTTGATAGAAGACTTTACTTCCTTAACCGAAGAGTCTTTGTGAGTAGATAGCTGAGTTTCAATATCCTTGGAGGAAGAGGTTATCTTGGTCTCCAGAGCAGTAGTTTGCTCAGCTATCCTGACCAGTGAAGCATCATTCATTACTATCATGTTCTCATTCATTCTAGCCTAATTTTTCAGGACATAACCTTGTTTAACAATTATTTCAAATTCAATTTTCTTTGACTCTTGCTGTTGTTTAGCCATGTACCCTACAACATTAGCTCCTCTTTGGAAGAAGTTAGTCATATCTTTCTTCAGCAACTTGACTTCAAACCTAATGGATTTAATTTCCTGAGCCAGCTAAAACTGCAACTCCTTATTGCTCTCATTTACATATTTCTCAAGTTGATTTCTTTGTTGATCTAACATTATTTGTAGTTCAACTATAATTGAGCTTAAATCCATAGAAGGAGCAGATGTTATTCCAGACTAAATGGTTCTCTTATAGCTTCTACTCCTCTTTTTGAGTTCAATTAATTTCCTTCTCTTTTCTGAGAGGCTTCTTCATCCTCGGATTCTGAAGAACTAATTGCTTCAATAGATGTAGGCTCTTTAGTTCCTTCAGTATTTGGGGTCAAATCTGCTAACTCCCCCTCAACCCTTGCACCTTCTTCAGCAAGATTGTTATCTTCCATGATGACTTCATCTTGTTAAGCTACAGCATCAGGAATAGGGTCCTCCAGAAGAGCAGTCATTTCCCATGGATATCTATATCTTTATTCAGAAGGATTTCTTCCTCAGTCTCCTTAAAGACTGCCTCCTCATTCTCTTTATCATAGACTTCCTGTTCAGGAACTTCTACTTGTTTCAAAACAGTCTCTAGTTCATGTACTACTTCTGTTACTATTGTATTGACAGTATACAATTCCATATCTCGCAAAATATTGAGGTTCTCCCCTCACTTGGATCCCTAACAAGGGTTATCTCCCCCTACATCTGATCACCACTAGCAGGAGAGATCCTTGGAGATTTTGTAGCAACTGTATCATCCTATTTTTCTGTGCTAGAACTTTCATGATCTTCAGAAGCTCTGGAAGAATCTTCTTCCACAACCCCTGCCTTCTTCTTTTTCTCCTTCTCCTTCTCCACTATAGATGTTTCCTTAGATAGGACTCTATCCCACCTTATTAGTATCCTTATGTTCATTCTCCTCATATGATTGATCTTAGATCCAAGCTTCAAATTGAAGCTGTCAGGAATGACTTGTACTAAGTAGAGGCTTATAATTCTACCCATATTGAGCTTCTTGATGCTTTATGAAATCTTGTCAAAGACTACCTTACTCCTGTTATTCTTGACTCTAAAGATAATTTTTGTCATCAGATCAAACATATATGCAGAAATCCTGTCGTGTGCTCCTGTTTTGCACAGGAGCACCTTCCCTACTACCTCAGACAGGAATTTGCCATGGGTGTTTATACCCTTCCTAATCAGAGTGCTTCAAATCCTTGTGGGTGGGGCCAATCCACACCACTCCAAAGATTCTGCAGTTTTTGCAGAAACTAGGTCATCCTCTTGATCAACCTTTGGTAAGTGAAATATCCTGGCCAGCCTTTTGGTTGTGATTTGAACTTTGTCCCATTCACTTTAGACTTAATCTTTTCAGTGTTTAATTCTAGATGAGCATTTGAGAAGAATTCTAAAACTTCTCATTTCAGATATTTGAAGGTTCAGAGAGCAGATATTTCAAACCTGCTTCATTAATTAAGGCTATTACATTTGTAAGTTCTTCAGTCGCTGAGTTGAATCCATTGCAAACAAGTTCATAACCCTCAAAGATGTTATCGTCATTCTTGGGCGTCATGAGAGTGGAGAGAAATAGTTGACGAGTGTCGACTGATCAGGGTTCTAGGTCTCGACACTCAGGAATCAACAGTTCACAAAATCAAAAAAGCGTAGTCGACTTCTTCCCTCACACCCTATTTATAGTCTAATCTTTCCTAAAGATGAAAAGGCGCGCTTTATTTGGACTGTTCCAAAATTTTTTAGGTAAAGACTTAGCATCGGCACAGTGAAAAATTGTCTGTCGGGATGTGTTGACCCAAGTCGACACAAAGATAATGTCTCTCGACACTTACCTTAGGGTCTCGACACCCTTGATGTCTCGACACTCGACACATTTCAGTATACAGTGTCGACACATTTCTGATGTCTCGACACTTTTTTTGATGTATCGACACATTCTCCGGTGTCTCGACACATTCTCTGGTGTCTCAACACAACTTTTGACTTAGTCAAAATTTTGTTCTCTAAGTCATAAATACTTGATATTTTTGAGATCAGGCCTTGATATTTAGGTAAGTCAACTTAATTACTGACTAATTATTTTATTTTTATTTTATATTAGTTTTTATGTATCCATAAATTACTCAAGATTCAACATGTCAAGTTCAAACTTAAAGAAATTAAACTTTTCTTCATCTAAGGGCTTAGTGAAAATGTCAGCAATTTGTTTATTTATAGAACAAATTCTAGATTAATATCTTTATTTTCTACATGCTCCATAATAAAGTGATATCTAATTTCAATATTTTTAGTTCTACTATGTGACACAAGATTATTTGCAATTGAAATAGCACAAGTAGAATCACATAATAATGGAATTTTACTTAGTTGTATGTTGTAATCTTGTAATTGATGCTGAATCCAAAGAAATTGTGCACAACAACTTCGAGCTGAAATGTACTCAAATTCAGCTGTGGATATTGCTACACTTATTTGCTTTTTTTTTTGCTCTATGACTCCAGCCTTCTTCCTAGGAACTGATATGAACCTGAAGTGCTTTTCATGTCTTCTTTACAACCTACATAATCTGCATCTGAAAAGGCTATTAGTTCAAAATCACTATTCTTGGATACCATAGACCAAGATTAGGTGTGCCATTTAGATATCTCAATATTCTTTTGACTGATGTATAGTGAGACTCCTTAGGAAAAGCTTGATACGTAGCACAGACACAAGTAGCATACATTATGTCGGGTCTAATGGCTGTTAGATAGAGCAGTGATCCAACTATGCCCCTATACAAGGTGATATCAACTGGCTTGGCAGCACCATCCTTGTCTAAAGACATATTGGACCCCATAGGAGTTCTCATGGAAGTGGTTGTTTTTATGCCATACTTATTGATTAAGTCCTTGGTGAGCTTAGACTGACTAATGAAAAGTCCATCTATAGTTTGCTTAACTTGGAGACCCAAGAAAAACTTGAGTTCACTCATGCTACTCATTTTAAACTTACCTTGCATAAGTTTGGCAAACATAGTACAAAGTGACTCTTCAGTAGAACAAAATATAATTTCATCAACATATATTTGTACTAAGATGGTCTTGCCTTTGACTTCCCTTAGGAATAGTATTTTGTCTATTTTCCTTCTTGAGAATTTATTCTCTAGAAGGAACTTAGACAGAGTCTCAAACCAAGCCCTTAGGGCTTGTTTTAACCCATAGGGAGCTCTTAATAAAGATAAACATGATTAGGATGATTTGAGTCAACAAAAACCTGAGGGTTGCTCAATATAGACCCTTTCTTTGAGTTTACCATTTAGGAAGGCTGACTTCACATCAATTTGGTAAATCTTGAATCCATTGTAAGCTGCATATGCCAGGAAGAGTCTAATAGCTTCCAATCTATCCACCGGTGCAAAGGTTTGATCAAAATTTATACCCTCTTCTTGTCTATAACCCTTTGCAACAAGTCTAGCCTTGTTTCTGACTATAACACCATTCTCATCCAATTTGTTCATGTAGATCCACTTGGTTCATATGATGTTACAGTCATCAGGTCTGGGAACCAGCTTCTAGACATTACATCTCTTGAATTGGTTCAATTCTTCCTGCATAGCCCATATCCAAAATGGGTCTAAATTGGCTTCTTCAGACTTCCTTGGTTCTGTTTGTGACAGAAAACTTGAGTACATCAAAGTGTTGTGACGTCTACTTCTTGTGGTCACTCCAAGAGCTGCATCTCC
This sequence comes from Platanthera guangdongensis, assembly GCA_039583875.1. NCBI lineage: Eukaryota > Viridiplantae > Streptophyta > Magnoliopsida > Asparagales > Orchidaceae > Platanthera > Platanthera guangdongensis. The sequence continues at coordinate 222,726,871 of CM077158.1, read as the reverse complement.
AAAGATCAGTTGCCTTGGATGATCCCTTAGATGTCTGACAGCAACTGGTAATTTGACTTCTTCTCTTTGAACAACTTCAACTTGTTGCTGAGTCTCTTCTTCTTGTTGTTCCTATGCAAGCACTTCTTCAACAATGTTGACTCCATCTTGTATACTTTGGCTTGCTGGAACTGAGTCTTCTATTGACATCTCCTTTAGCTTCAAGTCATCTCCTATTGTGATTGATGTACCTGGCTTATCATAGTAATACATAGAGCTTTCATCAAATACAACATGAACAGACTCCTCTATAACTTGATCCCTCGAGTTATAGACCCTATAGGCTTACTATGGTTACTATAACTAACAAATATACCTTCATAGGACTACTCAACAAATTTATTTATGTATGTTTTCCCATTATTTAGGACAAAACACCTATATTCAAAGATTCTGTAATAGGCCAATTTTGGTTTTTTGCCCTTCATTAGTTCATAAGGAGTCTTATTCAACCTTTTATTGATTGAAGATCTATTAAGAACATGAGATGTTGTGTTAATAGCTTCTGCCCAAAAATATTCTGGAAGAGAAAAATCACTCATCATGGTTCTTCCAGCTTCAATGAGAGTTCTGTTCTTTCTCTCAACAATTCTATTTTATTGGGGTGTCCTTGGAGAGGAAAGCTCCTGCTGAATCCTAAGTTCTTCACAAAAATTTGTCGTGCATTCAGATTGAAATTTAGTTCCATGATCACTTTTGATTCTGACCACAGAACTATTCAATTCATTCTGTATTTGTTTGACAAATGTCTTGAATACATCAGGAGTTTCAAACTTTTTCCTTAAGAAGAAAACCCAAGTGAATCTGGAACAGTCATCAACTATTACAAAGGTGTAGACTTTCCTTCCTAGACAACGAATTGGCATATGACCAAACAAGTCCATATAAAAGAGGTATAAACACCTCATAGAGTATTTGGTTTCAATGCTTTTGAATGAAGCTTTGGTCTGCTTGCCTATTTGGCATGCAGATCAAATGCTCTCCTTAGTGCATTTAATGTTAGGACCATTTCTAACTAGCTCTTTACTGAAATGCTTGCCTATGGTCTTATAGTTCAAATGAGCTAGCCACTTGTGCCATTTAACATAGTGTGAAGCTTTCTCATTTGCAACTAGGCAAATGGGGAAGTCTGAATTTAAACAAAGAAAATTTAAGCAATATACATTCCCACACCTAGTGCTTGTCAAGATGACCTCTTGGTCACTTGACCTCTTTATGTGGCACTCATCGTTGTGGGATGAAATGTCATAGCCAAGATCATAAAGTTGTCTTATGCTTATAAGCTTGTGTTGCAACCCTTTCATATAAGCTACTTTGGTGAAAGTGACTAAGCCATTTGAGATCTTACCATAACCTTTGGTAATCCCTTTATCAGCTCCACCAAAGATCACCTTTGGTCCATTCTTTATAGGAATATAATCCCTCAAGTTGCTCCTTATTCCAGTCATGTGTCTGTAACACCCACTATCCAAGTACCAGATTGGTCTATCTCTGGTGCTTGGACATACATGCAAAATAAAAATTTATTTTTCCTAAGGAACCCAAATTGTCTTGGATCCTAGGTGCTTGTTTGTTGTGGCTCCATTGAAACCACCTGTGAACTTCTTAACTAGGTACATTTTCTGCCCATGAGACATAGTGTGATTGAACTAACAGTCCAGGGCAAAGTGTCTTATCCTTCCACAACACCAACACTCATATCTGTTGTACCTCCTCATTGGAGAAACAGAAGGAACTTTATGCTTACATTCCTTAGGATAGGAATCAGCAAACTTGACAGTTGTGTTTTGACTGGGAGCATAATGATAGTTTTGCCTCTCAGTCACAAGTCCTTCTTGGAGCAAGCACATTAGGAATAGCTTTCCTATTCACATATTAGTTTGGTCCAACTTGTCCAAACTTCTGGGATTCTTTTCCCTTAGTCTGAAACACAGGTTGTGGAATGACTGAACCCTTTTGTCCTGTCAGCTTTTTGCCTCTTCTTCTCTGGGGTGTAACATACCCAAGCCACTTCCAGGATTTCCTGAGAAGGTATCTATAATGGGCAACAGAGTTTTAGGTTTAGAAAACAGCTGTACTGGTATTTTCTCATTCAGGATTTTGAGTTCAAACTCATGTATGGTTATATCCTTTTGTTTTAGTAACATGATTTGATCATCAATAATCTTAGTCAGCTTAGCCAACATTGCACTTTGAAGACCAATCTTCTTAGTATCCATCTTATGATGGTACTCAAGACCTTTTAAAGATGCAATCTCTATAGCTTGTTCTTTGACAAGCTTCTTGCTCTTTACAAGAGCTTCCAGCAGTTTTCCAAATTTACCCATGAGCTAGTACAGTTCAGTCTCAAGTTGGGACTTATGTGAATTAAACTTTGAGCTACATGAGTTTAGCTCATCTATAGTTTCATGAACAGAATTTGTATAACAACAAGAATTATCAAAGATTACCTGAGTAGCCTAGCATTCAGCAATTTCTATTTCTGTATTATCAGGCTGTGCTATTGAAACTAAAAAACTCGATCTCTGTGGAGTTCACCCATGGGGAGGGGTGACAACACACTTACTTCTCTCCTGCGAGCTAAACGACCAAAGACTTACGATAGGGAACAGCCCTAAGACTCCAGCATGGAGGTCCCACCACACACCCAAAATATCTTAGAGTGGTTCACCTCATTAGCCAAGTGCTGAAGCTAAGGATACCTCATAAAGCGTAAGAAGACTAGGGGACTAGTGAGCAAGATTGGGGAAGCAATAACACTAGTAAGCCTGCATTTTGTGGTACCCCTTGGGTCTTATTTAGAGTTTTCTGAAAATGACCTGCAAATAACCAACCTCCGCAGTCCTGAGCGGCTATGTGCAGCCCAATTGGGTCTGCCAACAGTGTATCTCTGCTTTTCCACCAGGCTACAGGTAGGCCAACGACAGTAAAATGGTAAAAAAAATCACGAGAAACTGGGCGAGTGGCCCTCTGGAGCCTCCACTCGCCGGGGGCGGCGAGCGCTCAATGGAGCAGACGCTCGCCGCCTCTATCTCCTTTGGGCGAGTGCGGGCCCGACCTACCCAACTCGTCTGCTTCCTGTCGAGCCTCCTGGGGCGAGTGCGATCCGGCCTGCTCCATTCGCCCGCAGCTCGCCGAGCCTCTGGGGTGAGTGCGAGTCGACCTACTCCACTCGCCCCTCATCTGCTCCACTTGGACGATTTGGCTCCTATCAACCACCACTCGCCGGATATGGGGTTGTACACAATCCCCGCTCTTTACGAGGTTGGCCCAAGCTCGTAAAGAAACATCCAACTTCGCAATATGCGGCGAGTGCGACAGGGGCCAGGGAATCTTTTGGTGGGCACAACCAGTGGCTATATATATAGGTTTGCGTACCTTGGCAACCTTTGCCATCTTACTTGAGCCTTGCTGAGATGCCTATCCCCAAAGAGATCCAGTAGAGGCTTTCCCGAGATCACGAGGTCTGCTCTGCTCACATCGCCAACCTGACCAACGTATCCCCCAGTAACCTGCCGAGCAGCGTCACTAAATCCGACCCCGCCAACAAGGCAAAACCGCTTCCCAAGGCGGCCAAAACCATCTTCCAAGATCTGAAATCCACCCTGGACAACGGAGCTGGTTCCTCTACTCGGCTTACCCCTGAGCTGAAGGATAAATAGGTCATAGATGTCTCCGCCGACCCGGACAACCAACAGAATGATGGCTAGTACCTCCCGCCACGAGTAAATATTCCTCATGACAACTCGCGGCCTCGAACTCCAGACACTTGCCTACGGGACCCATCGCCTTCCTTTGGTACCTTGGGGTTGGATTCGTAAAAGCCGGAGTCTCCGGCTCGCACCCATTCCCGACAACCTTCTCCCGCTCCTGAACTTGAGGGGGGAATCGCTGGAACCATCTCAGTCCCGGGCTTCGACCTCCTCTCCTCAAAAACTCATCGCTCGGGTCGCGTCAAGAAACTTGGTATGCATCCTCTCCGCACCTCCATAGGGGAGCCAAGCTTGCAAGGTAGTCCCGGTACTTCCATTAGTCTGTCCCGCCCAGTCCTCTTGTAGCACTTGTTTTTCGCGTTTGATGCTAACTAGCCGCCTTTGCAGATCTTACCAGTCAGTCAGGAGCTGACGAATCTTCGGAACATGCTCGCGACTCGCCCCTTCCTTCCCCCAACTAGCCAGACTCCTTCTTGGGCCCCTTGCTGGAGAACGACGAGTTGACGAAGCGGGGAATCGGGATTTTCAAGAAACTGGTGCATGGGCTGCGTAAGGTCCAGGAAGACAAAGAGGAGTTGCACCCAGATTACGTGCTACTCGCGGACGAGGTGAGGGGTAGCCCGACAGGTGAGGTAGTGTCCCCTTCTTCGCTCATGGACGAGATCGAAGAAAACCTCCAGGCCGCCCGCAAGAACTTGGGGAGGATCCGCGAGCTCCACAACTCACGTCGATCTGCAGGGGGAGGGAAGCGAGGTCGTGGTAGATGGAAATGGCTCCCTTACTTAGCCTACCGACAATTGCCCCCAATCCCCTCAGCTCGCGTGCACTGAAATAATTTGAACATTTTTCCTATGAACTTTCTTTCCTGTGCTTTCTTTTTTTTGAACTGTGATCCCCCCTGCTTGTAATAACTTAGAACATTTTTTAGACTTCAATATTTGTTTATTGTATGGTATATTGTTCTTTAGGCTCGGTTCTCCATGTGTGAGGACAAGGCGTTGGGGTCGGCGAGCTGAGGTTGGCGAGCTGGGGCCGACGAGCTGGACTACCCGGTCGGCTTGGCAAAAAATTCTTTTTTCTATAAATAGGCCCCCTCACCCACCCCATCCCATCTCCTTTATTGCATTCATACCCCCTGCTTCTTGCTCTTCTCGCAATCCCTACTCGCATTCGAACTCGCAAAACCATGGGCATGACTCACCCTGAAGCCGAAAGTCGTTCTAAGTGCACTAAGCATTTCGCCGAGTACTGCTTCTTTGAAGGGATACCAGCGAGGAGGAGCTCGTAGAGTTCATAACTGACTTCGTGCCCTCGGGCTTTGTAGCGCGCCGGCCGGTGGAGAATGAATCCATCAACACTTTATACAAAGACGAACTCGCCTTCCCCTTCTCGCACTTAAAGGTGGGGTTGCGCTTACCCCTCTGGCCAGAGATTCGCAAGATCCTCAAGTACTTCGGCGCAGTGCCCACACAGCTAAATTCTAATGCCATCGCTATGATGGTCGAGTTAGCCTGCTTCCTCTGTCGAGAGCGAATAGAGTTCAACCTGACCCTCTTCAGGAAACTCTTCACCTATAGGGCGACCAGCGATGGAGTCTCCTTCCTCATGGGTTCGTTCATTAAGGTTCGCGAGATCGCGAATAAGAACCACAATTGGGTCTCCAAGATCGTCTCCATCAAGGGAGATCTCGGTAATATACCCTACTCGCCTCTGCAGAAGTGCGAGGAGGTGTACCGACCCCTCCTCGGTATCGGGCAATGATGCCGAGCTGCACAAATTCTTTCTCCACAAGGACTTTGAGGTCTCCTTCCTTCGAAGGGGCCTCGACTCGCTCCCCCCAGTTCTGCCCGGCGAAGGTACAACCCTTTCCTTTTCTTCTTTTATTGGGCTCTCCAAGATATAAAGATATTTTAAACAAGTTTTTTCATGTAGGGGAGCCTTTATTCTCATAAACCCACCCTTTACAGATTTGGGGCTCCATCCCGACCCGCTCGCGCCCGAGCGCGCTGCTGCGGAAGCCTGCTGAGACGAGCTGGCATTGTCCAAGCCCTCCTCCAGTAAGAGGCGACCTGATCATATGAGATCCAGCTCGCCTCATCCCCCACCGAAAAAGATGAGTAGGGAGACGATGGTCTCCAAGGGGAAGCAACGGCAGCCAAGGCAGAGAATCAAGTTCATGAGCTCGTCGGATACTACACCGGAAAAGTAGCTGGAGAGCTCGCAGAAGTACTCGCCAGAGAAAGTCCATGGGTGCGGTGAGAACCCCAACTCCCCGGACGACGAGGCTTATCTGTTGCGCGAGCCGGGATTTCCGAAGAGTCACCCACTCTTCAGCTTTGGGGGAAAGGCAAAGGACCGGGTTCGCGAGCCGATAGTCCGGTGGGATGAGTAGACCCATCGGGTCTCCGTCTCATCCCTTCAACATTCTTAGTAGGATCGCCAACCCCCCTCCAACCATGCCTTCATGCTCGGCTACGACCTTTATGGGCACGAGGACGCCAAGTCTTATCATTGCAAGTCCCTCCGAGAGGTTGGCCACGAGAGCTCGCAATCCATGATGCGGGCACTAGAGCTGTAGCATATGACGGTCCGCCACAGCTTCAAACTCATCCACCATCTGAGGAAGGCCGAGAAGGAGCGGGCCGTCGCAAAGGATAATGTCGTCGACCTGGAGAGGCAGCTCAGCATTACTGAGAACTTACTCGCAAAATCCACCGGTGGGATGGTAAGCACCGAAAACCCTTCTCTCCCTTGAAATTTTCCGCAATGGATTTGCTTACCCTTTTGCTTCACAGGATGCCAAGGCTGCGAGCGAGCTGCAAGCCCGCGCCATCAGGTTGGAGGAAAAGAACAACCAGCAGTGCGCTCGCTCCGCCGAGCTACAGGAGGCGAGTGAAAACCTGCTGTCTCGTGCCGCCGTGCTAGAGAAGGACAACAGAAAGCTGAAGATCAAAGGACTCCAAAGCGAGATCATCCGCCAGGTGGACGTCTTCCTTCCCCCAGGTGGCAGCGGCCCCCCTTCCCATTCAAGAGGCCAAGGATCTTCAACGAGGCTAAGGTTATAGAGAGACTACGGGTCAACTCCATCCAATTTATTGAATGCACGCTGTAGATCATGGAGGAGATGCGGGCGCTGGTGGAGGGCTGCAAGGAGATCACAACTCGGGATCTCATGTCGAGCCTGTTCCCGCCTACTCCGCCCAATGAGGAGGAGGACAGCTTCGACTCGCTCCTTAGGACCACGAAGGACTACAAAGACGAACAGTTCGGAGGGGATGGCGAGGAAGACTGCCAGTCTGGGGAGGAAAGAAAGACCTAACTCGCACCCCCCTTCTTCTTCTTTTTCCTTTGTTTTTTTTGTAATTCTCTCTCCTCTCTTTTTGTAATTTTGTCGAGGCGAGCTCCCCATTTTTGCAACATGAATATTGATTTTTAATGAAAAAGAACTTTCTACCTTTTACCTTCTAGAGTAATATTCGCTGTTAAGAATGTATTTGAGTTAGGATTCGTTCCCGCGAGTAGACCTTGAAGGTTTGCCGGCTCTAGGAAATCCGGAGGCAGACCACTGGTCGTGCTAGGCTCGCCTCGACTCAGCTCGTCCGCGAGCTGTCTTCTTTCTTGCCGATGTTGAACTGGAATTGTTAAAATTTCACAAGTAAAATCTGAAGGGGGTGAAATGCACCATTGAGGATCGCATTGTCTCGCCTTCCTCAGTAGATGCTGAATACTAAGGTCGCCATCCTTTTACCACGCCTTGTTTAGATAATGTCACCCTACGGTAGTAGGTCCTGGCTACTTGCCGAGCTGAACCTGCGAGTACCAACTCGCCCGAGATGGTTTTCCTCCCCTATTCTAGAAAAAAGGCCAAGAACATCCCAAGTAAAATCTGGACAGTATAGGATGTAGTTACCGAGAGTAGCCTAGCAGACTCGATTCGCCCTCTTTGACCGTCCTGCTCGCCTATTGGCACTTTCCATGGACAACCTTCGGGTGCTACCATCGGCCCAATTAGCTAAGTGAAAGCATGACAGTGTGTGTTGAACATCCTCCGGACTCAGCCCTAGGGTCATAACGACGTCCAATAGGGATCTCGGCCCTGTCAGCTAGTTGAAAGCCTAACAGTAGGAGCATCCTAGGACCTAACCCTAGAGAGAGATAACTTGACTCTATCCAACCTCCGGGCGCTACCACCGGCCCAATCAGCTAGGTTAGAGCCTGACAGCGGGTGTTGAGCATCAACCGGACTCAACCTCAGGGTCATAATGACGTCAAATGGGAATCCCGGCCCTGCCAGCTAGTTGGAAGAATCACAGTGGGAGCATCCCGAGACCTAACCCCAGAGCGAGATAACTTGCCTCTGTCCAACCTTCGGGCACTACCACTGGCCCAATCAACTAGGTGAGGGCCTGACGGTGGTTGTTGAGTATCAACTGGACTCAGCCCCAAGGTCATAACGATGTCCAACGGGGATCCCGGCCCTGCGAGCTAGTTGGAAGCCTAACAGCAGGAGCATCTCGGGACCTAACCCCAGAGTGAGATAACTTGCCTATGTCTAAACTCCGAGCGCTACCACCGGCCCAATAAGATAGTTGAGATTTTGACGGCGGGTGTTGAGCATCAACTGGACTCAGCCCCAGGTCATAACAACGTCCAACGGGGATCCCGGCCCTGCCAGCTAGTTGGAATCCTGACAGCGAGAGCATCATGGGTCTTAACCCCAGAGCGAGATAACTTGCCTCTGTCCAACCTTTGGGCGCCACCACCTGCCCAATCAATTAGGTGAGATTCTGATATTGGGTGTTGAGCATCAACCGGACTCATCCCCGGGGTCATAACGATGTCCAACGGGGATCCCGGCCCTGCCAGCTAGTTGGAAACCTGACAGCGGGAGCATCCCGGAACAAGAGCGAGATAACTTTCCATCCATCAACCAATCTCCAGCCCCGCCAGCTAGATGGAAGCTTGGCAGCAGGGGCATTTCACGACTTAGCTTGATAAATATTTGCCATAATCTTGATATGCATAATAGTTGGAGCATCAAAATATTTCATATTCATTAAAGGAGAGTATGTACATGCTCTTACAGATCGAAATGTTTCAAGTCATCACCAATCCAGGTGTGACTTAGGGTTTTTCCCTACATATTCCGGAGACGGTACCCTCCTGACCTTAGAGCCTCGCCAACAATGTACGGGCCTTCCTAGTTGGGGTTCAGCTTTCCCACTACGACTGACCTTCCTGCCGTATCCACCTTCTTTAGGACCAAATCCCATTCCGCGAACTTTTAGAACCTTACGTTCTTTTCAAATTACTTTGCCATTCTTCTTTTCACTTCTTCCTGTCGGATGGTGGAGAGGTCATGCAGCTCCTCCACCATGTCAAGGGAGAGCCGCAGCTCCTCCTCATTTTCAGCCTGCCATTCTTCCTTGCCTTCCTCTGCCTTGACCACCCGAGGCGTTCGAACCTCGAACTCTATTGGAAGCACTGCCTCATATCCATGGGAGAGCTTGAAGAGGTTCTCCCCTGTGGCCGTGTTGGGAGTGGTTCTCAGGGATCAGAGAATCGAAGAAAGCTGCTCCACCCAGCTACCCTTCAAATTTTCCACTTCATTCTTAAGGAGGTTCATGATGATCTTGTTTACCGCCTCCACCTGCCTGTTGCTCCTGGGGTGGTGTACTGAGGCAAACCTTAGGTCAATCCTGAGCTGTCCATAGAAATTGATGAATTCGGAGCTGGAAAACTAGGGCCCTTTGTCTGTGACATTGGCCTACGACAACCCATGCCGGCAGATTATCTCCCCCTAAAGAAAGTTCCTGATAACCTGTGAGATTACCTTGGCCAGCTCCTTCACTTACAACCACATAGAAAAATAATCTATCATGAAAAGCAAGAACCTCCTCTATCTGCAGGCCTGGGGGAAATGTCCTGAAAGTCCACCTACAATACCCAACATGTCCTACCAAATCCATTCCCCAAATGGCGAAGGGCCAAGGTGCCATGATACTCCTGAGCCGCTGAGCTGGTTGAAGTTGGAGGGGGCAAAAAAATGACACTTGTGACATTTATTTGTGAATTCCGCGGCATCCCGACTTAGGGTCGGCCAGAAGTACCCTTTTCGGACTATCCTTCCCTCCAAAGTTCTGCTCCCCGAGTGGCTTCCACACTCTCCTGAATGGACCTCCTCCAAGATTCTCTGAACCTCCCTCTCAGCCATGCAACGTGCCAGCATCCCTGAGAGGGACTTCCTATATAACTATCCTCCATAAAAGAGGTAATATGCTGACTTGTACTTTAGCTTCTTCTTATTCATACCTTCCGGGAACTCCCCTATTGATGTGAACATTGCGAAAGGATCCATCCATGAGGGGAGTTGGCCCACCTCCATCAGCTCCACGTCCTGCATGGATGAGCGGAACATGTCAGTGATGGTACCCCCAACCCGGGGACCATGCTTGGCTAGCTGATCCACTTGCTCATTCTCCTTCTGGGGCACATGTAGGATGGAGAAGGTCTAGAACATGCTGATGACCCACTTCACCTTCACCAAGTATAACTGGAGAGTGGGCTCTCTTACCTCAAATTCAACACTGATCTGGGAGGCCACCACCATGGAGTTAGTGAGGAACTCCATGTCTTGCACCCCCAGCTCCCTGGCCAAGAGCAATCCAGCTATCACGGCCTCACACTCGGCCTGATTGTTAGTGATGGGAAAATGAACTACCACCGTTTGCTCGATCTTCATTCCCCGGGGGCTCTCCAAGATCACCCCACCTCCAAGGAATGCCTTCCTGAAGCGCCATCTACCATCACCTTCCAGGGAACCGAGCGAGTGAGTTCTGCCACATCGAGCACATAGTCAGCCAAAAAATTGGCCATTGTCTGGGCCTTGTGTAACGTCCCGAATCGCACTAGGCCCCTCGTACTTATTTTTGAGTCAGGAGAGCTGACTTGCATTCAGGGGGAGTGCTGACAATAGGGCAGCACATGTGAAAAGGAGGAGAAATCAGTCAAGCATAGGATACGGGTAGAGACACGGGCGTGTCCCTACCCGTATGGGAGTGGATAGCTCTCGAGTCGATGACTCGAGTATGTCCAAAGAAGGACACGGGTAGTGACACGGGTGTGTCACTACCCGTGTGAAGGGACACGAGTAGAGACACGGGCGTGTCCCTACCCGTATGCATGTGTGTCGAGTTGAACTCGACACCGTATGTTGATATCGACGAACTTCGTGTCAAGATCGACGAATTGTATGACACGGGTAGAGACACGGGCGTGTCCCTACCCGTGTGTCGTTCTTTCGAGTTAAGCACGACAAGGTGTGTCGAGATCGACGTGGTATGTCGACATTATATGACACGGGTAGTGACACGGGCGTGTCCCTACCCGTATGTGTCGAGTTACACTCAACAGAGCGTGTCGAGTTCGACGAATGATGTGTTGAGATCGACGAATTGTATGATACGGGTAGAGACACTGGCGTGTCCCTACACGTATGCCGTTGTGTCGAGTTGAGTTCGTCGAAATGCATCCAGAGAAGGACACTTCCAGCGAACACGTCCGTATCATGTGAACACGGGTCAGGACACGGGCGTGTCCCTACCCGTTTCGAATAATGAACCGACACTGAAACCGTCTATAGCGCTTCGCGCAAGCAGGACACGGGCAGGGACACGGGCGTGTCCATACCCGTGTCACTTTTCTTATAAAAAGGGAAGAGAAAACCCTAGCCGTCATTTTCATCCCCTATTTCCTGAGAGAAACTTCTGTAGAAAGGGAAAATCACTGGAGAAAGTCTTGGAGGAGAAGATCTGTCGTCACCTTGAAGGAGAAGATGCCGCCAAAAAGAGTTACATGATTTATGGCCGGAAATAGTGGATACGCCGGAAATGAGGTGAGCTTCCTACCCTCTCCCTTGGTGCTAGATCTTTAGTTATTTTCTTAGGAGAGATATCGACTCAAGAGAGTCTTGATGGAGAGAAGGAGTTTTCCAGGGACGGTCATGCTAGGACATGTGTTCTAGATTTAGATCTCTTCAACCTCCCCTTTCTTCTATATGATGATGGGTGGATGGTTTCATGAAGAATCAAGGCACCTTTAAGGGTGAATAAGGGAGGAGGAAATTTTGGAGTGATTTTGGAAGATTGACTTGGATAGAAAGATGAACCGATGTCGTTCATTCCTCTTTACGGAACATGCAAAATCTGTATTCTGCGCGCAGCAATCTTCTTGGCCATTTTCATGTAGGTTGTGGCCAGATCAGGGATTTTGACTAAACACGAAAGTTGAAGCATTGAAAATACCTTTCCAACATGTGGTTGCACGTCTTCATGTGAAATCTGTAGTCTCGGGAAATTCTGAACGAAAATGACGTCCGATAAATCCTGCATGCAGAAATGTTGTTCTATGCGAAGCGGATTTGAAGCCGATTTCAAACAGGATACATTCAAATTTGGGTTGTGGGCTGAGTATGAAAGTTGTAGCCCATGGAAAGACCTTTCCATCGAGGGGTTACACGTCTTCACCGGATTCCTATAGCTTCGGGAATATCCAGTCAAATTTGCTGTCCAGATTTATTCTACACTTAAATTCTGGGGTTTATATAATATGAATTTGAATTCGGTGGAATCGATGTTGCAAATTAACTGGAGATTTTTGATGAACTATTTTATGCTAACCACCGTAGTGCTATGAATGATGAAATTTGTTAATTAGATTTCATAAAACTGAACTGTGAAGCAAGCTTTATGGCATGATTTGATTTGCTAAAAATTGATACATTATTATATATACGCATCATGTTTATAATATGATGAATGAAATGACTAGATACAGATTGACAGATTATTATCTATGTGCATCATGTTTGTAATATGTTGAAATCATTTGGAATGACAAATAGAAGGATAAATCATGGCCATGAGTATGTATGATGGATAGAATGAAATGTAGTAGTCCAATACTTAGAGCGTAGTCTCCCTACGGGTAGTAATGTGGAGGGATGTAAGTGCGGTGTTGGCCGTCACTAGTTGAATTAATGTTGAAATGAGGTATAGATGGACAGTTGGGCTTGGTCCTCGTTGTCTACGTCCCGGGGCTCCTTTCGTGCCCTGTGGATGGTGGTCTGTGTCCTCGTGCTTAATTTTGAGGCACCTTCCATGCCACGGTGTTGTGGAGTTTGCATGTGGTGTGAGTCGACACGCGGCGTCGTAATCCTGGGTTAAGGAAAGTGTGGCAGGTCTACGGGCTCGCCGATTGTCACACCGACGGGAGTTGACAGTTAGACTTTGGGCGGTTGGGCTTGGTCCTCGGTGTCTACGTCCTAGGGCTCCTTCCGTGCCAGGTGAACGATTGGGCTTGGTCCTCGTGCTTACGTCCGAGGCTCCTTCTGGGTCACACAAGGTCAGTTTGGGGCTTGGTCCTCAGTGCACATCTACCCGAGGCTCCCGCTGGGCCATAGTATGTATGGGCTCCACTGTTGTGTTCTTAGTGCTAAGGCGTACGGAGGCCTAGGTGAAGTAGTGTGGATACCCGCCTAGTAGTAGAGATTCCCGCTCTACTGTCACCGCCTGGCCACGGTGGCTGACGCCTGAGAGGTTAGCTACATGCTCGAATAGTGGGAACTATAGCTATGTCGGCATAGCAATTACATGGTGTGATCATGGGTGAGTCATTGCATAGCATACATATCATTTCATAACAATGCACAACATGATCCTCATCGTATAAGTTTGTATGGGCACTCTTATGCGATGAGTTACTTTTATGTAACCCGATCTTTAACTTATAAGCTTATATGGGCATCCTTATAAGTTAAGTTACTTTCCTGCTGTAGATACTTGTACTTGATAGTTAGTATTGTTTATGTAGAACTGCTAGAATAAATGCTATTAATCTTATTGTACCATCACCACCTGTTAGTACATGTTTTACTGCTTATAATACTTGTACCCTTGTTCCTTTCTCCGCCCGGTGTCGAGGAGTCACCGGGGGAGCGGATGTGAAGCCACTTAGTCTTTCGACTAACGGTTGCTACATTTTCCTTTTTAGGAGGTCACCCCGCAGCTAGAGCAGCCGCAGACTTTGCAGCAGGACAACCAGGCCAGGACGACAGGGCTGATGTGACGGTGTCGTCGCTACCGTCGGTTACGGATGTGAGTGTTGTGAGATTTTGATGTAGCCCGTTTGGGCAATGTTGTAGTTGTACTCTGATATTGAAGAAGCATGTTTTAGCTTCTCTTATTTGATGTATTTGGACATATATGCTTAGTGTGGATTTGACTTCTTCTTGCTTATATTATGGTTGGGTTGGCATGTTTATATTGATATTGGTTGTAGTCGGCGGAATAGGCGTCTTGTGGTACAGGTTAGCCCGTGTGCTATCGCTACCACAAGGCGGCTATTTCGGGCATAAGACCCCCCCTTTGTGCCGTGTTTTGGGATCCGGGAGGGGGTCTTACAAATGGTATCAGTTTGCCATGATCCTCAACTAAAGAAGTCATTCAATAATGGTACCACCCCCATTCGATTAGTCATTTTGCGGACAAACTGACTTAGCGGAAGCAGTGGTGTGCCCATATGTGATTCACACTAAGTTTGTCCAACTTTGACCTTAAGATTAGCCAACCTGACCTTAGGTACATATCTTTATACGTTGATCTCCTGAAGTTTGGATGACCCTAGGTATATAAACCGATTGTATAAAGTCTTACGAGATCCCCTCGGGCAAGCACCTTTGTTTATAGCGGATATTGAATGTAGAGGAGATAATAAACATGGCAGATTTCCTAGGGCAACCACTTTTGTTTATAGCAAACTTGAGCTTGGTGGAGATAATGGATATGTTAAGTGGTTGGAAGCGGGTCTTTTGGGTGTTCAGACAAGCGATTAAGAGACTCGCTGAAGGACTAATTGAAGCAGGATGGGGACTACGAGGAAGAAATTAAACATTTGACCTTAGTCTGCCTAAGTTTGTTCTAGGAATCGGGATTGACCCTTCACAATCTTTATACTTAGGATTAATGGTTAGCGAGAAACCGGCCTAAACTCTATTCGATACTGGTGCCACACAGTCGTTGGTGTGGCGGACTTCATTAAAAACCTAGAAGGTGTACAATACTTTACTGGTGTAGCTCGACGTGTGCGTCTACCGGACGGCTCAGACATGATTGCAACCGCTAAGTGCGAGTTCGAGATATTCATTGAAGGAAAGGCCTTTGAGACACCTGCCATGGTCTTGAGAATGCTAGATTTTGACATCATTTTGGGCATGGCGTGGTTGGACTGGCACTTTGCAAGGATTGATTATGCAGAGGAACGAATCTACTTGAGACATGGAGACACCGATGTCATCTTCCAAGGTATTAACTTCACACCTCGTATGTTGTTATCTTCAGTTCAGACAGTAAAATCCCATATGAAGGGGATGAAGTCTTCATGATCTGGTTCGAGTTGAAGGAGTTAACATTGGATATAAAAGACGTACGGGTAGTGCGGGATTTCTCCGAGGTATTTCCTAAGAAACTGCCAAGATTACCCCCGCATAGAGAGGTTGACTTCCAGATTAATCTAGTACCGGGCGCCAAGCCGGTATCCAAGGCCCCTTACCGAATGGCCCCGAAGGAACCCGCGGAGTTTAGAGTTCAACTGCAAGAACTGGTGGAGTCAGGATTCGTTCGCCCCAGTTCGTCACCCTGGGGAGCCCCTGTATTGTTCGTGAAGAAGAAGGATGGAACCCTGTGTTTGTGCATAGACTATCGGGAACTCAATCGGCTGACGGTGTGGAACACTTATCCACTACCTCGGATCGACGAGTTGTTCGATCAACTAGTGGGAGAGCATTGGTTTTCTAAGCTGGACTTGCGCTCAGGGTATTATCAGTTGAGAATACAAGAAGGTGACATCCAGAAAACGGCCTTTAGTTCAAGATATGGGTTGTACGAGTTCACTATAATGCTGTTTGGGCTCACAAATGCCCCTTCGACCTTCATGATACTTATGAACAAGGTGTTTGAACTTTATTTGGATATCTTCGTCATTGTTTTCATCGACGACATCTTGGTGTACTCAAAGACGGAGGAGGAGCATGTTGAGCACTTGACCTTGGTATTGAAGAAATTAAAAGAGCACGCCTTGTTCGCCAAGTTTAGCAAGTGCGAATTCTGGCTTAAAGAGGTTGCTTTCTTAGGGAATGTGATCAGTGGAGCAGGACTAGCGATGGATCCGGCCAAGGTGCGTACCGTGAAGGAGTGGTCGCCCTTGAAGTCGGCGGCCGATATGAGGAGTTTCCTTGGACTTGTCGGGTACTACCACAAGTTCGTAAAAGGATTTTCAAAGATTGCTCTTCTTCTCACTTCATTGACGAAGAAAGGTGTGTCATTTGAGTGGACACCCTAATGTGAAGCGGCATTCCAGGAGCCGAAGGACAGACTTACCTCCGCCCCCATCCTTGCACTTCCATTGTGGAAGGAAGGATTTCAAATTTACACTGACGCATCATATCAAGGGATGGGAGCGGTGTTGATGCAGCATGGACATGTGATTGCTTATGCTTCAAGACAACTGAAGAAACATGAAATCAATTACCCGGTTTATGATTTGGAGCTTGGAGCAGTGGTGTTCGCCTTAAAGGTTTAGAGGCATTTTCTATACGGCGTGCACTGCGAGATCTTTTTAGATCACAAAAATGTGAAGTACGTTCACACTCAGAAGGAGTTGAACTTGAGACAGCGGCGGTGATTAGAATTTCTATGCGACTATGAGTTCACCATGAACTACCACCCCGGAAAGGCGAACTCGGTGGATGATGCATTGAGTAGTAAGGCACCAGGCTAGTATCGGCATGGCTCCTCATGAAGCTCTTTATGGAAGGAGGTGTAGAAACCCCTTATATTGGGTGCAAGATGAAGACCCGAAGGCTTTGGGTGTTGAATATATTGAGGATACCGATGCGGCGGTTAGACTGATTCGGGATCGCATGTTGGAGGCTCAAAGTCGGCAGGCGAAGTATTATAATGTAAGGCAACGGATGATGGAGTTCCAAGTGGGTGATAAGGTGTTCCTGAAAATCTGACTGATGCATGGAGTGTCACGTGTGCGTGGTGTGAAAAAGCTCAGCCCAAGGTATGTTGGGCCTTATACTATATTGGAAAGGATTGGCCTGCTGGCCTATCGGTTGGAGCTACTGCCCGAGCTAGAGAACCTCCACGACGTGTTCCATATGTCGTCGCTTCGGAAGGCGCTGTTGCGGCCCGATCAATACATCCCCACAACTGATGGTGTTGTGGCGTCTGATAGGTCTGTACGACTAGAGCCGGTGCGGATCGTGGATAGCGAGACAAGGAAGTTACGCCGCAAAAGTGTTCCCTTGGTGAAGGTGCTATGGTCTAATCATGGGAAGGAGGAATATACATGGGAGCCAATGGATTTGATGCAAAAATGCTATCCGAAGTTGTTTGCTCAAGATAATTTTATTTAAAAGCATATTGTATCTTCTGTTATGCTTTTCTCCCCATAGACTAAGCCGGATTTCGGGGACGAAATCTTTTATTTTGTTTATAGGATTTATAACGTCTCGAATCACACTAGGCCCCTCGTACGTGTTTTTGAGACAGAAGAGCTGACTTGGGTTCAGGGGGAGTGCTGACAACAGGGCAACATATGTGAAAAGGAGGAGAAATCAGTCAAGCATAGGACATGGGTAGAGACACTGATGTCTCCCTACCCATGTGGGAGTGGCCAGCTCTCGAGTCGATGACTCGAGTATGTCCAAAGAAGGACACGGGTAGTGACACGGGCATGTCACTACCCATGTGAAGGGACACGGGTAGAGACACGGGCGTGTCCCTACCTGTGTGCGTGTGTGTCGAGTTGAACTCGACACAGCATGTCGAGATCGACGAACTTCGTGTCGAGATCGACAAATTTTATGACACGGGTAGAGAAAAGTGTGTGTCCCTACCCGTGTGTCGTTGTGTCGCGTTGAGCTTGACGAGGCGTGTCGAGATCGATGAGGTGTGTCGACATTGTATGACACGGGTAGCGACACGGGCGTATCCCTACCCCTGTGTGTCGAGTTACACCGACAGAGCGTGTCGAGTTCGACGAACGACATGTCGAGATCGACGAATTGTATGACACGGGTAGAGACACGGTCGTGTCCCTACCCGTGTGTCGTTGTGTCGAGTTAAGTTCGTCGAAAAGCATCCAGAGAAGGACACGGCCAGTGAACACGGCCGTGTCATGTGAACATGGGTCGGGACACGAGAGTGCCCCCACCCGTGTCAAATAATGTACCGACACTGAAACAGTCTATAGCGCTTCGCGCAAGCAGGACACGGGCAGGGACACAGACACGCCCCGTGTCCCTACCCGTGTCACTTTTCATATAAAAGGGAAGAGAAAAATCTAGCCGTCATTTTCATCCCCTATTTCCTGAGAGAAACTTCTGTAGAAAGGGAAAACCGCTGGAG
The DNA here is from genome assembly GCA_039583875.1 of Platanthera guangdongensis. NCBI lineage: Eukaryota > Viridiplantae > Streptophyta > Magnoliopsida > Asparagales > Orchidaceae > Platanthera > Platanthera guangdongensis. The sequence continues at coordinate 222,708,648 of CM077158.1, read as the reverse complement.
AAAGTCTTGGAGGAGAAGATCCGCCGTCACCTTGAAGGAGAAGATGCTGCCAAGAAGAGTTACTCAATTTATGGCCGAAAATAGTGGAAACGCCAGAAATAAGGTGCGCTTCCTACCCTCTCCCTTGGTGCTAGATCTTTAGTTATTTTCTTAGGAGAGATATCGACTCAAGAGAGTCTTGATGGAGAGAAGGAGTTTTCTAGGGACGGCCATGCAAGGACATGTGTTCTAGGTTTTAGATCTCTTCAATCTCCCCTTTCTTCTATGTGATGATGGGTGGATGATTTCGTGAAGAATCATGGCCCCTTTTAGGGTGAATAAGGGAGGAGGAATATTTGGAGTGATTTTGGAAGATCGACTTGGAGAGGAAGATGAACCGATGCCGTTCATTCCTCTTTACGAAACATGCAGAATCTGTATTCTCCGCGCAACAATCTTCTTGTCCATTTTCATGTAGGTTGTGGCCAGATCTGGGCTTTCAACTAAACATGAAAGTTGAAGCCTTGAAAATACCTTTCCAACTAGTGGTTACACGTCTTCATGTGAAATCTGGAGTCTCGGGAAATTCTGAAAGAAAATGACGTCCGATAAATCCTGCATGCAGAAATGTTGTTCTGTGCGCGGCGGATTTGTAGCTGATTTCAAACAGGATACATTCAAGTCTGGGTTGTGGGCTGAGTATGAAAGTTGTAGCCCATGGAAAGTCCTTTCCATCGAGGGTTACACGTCTTCACCGGATTCCTATAGCTTCGGGAATCTCCGGTCAAATTTGTTGTTCAGATTTATTCTACACTTAAATTCTAGGGTTTATATAATATGAATTTGAATTCGGTGGAATCGATGTTACAAATTAACTGGAGATTTTTGATGAACTATTTTATGCTAACCACCGTAGTGCTATGAATGATGAAACTTGTTAATTAGATTTCATAAAACTGAACTGTGAAGCAAGCTTTATGGCATGATTTGATTTGCTAAAAATTGATACATTATTATATATACGCATCATGTTTATAATATGATGAATGAAATGACTAGATACAAATTGACAGATTATTATCTATGCGCATCATGTTTGTAATATGTTGAAATCATTTGGAATGACAAATAGAAGGATAAATCATGGCCATGAGTATGTATGCTGGATAGAATGAAATGTAGTAGTCCAATACTTACAGCGTAGACTACCTACGGGTAGTATTGTGGAGGGATGTAAGTGCGGCGTTGGTCGTCACTAGTTGAGTTAATGTTGAAATGAGGTATAGATGGACGGTTGGGCTTGGTCCTCGGTCTCTACGTCCCGGGGCTCCTTCCGTGCCGAGTGGATGGTGGGGCTGTGTCCTTGTGCTTACTTCCGAGGCCCCTTCCATGCCACGGTGTTTTGGAGTATGCATGTGTGTGAGTCGACACGCGGTGTCGTAATCCTGGGTTAAGGATAGTATGTAAGGTCTACGGGCTCGCCGATCATCACACCGACGGGAGTTAACAGTTAGACTTTGGGTGGTTGGGCTTGGTCCTCGGTGTCTACATCCCGGGGCTCCTTCCGTGCCAGGTGAACGGTTGGGCTTAGTCCTCGTTGTTGGGTTTCTCTATGAGGATGGCACAACACTTGTGCACGCAGTGGAAGAATAAAAACATCAAGAAAACCCAAAAGAGATGGGATCGGGCCATGGTAGTTGAATCAAGAAGTTAACATACAACTAGGCAAAAATTACATCGGTGGCGTTGAGTCACAACTCAACGGAGATGCTCCAAGCTTCGTGTTCTTGCTGGTGGCGAGTTCTACGTGGAATGATGTCCATGTCTCTACAGAAATCCACACGAGCGGGAGAACATCGATCTATCCATCGCACGAACAATCGGGAAGGAGAATGACCGCACCTTGCTTTTCCACAGACTGCTAGATCCGCGCCAGGAACAGCAACAACAGAGACAATCGCCGGAGAGGAGGAGGTCGACGGAGCGAGCACGGCGGCGGAGGAACACTTCCGTCGGCTGCGGGATTCGGGATCGGCGGAACGAACGAAGAAATCGCGGAACACTTCCGTCGATTCGATCAGTCATCTAAGTCCCGAAAACCCTAAGTGTCTATTTATACCAAAGGCATAAACAGACCTAGGAATATCGCTATCCGCAGACCACCCAGAAAATTAGGGTTATAGAATCGGCGAGAATCACCTAGCAGATTTGGTGAGAATCAATCGGCGAGAATCACCTAGGATCGACGAGAATCAATCGGCGAGTATCATCTACGATCGGCGAGAATCAGAGTACAATACTCGACGATTCACGTCGAACGTCAGTTGACGATATACGACGATCGTCGACCTTGCGGTCGACGATAGTCGACCCGCGGTCGACGATACTCGTCGATTCTCGACGATTCACGACGATCGGCGAGAATCAGAGTACAATACTCAACGATTCACGACGATCGTCGACCTTCGGTCGACTATTCTTACCAATCCTTCAAGGCAACATTTGCCCAACCCGACGATCCTTTAAGGCAACACTTTGCCCATAACCCCATTCAGGTCGGTGATTGGTAACCTTTACCAACACAGTCAATCATCCAACTTCTCCACATCTCTTATGTGCGACCCTGCAGGCTCATATCGCATTGGCAGTGAGATTACATGTTTGACCACTTCTAGATCACCATGGTAACTCCAACAGTCTCCCACTTGATCTTGAAAGTAACAAAACAAAAACCTCACAAACAATGAGCGGCATCTTGCAATGCATCATTGCTCCCCAAGCAATAAGAGTTTATAACTCATAAGCCTTTATGACCAATGTATCAGCGTTGTCTTTGTCCCTTTGTCCCATACATCCGGAAAGAACTAGAGGCATGGACCGTGTGACCCGCGTAATAGCTCAATCCAAGTTTCTTGATCCAGGACGGACTTCCAGAGAATGGTGAGTACAATATCACATATTGACTCAACCAAGCATGGTCATGCATTTCTCAGTCCAGTTCCATCAAGGGGCCCATGGATGCAACTCCTGTCATACAAGAGGACAAATCTCATATCTGCTCACACACAAACACCCAAATGATTCGTAACATGCCCAACAACCACCCTTATCATCAACCTTTCTCAAGGAAGACTTTAGATGGCATCAAAGCACGCTCTTCCTCACTTGATGAATGCTGTGACTTCAGGTCAAAGGACCACAACACCATTGTCAATTGAGACCTACTCATGACACAATTGGATGACAATCCACAGAGTAGTCTCAGGTTGGGTCTGTGTAGTACAACTTGTTCACTAACAAGTACCCACGTGATGACTTGATATCACAATATCATGACCTGTGAGAACCGGTCATCAGTCAACGCACATGCCAGCCTTCATGTACCATCATCACCCTTAGCTTCTATGATGATACTCGACCAGGGACCTTTTAAGAATGAAGCTTCAAATAAATCATAGGCTCTCACATTCAAGTCACGTACTTGATGTCCCATGGAAGCAAATATTCTAAGGGTATCTATTATGTTAACATTTAACTATCATATAGAAAAACTCATAATAAAAGAACTTGTCATTAATTGTAAGAGAAAAACTAAGTACACTGTTCATCATATGAACAAATAGCCAACAAAATACATGTATACATGCAATCCAGAAGATTCTCACCAGAGTTGATCATTTAGGTATCGTATACCCATCGATCTAGTATGACCATCATGCTTTCTCTGCGCGAGAGGCTTCGTCAGTGGATCCGCAATATTCTCCTCAGTCGGCACTCTGCAAATATTCACATCTCCTCGTTCGACAATCTCACGAATAAGATGAGACCGCCGAAGTATGTGCTTGGAGCGCAGATGGGATCTAGGTTCCTTAGATTGTGCAATTGCACCATTGTTATCATAGTAGAGAACTACGGGACCAACAATGCTAGGAACTACATCAAGCTCGCCGATGAATTTCCTAATCCATACAGCCTCCTTCGCCGCATTAGCTGCGGCGATATACTCGGCCTCTGTTGTAGAATCAGCAACTGTCTCTTGCTTGGAACTCTTCCAGCTCACAGCTCCTCCATTCAGGCAAAACATAAAACCTGACTAAGACTTGGAGTCGTCTCTATCAGTTTGGAAGCTAGCATCTGTGTAACCACTTACAACGAGCTCTTCCTCTCCACCATACACCAAGAACACATCCTTAGTCCTTCTCAAGTACTTCAGGACATTCTTTACTGCAATCCAGTTACACTCACCGGGGTCTGACTGATACCTGCTAGTCATGCTCAAAGCAAAGGAGACGTCGGGTCGAGTACATAACATCGCGTACATGATTGATCCAATTGCCGAAGCATATGGAATCAACTTCATGCGGTCCTTATCTTCACAAGACTTTGGACACTGGTCCTTAGAGAGATTCACACCATGAGACATGGGCAAAAATTCTTTCTTGGACTCAAGCATGTTGAACTGCTTCAACACCTTTTCGATGTACGTACTCTGGGTCAAACCCAGCAACTTCTTCGATCTATCTCTATAGATCTTAATACCGAGTATATAAGTCGCTTCACCCAAATCCTTCATTGAAAAGCAGTTCCCTAGGTTGTTCTTAACAACTTTCAGGGTAGGAATGTCATTCCCAATCAACAGTATGTCATCTACATATAATATCAGGAAGACAACAATGCTCCCACTGATTCGCTTGTAAACACAAGTCTCATCTTCATTCTTGATGAAATCAAACTCTTTGATTTTCTCATCAAAACGAAGATTCCAACTTCAAGAGGCCTTTTTCAGTCCATAGATGGACTTATTCAGCTTGCATATTTTAGTGGCTTCATCTGGGGATACAAAACCCTAGGGTTGTGTCATATACACTTCCTCAAGGAGGTTTCCATTAAGGAAAGCCGTTTTGACATCCATCTGCCAGATCTCGTAGTCATAATACGTAGGAACAGCAAGCAATATCCTTATGGACTTTACCATGGCAATAGGGGAAAAGGTCTCATCATAGTCAATACCATGAATTTGCTTGAAACCCTTAGCCACCAGTCGCCCTTTGAATGTCTGTACATTCCCATCCATGTCGGTCTTCTTCTTGAAGACCCACTTGCACCCTATGGGTCGTACACCTTCAGGTGGTTTCACCAAGTTCCAAACTTGGTTTGCTTATATGGAGTCCATTTCGGATTTCATAGCCTCAAGCCATTTGTCGGAGTTCGGTCCATTCATAGCCTCTTGGTAGGTTGCTGGTTCAACATCATGATCCATAAGCAACACATTACCTATTTGAGACACGAGAAATCCATATCTCTCAGGCTCAAACCTCGGTCTACCAGATCTACGTAGGACTTGTGTTCCTTGAGCAAGTTCTCTAGCTACAACATCTTGTAGTCCTGTCTCAGAATCCAATTCTGGTTCATTCACTACATGTGGTTCTTGAACTTCTTCAAGCTCTACCTTTTCAGTCTTTCTTGATAAGAACTCTTTCTCCAAGAAGACATCAGTCCTTGCGACAAACACTTTGCCCTCAGATGGTAGGTAAAAGTAAGACCATTTCGTTTCCTTAGGATATCCCACCAGATAACATTTATCCTATTTGGGTTCCAGCTTGTCAGGCATTTGACGTCTCACGTATGCCTCACAGCCCCAAATTTTAATGAACGACATACTAGGACGCTTCTCAGTCCATATCTCATATGGTGTCTTCAGAACTGTTTTCGTTGGAGCGCGATTCAATGTCATTGCAGCAGTCTCTAAAGCAAAACCCCAAAAGGAAACAGGCAAGTCTGCATGACTCATCATCGAACGTACCATGTATAACAGAGTACGATTTCTCCTCTCAGACACACCATTATGTTGTGGTGTTCTAGGTGGAGTGAGCTGTGATACAATACCACACTCTTTCAGATGATCACGGAACTCATGACTCAGGTATTTTCCATCTCGATCAGATCAGAGTGCTTTAACCCTTTTACCCAACTGGTTTTCTACTTCATTCTTGAACTCTTTGAACTTTTCAAAGGTCTCGGACTTGCACTTCATAAGATACACATATCCGTATCTACTGAAATCATCAGTAAATGTTACAAAGTAGAAAAACCCACCTCTAGCCATGGAACTCATGGGTCCGCATACATCACTATATACAACACCCAAGAGATCCTCAGCCCTCTCAGTATAACCAGTGAAAGGAGATTTAGTCATCTTGCCTAACAAACAAGATTCGCATCGCTCAAATGATTCATAATCAAATGAGTCCAAAAGTCCATCTCTATGGAGCTTGGATATGCGCTTCTCATTGATATGGCCCAAACGACAATGCCAGAGAAATGTAGGGTTCGAGTCATTTGTTCTTAGTCTTTTATTATTTTCTACATTACAGATCAGATGGTCCAAGTTCAAAACATAAAGACCATTAAACAATTGGGCTACAGCATAACAAACATCTTTCTTAAATATAGAACAACAGTTGTTCTTAATTATAAAAGAAAATCCAATCATGTCCAAACATGAAATAGATATAATGTTTCTAGTTATGGCCAGAACAAAATAACAATTATCTAGTTCTATTACAAGCCCACTGGGCAAAGAAAGACGGTAAACCCCTACGGCTACAGTAGCAACTCTTGCTCCATTGCCGACGCGGAGGTCCACCTCCCCTTTACTCAGCAATCTTCTCCTTCCCAGTTTCTGCACATTTGTACAAATGTGAGAACCACATCCGGTATCCAATACCCAAGATGAAGGAGCAGAAAGGTTTATCTCTATAATGTGAACATTTGAAGCGGAAGTCATACCTCCCTTCATTTTCTGCAGACCTTCAATGTACGAAGGAAAGTTCCTCCTCCAATGACCAGCCTTGCCACAGTGGTGGAATTTTCCTTCCTTCACCGTGCTTTTCTTTTTCATCAGTGCAGAGGACTTGGGCTCAAGATATGACTTAGGTCCCACCTTCGTCTTCTTAGAGCCCTTGGCCTTGCCCTTGCCCTTATGCACCATCAGTATGGGGCTGGCAGGCTTAGCCTTCTTCATATTGATTTCGGCAGTTCTCAACATGCCTAGGAGTTCGGGCAGTGTCTTGTCTATTTCATTCATGTTGTATTTCAAGACGAACTGCTCATAACTGTCCGGCAACGATTGCAGGATCAGATATGTGGCCAACTCTTGACCAAGAGGAAAACCCAGCCTTTCAAGGTTCTCTATATACCCAATCATCTTGAGTACGTGAGTCCCTACTGAGTCTCGAACTCCCATCTTGCACTAAAATAACGCTTTTGTGACGTCGAACCTCTCTTGACGAGCCTGCCCTTGAAACATTTTCTTGAGATGCTCGTCAATCTCCTTGCACCCCATGTTCTCATGTTGCTTCTGAAGCTCAGAGTTCATAGTGGCAAGCATAAGGCATTCTACATCTAAAGCATCATTAGTATACTTCTTATAAGCATCCTTCTCAGCACGGGAAGAGTTCCCGGTCGGCACCTCGGGGGCTTCTTCTTCCAAGACATAGAGCTTTCGCTCTTGCCTGAGAACAATTCTCAGGTTTCTGTACCAGTCCATGTAATTAGTCCCACTGAGCTTATCCTTCTCAAGGATGGCTCTCAGAGACAACGTGGAGTGTGAAACACTTGCCATGGAATTCTACGAGAATTTATGCAGAATAAAATCAGTACCAAAATTTCAAATACAATTTATTTTAATTTGGACTTCAATTAAAACACTCCCACTATTTTATTCGAAACGATAGCCCTCACTAACAATTCAGAGAGTTCATACGAGCTACTCTCTTAGTGGACAAGATCCATATTTCACCAACACAATGAGTCAGCTTTGGCTTTCCTCTCACGATGCGGTTATTTAGGTAGGCAACGCTTGCCAATTGCATCCTCATGCAATTCTTGTATGGTTGGTGAATAACTCCTTACTCGCATCCATCATATGGTGCATGCCAACCCTATGCCTCTAGGCACTCAACCTTTGAGGTCACCTAGTTAAGCTGGACCCGATGTCGACAGTGGGATATCACAATTATCCGCTCGCACCCTTACCAAGATAGATTAATGCACCTTGCTTTGGCAAGCCCACACTTCATCGATCGAGGCAGGAAGAGTGTCATCCATCGGAAGTCATCCGAACACTTAATATTTGATGAAGGGATTTTGATTATTGGTTAACAGTTAACCATGGTCAACATTTGATCAATGTGCACATCCAAAGAAAAACAATTTTTCTAAAACCACATGCATCCCTTATGTGCACAACCTGACACCATCAACATTTGATAGAAGGAAGGGCTAAATCTGAACATACGAAAACTTCCAAATCCTCAGATTTATATGCATTGGACAAAAGCAAAGACAACTCAACTTAAAGCAGTAGACAAACTCATCTCTCTATGTTGGATTCAAAATCCAAAACAAACTCGAGGGATGGTTACTGCTAAGGAGACTACAATTTCTAACAATTAGAAATTTCCACGAAATCTAGACGTTCTTGGCGGGGTACCAAGACTAAATCTAGACATTTAGAACACTTCTAAATCCCTAGGTTTACACGCACTGGAATAACAAAACTTCCAATACAACAATCATGGTCGAAACCTCGCTCTGATACCACTGTTGCGTTTCTCTATGAGGATGACACAACACTTGTGCACGCAGCGGAAGAATAAAAACATCAAGAAAACCCAAAAGAGATGGGATCGGGCCATGGTAGTTGAATCAAGAAGTTAACATACAACTAGGCAAAAATTACCTCGGTGGCGTTGAGTCACAACTCAACGGAGATGCTCCAAGCTTTGTGTTCTTGCTGGTGGCGAGTTCTATGTGGAATGATGTCCACATCTCTGCAGAAATCCACACGAGCAGGAGAACACCGATCTATCCGTCGCACGGACAATCGGGAAGGAGAATGACCGCACCTTGCTTTTCCATGGACTGCTAGGTCCGCGCTAGGAACAGCAACACCAGTGACAATCGCCGGAGAGGAGGAGATCGACGGAGCGAGCACGGCGGCAGAGGAACACTTCCGTCGGCGGCGGGATTCGGGATCGGCGGAACGAACGAAGAAATCGCGGAACACTTCCGTCGATTCGATCAGTCATATAAGTCCCGAAAACCCTAAGTGTCTATTTATACCAAAGGCATAAACAGACCTAGGAATATCGCTATCCGCAGACCACCCAAAAAATTAGGGTTACAGAATCGGCGAGAATCACCTAACAGATTCGGTGAGAATCAATTGGCGAGAATCACCTAGGATCGGCGAGAATCAATCGGCGAGTATCATCTACGATCGGCGAGAATCAGAGTACAATACTCGACGATGCACGTCGAACGTCAGTTGACGATACATGACGATCGTCGACCTTGCGGTCGACGATAGACGACCCGCGATCGACGATACTCGTCGATTCTCGACGATTCACGACGATCGGCGAGAATCAGAGTACAATACTCAACGATTCACGACGATTGTCGACCTTCGGTCGACTATTCTTACCAATCCTTCAAGGCAACATTTGCCCAACCCGACGATCCTTTAAGGCAACACTTTTCCCATAACCCCATTCAGGTCGGTGATTGGTAACCTTTACCAACACAGTCAATCATCCAACTTCTCCACATCTCTTATGTGCGACCCTGCAGGCTCATATCGCGTTGGCAGTGAGATTACATGTTTGACCACTTCTAGATCACCATGGTAACTCCAACACTCGTGCTTACTTTCGAGGCTCCTTCTGGGTGATACAAGGTCAGTTCGGGGCTTGGTCCTTGGTGCACATCTACCCGAGGCTCGCGCTGGGCCATAGTACGCATGGGATCCGCTGCTGTGTTCCTAGCATTGAGGCGTACGGAGGCCTAGGCGAAGTAGTGTGGATACCCGCCTAGTAGTAGAGATGCCCGCTCTACTGTCACCGCCTGGCCACGGCAGCTAACGCCTGAGAGGTTAGCTACCTGCTCGAATATTGGGAACTATAGTCTATGTCGGCATAACAATTGCATGGTGTGATCATGGGTGAGTCATGGCATAGCATACATACCATTTCATAATATTGTACAACAAGATCCTCATCGTATAAGTTTGTATGGGCACTCTTATGCGATGAGTTACTTTTATGTAACCCGATCCTTTACTTATAAGCTTGTATGGGTATGCTTATAAGTTAAGTTACTTTCCTGGTGTAGATACTTGTACTTGATAGTTATTATTGTTTATGTAGAACTGCTAGAATAAATGCTATTAATCTTATTGTACCATCACCACCTATTAGTACATGTTTTACTACTTATTATACTTGTACCCTTGTTCCTTTCTCCGCCCGGTGCCGAGGAGTCACGGGGGAGCGGATGTGAAGCCACTTAGTCTTTCAACTAACGGTTGCTACGTCTTCCTTTTTAGGAGGTCACCCCGCAGGTAGAGCAGCCGTAGACTTTGGAGCAGGACAGCCAGGCCAAGACGATAGGGCCTGATGTGACGGTGCTGTCGCTACCATCGGTTATGGATGTGAGTGTTGTGAGATTTTGATGTAGCCCATTTGGGAAACGTTGTAGCTGTACTCTGATATTGATGAAGCATGTTTTAGCTTCTCTTATTTGATGTATTTGGACATATATGCTTAGTGTGGATTTGACTTCTTCTTGCTTATATTATGGTTAGGTTGGCATGTTTATATTGATATTTATTGTAGCCGATAGAATAGGCGTCTTGTGGTACAGGTTAGCTCGTGTGCTAATGCTACCGCAATACGGCTATTTCAGGCATAAGACCCCCCCCCCCCCCTCGTGCCGTGTTTTGGGCTCCGGGAGGGGGGGTTCTTACACATTGATCGAGAGGCGCAGGAAAAAAGAGATATTGAACTCACTAAGCTCCACTGACAACTTGGCCAACCTGCCTGAACGATCCACCCCCCTTGAAGATGTTGCGGAGGGAGTGGTCAATCACCACTCAGATGGAGTGTGCCTAGAAATAGGTCAGATCTTCCGAGCCGAGATGACCAGTGCGAAGACCAGCTTCTCCAAGATGGGATAACAGAGTTCTGCCTTCCTCAGGACCCGAATTACGTAATATATGGGCAGGTGCTTCTTCCACGCCTCCCGAGCCAGGAAGAAGCTCAAGGCCTCTGCTCTGACCCCGAGATATAAAGATAGGTCCTCCCCCTCCTTCATTCCTTGGAGCATGGGGGCCTGAGTTAATTGCCTCTTCAAGGCCTGGATCTCCTCCTCATATTCCCAATCAACTCAAACTTTTTGCCTCCCCTCAACGCTTTGAAGAAGGGAGAGCACTTCTCCCCATCCTAGGAAAGGAACATGCTCAGCCCTGCAAAATTTCCTGTCAGCCGATGCACCTCCTTAGCATTCTGAGGCGACCCTAACACCATGATCACCTTGACCTTGTCTGGATTCGGCTCCACCCCCATAGGGGTGAGAAGGTGATCCAAGAACTTGCCCCTGCTAGCCCCGAAGACACACTTCAATGGGTTCAGCCTCCTCTTGTATTTGCGCAGGGTACCGAAGGTCTCATCTAGATCTTGGAGGTAGGAGTCCACCCTCGGCTCTTGATCATCAGGTAATCCACATGCACCTCGAGGTTTCTCCCCTTCTACTCCTGGAAGACCCTATCCATCATTTTTTGATATGTTTCCCCTGCATTCTTTAGCCGAAATGGCATCATCTTGTAGCAGTAATACCCATCCAATGTGAAGAAGGAGACATCTTTCACATCGGGGGGGGGGGGGGGGTGCATCCTGATTTGATGATAACATAAAATTGCATCTACAAAACTCATTACAGGAAAATCAATGGCTAAGCCTACAAACGTGTAGATTCAGAGCAAGGGGTACCAATCCTTAGGGCATAATTTATTAAGTAAAGAAAATCTACACATATTCTCCACCGACCGTCCCCTATTTTAATTATTACCATATTGGAGACCCAGTCGAGGTATTGAATTTCGGATACAACGCTAGCCTTCAAGAACTTGGACACCTCCTCCTTGATGGGCTCGGCCAGCTTATCCGCGATGGACCTCGTCTTCTGCTGGATGGGGTGAGCTTCTGGGTCCAGGTTGTGGTGGTGGCCGAAACATCTACATCAATCCTTGGCATCTTCGCTGCACTCCAAGCGAAAATGTCCATGTTCTTCTGGGTGCAGACCAGCATCTCTATAACGGCCTAGGGAGGACTCCTAGCACCGCCCGACCCACCAGCAGCCCATGGAAGACCCATGGTACCACGGTGGTACATCCGTAAACTACAAGGCCTGCAGGCCGTACACCCCAAAGCATCTCCGACCTGTTTATCAAAACGGTGCATTGTTGCCATGGGGTTTCGAACACGCAACCTTTACAAGTAGCCTTTAGTACCACTACTCATCACCAACTGAGCTGCAACTCAGCTGGTGATGAGGAGTGGTATTAAAGGCTTCTTATCAAGGTAACAGGTTCGAGACCCCGTGGCAATAATGCACCGTGTTGATAAACAGGTCGGAGATGCTTTGGGGTGTATAACATGCAGGCCTTGTAGATTTCGGTTGTACCACTGTGGTGTCATGGGTCCTCCCTGGGCTGCTGGTGGGACGGGCAACGCTAGGGGTCCTCCCTAGGTCGTTACATCCTCTCCTGGTCAACTGAGTTTAGCCCCCCGCTGATTCTCACCTTCTCCAACCTGCCTCCAAGGGTGAGACCTTCCATATCCACTACCTCCTCCGTAGCCTCCAAGCGGGACTACTCCCACGATTCTCCAACGTCCCCCTCCTTCAGGATAAGGACCTCCTCGGCTTCCACCACATCTTCCACGACCATCACCTCATCCAGCTCCTCCCGAACTCCTCCTGCCACCTCCACCTGGATGCAGCTCTCCTCTACCTCCATCTCCACTCCACCTACTTCCTGCTACGCCTCCTCTATCCTCTACTCCATCTCCTCGGCTCCCTCCTGCAAAGATATGGAGTTCACGGCGGTGACGTACCACTCCCTTGCCACCTTGGGGTCACCCCTGACCCAGACCTAGATCCCCTCAACGTTGAGCTTCAGGCATTGGTGGAAGGACGAGGGGACGCAACGGAAGGCGCTGAGGAGGGGATATCTGAAGATGGCATTGTAACTGTTTGGGGTGTCCACGATGATGAACCTACAGTTTCGGGACTGCCCCCTCCCCCCCCCCATAGTAACATGGAGCAGCACTCCTCCTTTAACCTCCTTCCTCTCTCCCTAAAATCCGAACAGAGAATCATTCGAGTCCAACACCCTCTTGGCCTCCACCTTCATTGCTCCAAACGCCTTATTGAAGGCGATGTTGATTGAACTCCCATTATCGACAAGGATCCGGAAGACGGTGAAATTCTCGACCGCTGTCTGGATGACCAGCATGTCGCATGAGGGATCATTATGATCTGGCATGTCCTTGCTTGAGAAGGTGATCTTCTTCTCCGGGGTGGGGTCTAGGATGTTGATCCAATGCTCCTTCGATACATGGTGTGGAGGCTTGACTTTCGGGAAGCCTCGACCCCCACCCTCCATGGATCACTCTGATCCCTCCCCGGGCTCCCACATCGGCCCGGTCCTCACACCTGTCCTCCTTTGCTCGATGCAGGACTTCCTCGATCCGCACCTCCTCACGGTCCCGCTACTGCTGCTTCTGCTCCCTATTTCCTCTCATCTTGAGGAAGTCTGGGCACGTGGCCATAGCGTGCCCCTCCTCCTGGTGGAAGTCACAATAGGGTAACTCCACCCTGACTTTCCTTCCCCTCCTCTGCTGACCTCTCCGCCTCTTCATGGCTATTATCATAGCATAGTGCTGATCGGGGAGAGACAGCCTTTGGCCCTGCCTCTATCCTAAAGGGTGAAACTGACCTTGGCCCCCTGTCGGTAGTCTCCTCCATGGAAACGCCTTCGCTGGCCCTAATCTTTCCACTCCGGCTGCCACCAACTGAACCGGTTGTTCTGCTCCTGATGCCCCCACCTGGCCTGCTGTTGCTACTACTGCTGCTCCCTCTGCCGAGGTTCGGCTCTCCTTACCTCCTGACCCCGGCCAACTCCTGGCCCCTTTTCCTCTTTTATGGCCCACCTGGCCAACTTCTTCATGAACTCGGGGTTTGATGCCTCCCCGTCAACTTCTCTTGTCGCCCTCTCCATCAGCTCCTCATAGGAGAGGGGTGGCACCCTCTTCAGCTCCATCCTGAAGAAACCTTGTTGTAGCCCCAAGATGAAGGCCATCATCAGGGTATGCTCTGGCATCTCTTGGACCTGGGTGACCTCCTCCTGGAACTGGTCCACGTAGCTCCTTAATGTCTCGTTCACCCCCTATTTGATGTGGAACAAGGACTCCGAATCCTTTTTCATCTTATTGGAAGTGGTGAACCTCAATATGAACCCACATCATTCGTCCTTGAAGAAGTAGATAGAGTTGGCCAGTAGCTGGTGGAACCACTCTCTCGCCTTCTCCTTGAGGGTGATGACGAAGAGCCTGCACTTGAAGGCATCTAACATCTGCCTTATTGAAACCACATCCTCAAACCATTGGATGTGCTGGACTGGGTCATCTTTCCCGGTATAGTACAACATCTCTGGCTCCCTGAACCCCTCTGGAACTGGGGCAGAAGAAATCAACTCGCTGAAGGGGATGCCTCCCCCTACTGGGCGAGACGGAGGATCTCGCACCCCGATCTCGTCGAACTGGCCTCCGCTCGCCAAGCCCAGGAAAAGAACTCACCCGGGGAGCTTTCACCCTTTCCCCTCCTCTACAACCTCCTTCACAGCTCACCGAGCCGAGGCATCCTCTCTTAGAGCTGAGGCAGCGGTGATTGGAATAGCTAGTGTCGAGCACTCAGCTCGCATGCCGAGTGCGAAATTGACGAGCCCGAGCATTTCCTGCCTGAAGTCTTCGAACATCCCCACTGTGGCGAGAGGGGGAGGGGTGGCGAGTCGCCCCTGTCTGAACCTTGCCATTCTCCTCCATCCATCTAGCATGCTAAAGATTTTCTGTGCTGACCAACTTCCACATTCACCGCACCAAAATGTTGAAACTAAAAACTCCGTGTCTGTGGAGTTCACCCTTGGGTATGGTGTGACCGCACACTTACTTCTCTCTGTAAGCTAAACGACCGAAGACTTAGGATAGGTAAAAGACTAAAGACTCCAGCACGGAGGTCCCACCACATACCCGGAAGATCTTAGACTGCTTCCCCTCCTTAGCCAAGTGCTAAATATAAGGATACCTCAGAAAGCACAAGAAGCCCTGGGGACTAGTGAGCAAGAGTGGGGACGCAATAACACTAGTAAGCCTGCCTTCTAAGGTACCCTTTGGGTTTTATTTATAGTTTTCTGAAAATGATCTGCAAATAGCCAAACTCTGCTATCCTGAGCGGCTATGTGTAGCCCAACTGGGTCTGCAAATAGCGTAAATCCGTTGTTCCACCAGGCTACAGGCAGACCAACGGGGGTAGAATGGTAAAAACACATCACGAGAAAGTGGGCGACTGGCCCTCTGGAGCCTCCACTCGCCGGGGCCGGCGAGCGCTTGATGGAGCTGGTGCTCGCCGCCTCTATCCCCCCTGGGAGAGCGTGGGCCCGGCCTGCCCCACTCGCCTGCTGCCTGGCGAGCCTCCTGGGGTGAGTGCGAGCCGGCCTGCTCCACTCGCCCGCTACTCATCGAGCCCCTAGGGCAACTGCGAGCCGACCTACTCCACTCGCACCTTATCTGCTCCACTTGGCCAGTCTGGCTCCTGTCGAGCACCACTCGCCAGATATGGGGTTGTACAAGTACCATCAAATTAACCTTCATATCATCTTCTGAATCACCATGGAGTGATGAAGTTGTGGTCTTATTTCCCTTGTATATGGCCTCTCTGATGAATTCCTCTTCATAGGAGAACAGTTCAATATGAGCATGTTCTTCTTCTGATTTAGTTGAATCAGTATCACTATCAGATAAGGTCTTTGGCTTCTTTGCCATCAGACACTTTTCTAATTTCTTGTTTTTATAGAGCTTCTTTTCCTTTGACTGTTTGTGCTCCTTTCTTTTTACTGGATAGTCAGTAATTACATGTCCAGGCCTGTTACATCAATAACAGATAATGCCAGTTTTAATTTGTTTATTCTGATGTGAATCATACCTGACCATAGAGTTGTCTCTATGTTTATCTTTGCTTTGTGGAACTTGGTCCAGATGATTTCTTCTTATTCCAATGTTTCCTTCTTCTAATCATTTTCTTGATTTGCCTGGTGAATAGTGCCAATTCATCATCTGATAATTCTTCGGAAGAAGAACTGGTTCCAGTGCTAGCTGTATCTTCATCCCTTCTTAGTGATGATGGAATTTCTCTTCTAGTCTTTTTTGATGTGTCTGCTTTGAAGTCCATAGATCTAGTCTGATTTGAACTTCTGGCAGATTCAGCTTCAGCTTTTCTAGAATTTAACTGAAGCTCATGTGATAACAACTTCCCATACAAATCTTGGGGTAACATGTTTCTCAGATTCCCCATTTCTCTTACAAAAACAAATCTTTATGTCCAATTTTTTATTTAGGGATCTCAGAAACTTGTCATTAAGCTCATAGTTTGAGAATTCTCTGACATAATTATTTAAGTCGTTGACTATTCTAATGAACTTTTCATAACATAGTTATATAGAATCAGTATTCCCTTGCATGAATGCTTCATACTGCTAGTTGAGTAGAGACTTTCTGTCATCTTTTACTTCTTATGTGCCTTCCATATAGACAATGAGAGTGTCCCACATCTCCGTGGATGTATTACAGTGGAGCAAATTTTGAAAGGTTGAATTATCTATTGCACTGACAATTATATTTTGTGCTCTTTTATCCATGGTGGCAAGAACCACCTCATCCTTTATCATCTCAGATAGTTTCTTAGGGGTTTGAACATTTGCATCTAAGACTGATATCTTCATTGGATTATATGATCTTTCTTTTACAGTAACAAAGATTCTTGGATCTAAATCCTCCATGAACAATCTCACTCTCTGCTTCCAAATAGCAAAGTTATCCTTAGTACATATACGAAGCTTCATATAACTAAGTTTTTTTGAGATTTAGATGCCATTAGATCTGATATGTTTCAATCACCCTTTGTATATTTTTTGACTGTTAGGTCTTTCTTTCAACAACCTCCCTCTGAAACCACTTGAAAGATAAACATATAGGTAGTTAATCACCTGGAGGGGGGTGAATAGGTGTCTTTCGAAACTCTTTGTCACTTAGATTAAATGTTCAGAGGATACTTGAAAAATAAACTTCATAATAACACGGCACAAGCAATCTACAGAGCACAACACAATCAACCCACAGTAAACAGAAATTTTATAGTGGTTCCCCAATCTAGGGTACATCCAATTTCCCCCTTCTTCCTCACTAGCAATGTGCTAGATAAAGTTATAAATCCTCCTCTTAAAATCAGATCAAAAGATCATATAGGCCCAGTTTCTGTTAAGAAACATGCACTCAGACCAACAGGTCCTGCCTCAGAGATTCACCCAATCTCCTACCTCAGGTCCCTCAAGAACCCTACATCAACCTTTATAACACAGGCTTACACCTCAGTGATCCCACTCAAATCACCTACCTCAGGTCCCTCAAGAACCCTACCTCAGTCTTTATAAATCAGGCTTACAACTCAGAGATTAAATCTCCGACACACTCAGATCTCAAAGAGATCTTACAAAATCAAGACGTAAATAAGAAAAATATTTTCAGAAAACAGCAATTCTGTAATCTGACTTATCTGAGAGAATTCAGATTCTTCAATTCAATTGTACTGGATAGATTCTTGAAAAGCAAGCTAGCTGAAATGATTCTTCTTTGGATCGGCAAGTTCTTGATGTTGATCTGCCTGATTTGCTTGAAGAACTTGCAGAACAGATCCATCTTAATCTTCTGATCAACTTGATGAAATGATCTGACGATTTTCTTGAATACCTTCGTCTTCCTTCTTCTAGGATTGTCGTCCTCCCCTAACTTGGAAAAATGATTGATTAAGTGATAATTCTGATTGCTTTCTGTGTATACAACCCCTTTATTTATAGCCTTCACAAGTTGTTCGCTTCTGATTGAGCATGTCAACATGCTTTAAGTTCTCCTTCGGACAGATTCTGATGAGATATCACGTTATTGTAGCTGATGTGACATTTATGACTTGTCTTGACACTTCAGTGTTGACTCTGTTCAACTTCAGGATCAAAAGTGTCGAGAAGTCCAAAGTGTCTTGACACTATTTTACTTAGTAGAATTTTCAGTCTGAACTTGAAGGTGTCGAGATAGTTGACTTGTCTCGACACAACTGTCATATGTATCGACATCTTTAAATCCGCACTGTGTCGAGATAGTTGAATTATCTTGACATAATTGTCTGTCGGGTGTCGACACTTTTATAATTGCTTTAAATCTTCATTGTGTCGAGACAGTTGAATTGTTTCAACACTTCAGTCTGTCGGGTGTCAACACTTTTATACTTGCTTTAAATCTTCACTGTGTCGAGATAGTTGAATTGTCTTGACTCTTTAGTTTGTCGGGTGTCGACACTTTAAGTGTACACTTCAGTCTTCATTGTGTCGAGACAGTTGTATTGTCTCGACACTTTTATCTTAAGCTCTAAGGTGTTAAGATATTTGACTTTTCTCGACACTGCTGACTTAGTCATCAAGTTGTCGAGATAACTGACTTGTCTCGACACTGCTGACTTAGTCTTCAAGGTGTCAAGTTAACTGTCTTATCTCGACACTGGTCCCGCAAAGGTGTCGACATAGTTGATGTGTGTCTACACTTTTGTACTTAGCCATTTCTCTACATTGACTGTCCTGACTTCACTCAGCATTTTTAGTTGTATGGCATTGAGTGAACTTGCTTCACTCGACGCTTTTGGACTTAGACAATTTTCTGCTTTTTCAGTCAGCTTCTTTGAGTCCACCTATTAATATAACTTAAACCACCTGTTCAATCAATATGATATAGGCAACCTGCATTCATGAACGGAAACATACATCAAATACATACTTGTGTATATCATTGAGTTGAAAGGTCCTCTTCAAATCAAGTACATTGTTTCTAATGTACCCAATAGATATAATTTTATTATTTGCATTTTACTTCTTTATCAATGTTCATCGCTAGATTCGAACTATTTTGGATTTTCTTATTCCATTTATGCTGCGCACAAGTGTCGTGACGTATAGCAAAATCCAACAGTGGTATCAGAGTGAGGTTGTAGTGATGATCATTATTTCGGAAGTTATTAAATCCATTGCATGTAGATCTGAAAATTTTAGAAGTGTTCTAAATGCCCAAATCTATTCCTAGAACCACCACTAGGGGTGCTGCCCCTTGGACCCCGTTAGGGGCTCTGCCCCTAAGGCACCGCTAGGGGCGTAGCCCCTTAGAACCCCACCAGGAGCGCATGTGATTTCATTGTGATATCTTTGTTACTCCTTAACAGTAACTGTCCCTCTTGTTGGTTTGTGAAACTAAGTGTGTTACATTTTGAATCTCACATAGAGAGATGAGCTTGTGTACTGTGAAAGTGGAGTTGGTGTTGCTCATGTCCAATGCATGTAAATCTAAAGATTTAGAAAGGTTATAGATGTTCAGATTTAGCCTAGTTCATCAAGTGTTGATGATTTTATTGTGCACATCTGAGATGCATTTGGATTATGGCTGCTGTAAGTTTTATTTTATGAATTTGAAAATTGGTTAATTGTTAACCGTGATTAAGTGTTAATCGATTATCTAAAATCTCTTATGTAATATTATGTATTTGGATGCCTTCTGATGGATGACACTCTTCCTGCATCAATCGATGAAGTGTGGGCTTACCAAAGCAAGGTTCATTAATCTATCTTGGTAAGGGTGCGAGGAGATAATTGTGATATCCCACTATCGATATCGGGTCAGACTTAACTGGATGACCTCAAAGGTGAGTGCTCAGAAGCATAGGGTTGGCATGCACCATATGATGGATGCAAATAAGGAGTTATTCACCAACCATACAAGAGTTACATGATGATACAATCGACAAGTGTTGCCTACCTAAATAACTACATTGTGTGAGAAAAGCCAAAACTGACTCATAGTGTTGGTGAAATATGGATCTTGTCCACTAAGAGAGTTACTCGATTTAACTCTTTGAATTGATATCAAGGGTTATCAGTTTGATTGAAATTGTGGGAGTAATTTTAATTAAAGTCCTAATTGAAATGAAAATGTATTTTGAAATATAGTAATGAATTTTACTTCGCTAAATTCTTATAGAATTTCCATGACAAGTGGATCTCATTCCACCCTATCTCTCAGATCCATCCTTGAGAAGGAGAAACTAAGTGGGATGAACTATTTGGACTGGTATAGAAATCTGAGAATTGTTCTCAGGCAAAAGCGTAAGCTCTATGTTTTGGAAGAGAAATCCCCTGAAGAGCCAGCCGGGAATACATCCTAATCTGACAAAGATGCTTATAAGAAGCATCAAGATGACTCCTTCGATGTCGAATGTCTCATGCTGGCAACCATGAACTCTGAGCTTCAGAAGCAACATGAGAACAAGGGTTGCAAAGAAATTGACAAGCATTTTAAGAAAATGTTTCAAGGGCGGGCTCGCCAATAGAGGTTTGACGTCACCAAGGCGTTATTTCAGTGTAAGATGGGAGCTCGAGATCTAGTAGGGACTCATGTACTCAAGATGATGGGGAATATAGAGAACCTTGAGAGGCTAGGCTTTCCTCTAGGCCAATAGTTGGCTACATACCTGATCCTGCAATCGTTGTCCGATAATTATGAGCAGTTCATCTTGAACTACAACATGAATGAAATAGACAAGACACTGTCCGAGCCCTAGGAATGTTGAGAACTATCGAAATCAATACGAAGAAAGTCAAGCCTATTAGCCCCACACTGATAGTGCATAAAGGCAGGGTTAAGGCCAAAGGTTTCAAGAAGACGAAGGTAGGACCTAAGTCATCTCTTGAGACCAAGACTTCAGCACTGAAAAGGAAAGGCTTGGCGAAAGAAGGGAAATGTTACCAATGTAGTAAGGCTGGTCATTAGAGGAGGAACTGTCCTTCTTACATTGAGGGTCTGCAGAAGATGAAGGGAGGTATGACTTCTACTTCAAGTATCTATATTATAAAGATAAACCTTTCTGCTCCATCTTAGATATTAGATACCGGATGTGGTTCTCACATTTGTATAAATGTGCAGGAACTTGTTGGGTACATTGGAAAATGTGTACCAGATTTGAAGAAGACTCACCCTACTCAATGATATACATCAAGGTGTATTTGATGTGTTTTAAGTTTATATGTGCAGGTTAAGTAATTGCAGAAAATGCTAAAAAAAATTTTAAGTTCATATGTCGACACCTAGAGAAGCAGTGTCGACACTTATGAAGGCTTATGTCGACACCTAGAGAAGCAGTGTCGACACTTATGAAGGCTTGTGGCGACACTGGAGAAAAGCTGTGTCAACACTTGGAGTAAATTGTGTCGACACCAGGAAAGACAGAGTCGACACCAGAAGAAATGTGTCAACACATATAAGCAGTGTCGACACACTGTGAAGAATTGTTGACATAAATTGTGTCGACACTTAGAGGTAGTATCGATACCCAGAGAAGCTTAGTCGACATCAAATGTGTCGATACCAAGAGGCAGTGTCGACACACAGAAGTATTTGTCAACATCAACTGTGTCGACAGACAGGACTTATATCGACACACAACAAAGCTTCAACAAAGTTAAAGTAAAGAAGTACTTGTGTCGACACAAAGGAGATGTGTCGACACTCAGCAAGTATCAACAACAAAAGAAGTTGTGTCGACACAAAGGAGATGTGTCGACACTCTGCAAGTTTCAACCAAGTTAAAGCAAAGAAGGCTTGTGTCGACACACAGAATCAGTGTCGTCACATTCTAAAGAAGCTGTGTCGAGAAGCTGTTACAACAACAAAAGAAGTTGTGTCGACACCACCAAGGCTAGTGTCGACACTTAGTCCACTTGTGTCGACACTTAGTCCACTTGTGTCGACACTTAGTCTATTTGTGTCGACACATAATGAAGAATAGTCTCGACACTTTCAGACAGAGACAGTGATTTCAAGAAGTGACTGGATGACTTGACAGCTGCCATTTCTAACCGGTCAACTATTACTGTCAGAGCTATCAGAAGGCTGTTAGAAACTGGATCAGCCGGTTACCATGGAGAAAGACTATATAAAGGCTTTCTCCTTCAACAGAAAGTGATGATCAATTATTGAAGAATACAGATTCTGAGCAATACAGATAGAAGTAATAATACAGAAGATTTTCGACAGAAGATCTAGAAGAAATTGGAGAGAGAGAGAGCTCCATCTAAGAAGAGCAGTTGCTGAACCAGGATGCAAAGAAAGATTTAGACTGAGATCTGAATCTTAAGTCAGAAGCTGATTGAAGATCATCTTCTCAGAAGATTCAACCCTACTGAGTTCAGATTCAAGAGGTTGATCTCTGCCAAGTTCTTCCAAGAACAGTTCAAGAAGCCATTCAACCCTTCTATCTCTTTTAGGGTAGTGGTCATAAATTTTGTTTAATCAAATTTCTGTAAGATCTATTATATATATGAGCTATAAGCCTATTTTATAAAGGCTGAGTTGTAGGAGACTGTGTTCTCTGAGTGTAGGCCATGGTGAAGGCTGAGGTAGGGTTGTTTGCCTGAGTTATAGGAGTGGGGACACTCTGAGTTGTAGGAACCTGGTTTGCGCTCTGAGCTACTGTAAGATCTGAGGATCTGAGGAGAAGTGCAGAAGTTAGGCTGAATCTAGTACACTGCTAGATATGCAAAGGGGGAAAGTGGATGTACCCAGACCTTGGGGAACCACTATAAAAATCTGTGTGCACTCTGTGTTGAATTATTTCTGTGATTGCTGTGTTGTGTAGTAGTAGAATTTGCAATTTCTGGTTAATTAACTAAACAGAGTTTTTGCCTTAAAAGCAAAAGAAAAAGTACACCTATTCACCCCCCTCTAGATGGTTAATCACTAATTCGTTCAAGTGGTGTCAGAGCCAGGTTACTTAAAGAAGGACTTAACAATCAGAGTGAGATCCTTAAGGCAGATTTAAGAATCAAGAAAGAATTAAGAAAATGGGTTCAGGTGAAAATCATAAGGAGCTAGGGTCTATGAAACTACCCATATGCAGAAAGGAGATCTTTGGCATCTTGAAAGAAAGGGTCAGGCTGTTTATGGAGGCTTTTGATCCAAGGATTTATATTACAGTCAAAGAAGGTCCTTATATCCCAATGAAGATTTCAATTCTGGATGCTAACCAAAGAATTCCCAAGGATTATTCAGAGATGACCAAGGATGAGATCATCTTGGCAACTATGGATAAGAGGGCCCAGAACATTATAGTAAGTGTCATAGATGATTCTACCTTTCAAAATTTGATTCATTGCAAGACTTCAAAGGAAATGTGGGATACTTTGATAGTCTACATGGAAGGTTCTGAAGAAGTAAGACAAGATAGAAAATCTATGCTAAACCAGGAGTATGAGAGTTTCAGATAAGGAAAGTCTGACAGTATCACTGAGTGCTACAAAATGTTCTATAGAATAGTTAATGAGTTGATATCCTATGGGAGAATCTTCAGTACTTATGTACTGAATGATAAATTCTTAAGATCCTTGATAAAGGATTGGGACACTAAGATTTGTGTCATTAGAGAAGTGGCCAAACTTGCAGATATTTCTCCTCCAACCTTGTTTGGAAAGTTGCTGTCATATGAGATGCAACTTATGGCTAGGAAAGAGGAAGAGAAGAGTGCAAAAGGTGAGCATAGAGAAAAGTCTGTGGCCTTTAAGGTTGAAGCCACTAAGAAAAATAGGAGGATGTCTCCATCACCTCCTAAGATTGTTGTTGAAACTGCTTCAGAAAATTCAGACAATCAGAATTCAGACAGCAGTGACTCAGATGAGGATTTTGCAGCATTTACTAGACAGTTTCAGAGATTTTTGAAGAAGAAGCAGTAGAAGTCTAAGTCTTCCACATCTAAGTCTAAAGATGACTATTATCAAAAGAGGAGGTCATCCAGGAAAGATAGGAGCAAGTCTAAGCCAAATAAGTCTACAACATCAAAGATTGTTTGCTACTGTTGTAATAGGCCTGGATATGTAGTGGCTGAATGTCCAGATAAAGAAAAGGAGTCTGGTGATAAAAAGAAGACTCAACACCAGAGCAAGAAGGAGAAATCATTTGTTGCTAAGAAGGAGAAGACATTGTCAGATCAGTCATCTTCAGAGTCAGAATCTGAAGCTGAGGCTTACATTGATCTGTTTGCTGCAGATGAAGAAGAAGAGTTTTTACAAGTGCTGAACTCAATATATGAACAAGAAGACCATCAGTGCAAGGGACTGATGGCTGTATCAGAAGAAGACAAGTTTCAGGATCAGCCTGGTCCCAGTAAGGTACAATGTCTTTTAGATTGAAGCACTGAGTCAGAGTCAACAACATCTGCATCAAGTGATGTGGATGGGTCTGAGTCTGAAGCTGATATTTATCAGTTGATAGATGAATATAGAGACTTGCTGGAGGCACTTAAGAAGAGCAAAAACCTGGCCAAATCTCAAGCTAAGGAAATTGCAGATCTTAAGATGGGTGCAGTAGATTCAGAGAAGTTGTTAGATCAAAAACTGAATGAGATTGCCAGATTGAAAAACATAACTGTTATTCACATGGGCACAATCACATTCAAGAATGATCAGATTAAAAATCTGGAGGTTAGACTTCAGAAAGAGAAAGAGATTATGGCTAGCTTTTCTAAACCTAAATATGTTTTACCCTTGATAGATGAGTTTGTACCTCAAAAGGGTAAGGCTGGATTAGGGTTTAAGAAAATTGCCTGGACTGCTAGGTCCAAATCTAAAGGCAAAGCTCCAGCACAAAACAAGAAGCCTACTGTAGATAATTCAGCTAGGGTTGTACCTAAACAAAGGTACAACAGGTTTGAGTGCTGGTGTTGTGGCAAGGTAGGTCACTTTGCCTTAGATTGTTGGCACAATTCTAGTGTCAAGGAGAGTAGCAATTTGCCTGCTAGAAGAACTACAGGTAGATTTGTTAAAATTCAGACTAACTTGCACCAAGGACCCAAAAGTTATTTGGGTTCTAAGATTAAGTAATCTGTGTTGCAGGTGAGTCCAAGTTGACATGCCCCAATATGGTACTTGGACAGTGGATGTTCCAGGCACATGACTGGAACAAGGGGGTTGCTGAAGGACTACACACCTATCAAGGATGGCCCTAAAGTAACCGTTGGTGGTTCTGAAAAAGGAATCATTAAAGGATTTGGTAACATTTCTAGTAACCTAATTACTATCACTCAAGTGTCCTATGTGAAAGGTTTGAAACACAATCTTATAAGCATAAGTCAGATGAGTGATTTAGGATATGACATTTCATTTATTAAGAATGGATGTCATATCAAAAGGTCAAGTGATCAAAAGGTCATATTGACAGGATATAGGAAGAGAAACGTTTATTATCTTAACTTTGAGTGTGAGAACATTGTTTCTCCTATTTGTCTTGTAGCTGATGAGAGAGTCTCACATTATGTTAAATGGCACAAGAGGCTGGCTCATCTTAACTATAAGACTATTGGCCAACTCTTTAGCAAAGAGTTAGTGAGGAATGGTCCTCAAGTTAAGAGTATAAAGGATGAGATATGCTCAGCTTGTCAAAAAGGCAAGCATACCAAATCCACCTTTCATAGTCTTGAAAACAATGATTCAGTGAGGTGTCTATACCTCTTGCATATGGATCTATTTGGCCCTATGCCAGTTCACAGTCTAGGTAGGAAGGTCTACACATTTGTGGTGGTAAATGACTATTCTAGATATTCCTGGATGTTCTTTCTAAGACAAAAATCTGAAACACCAAGTGTCTTATATAGTTTTGTTAAACAAATTCAGAATGAGTTGGACAGTACAGTGGTCAAAATCAGAAGTGACCATGGTACTGAATTTCAGTCTGAAAGTATGACAAAACTGTGTGAAGAATTTGGGATATTTCAAGAATTTTCCTCACCTAGAACACCTCAGCAAAATGGTATTGCTGAAAGGAAGAATAGAACATTGATAGAGGCTGGTAGAACTATATTGAGTGACACTTCTCTCCTAGAATATTTCTGGGCTGAGGCAGTAAACACTGCATGTCATGTGATCAATAGGGCTACTATCACCAAGAGCCACAAAAAGACTATCTATGAGATTGTGAAGGGCAGAAAACCAAATTTATCCTATTTCAGGATCTTTGGTTGCAAGTGCTATATACTTAACAATGACAAGTCTTATCTAACTAAGTTTGCTGTCAAATCCCAAGAGGATGGAGGTGTACAACCTGAAGATAGACTACCTCCAGCCAATACACACTTAAAGGATCATCCATCAAATCAGATAATTGGTGATCCAAGACAAGGAGTGCAAACAAGAAGCAGGAATCTGAGCACAGTTCTTTGCTCCAGCTTCCTATCACAAGTGGAACCAAAGAAATTTGAAGAAGCAGTTCTAGACTCACATTGGATTGATGCCATGCAAGAGGAGCTGAATCAATTCAGAAGATGCAAGGTCTGGAAGCTTGTTCCTAAACCAAAAGACCACAATATCATTGGAACAAAGTGGATCTTTAGGAAAAAAAATGGATGAGAATGGGATCATTGTGAAGAATAAAGCAAGACTTGTTGCAAAAGGATATAGGCATGAAGAAGGTATTGACTTTGATCAAACCTTTGCCCCAATAGCAAGACTGGAAGCAATCAGGATGTTCCTTGCTTATGCAACATATTAAGGTTTCAAGGTATTCCAAATGGATGTAAAGTCAGCTTTCCTAAATGGAAATCTAAAGGAAGAAGTCTATGTAGAGCAGCCCTCGGGTTTTATTGATCCTCTCAAACCTGATTATGTTTATAAACTTAGGAAAGCATTGTATGGGTTGAAATAATCCCCAAGGGCTTGGTATGAAACCCTGTCTAGTTTCCTCATTGAGAATAAATTCTGAAGGGGGAAAATAGACAAGACTCTATTCCTTAGGGAATCTAAAGGAAAGATAATTCTAGTCCAAATATATGTTGATGACATAATATTTGGGTCTACTGAAAGTAATCTTTGCAGAAAGTTTGCAAAACTTATGTAAGGAAAATTTGAAATGAGCAGTATGCGGGAACTTAAGTTTTTCTTGGGTCTCCAAGTAAGACAGACTGAAGATGGCTTGTTCATAACTCAGTCTAAGTTCATCATAGAGTTAATAAAGAAGTATGATATGGAATCATCCACTACCATGAGAACTCCTATGGGGTCAAGTGTGTCTCTTAGCAATGATGATGCAGGGAAACCTGTAGATGAAACTTTGTATAGAGGGATAGTTGGCTCCCTACTATATCTGACTTCTAGTAGACCAGATATCATGTATGCTACATGTGTCTGTGCTAGGTACCAAGCATGCCCTAAAGACTCTCATCTGACTGTAGTTAAAAGGATTTTGAGATATCTTAAGGGCACACCTCATCTAGGCCTTTGGTACCCTAGGAATGGAGATTTTCTACTGACAGGTTATTCAGATGCAGATTTTGCAGGTTGCAAGGAAGATAGAAAAAGTACTACAGGCCCCTGTCAATTTCTAGGTGGAAGACTAGTGTCTTGGAGCAGTAACAAGCAGACCAGTGTGGCATTCTCCATAGCATAGTCAGAATATGTTGCTGTAGGAAGCTGTTATGCACAACTATTGTGGATTCAGCACCAGCTAGAAGACTATGATATTCAAGTAAGTAGAACACCTTTGCTTTGTGATTCTACAAGTGCTATTTCTATTGCAAATAATCCTGTCTCACATAGTAGGACTAAGCACATAGAAATTACATACCATTTTCTTAGAGAACATGTAGAGAAAGAGGTCATTTCCCTAGAATTTGTTAAAACAGATAATCAGATTGCTGATATGTTTACTAAGCCTCTTGATGAAACTAAATTCAATAAGTTTAAAATTGAATTAGGAATGTTGAACTTAGAATAGTTTAATAAAAATTGGCTAAGTAAAATAGTGTCGACACAAGGAGTTGTTTGTGTCGACACGTAGACAAGGTGTCGACAATTCAGAGAAATGATGTCGACACATCTAGGAAGTCTATGTCGACAATTCAGAGAAATAGCGTCGACACATCCAGAGTAGGTGTCGACACATCCAGGTGGTGTCGACACTTAGGTTTAACACAGATTTCGTCGAGTGAAGTATCGACTAATCGTCGAACGCAGATGTATAAGTGTCAACACATCATAATTGGTGTCGACACATATAAGTCAACACTGTTGTCGAGACTTAAGTAGTCTGTGTCGACACTTTTAAACAGTGTCGACACATTTAGAGGATTATGACACGCATTTTCACCTTCGTTTTTAGAAAGGTATAAATAGGTCTTCACCATTGTTTGTCGACACGCTCTCAATAGTTTCGAGACCAAAACTTTGTGCCGACATCTCTCTCATCTAAATTCAAGATTTCTCTAAACCCTAATGGCGCCAAAGCTCGAGGAGAACGTCAATGAAGGATATGAGATAGTACGCAATACATTTGACCATGCAGAACAAGAAATTAAGGATGTTGTAACCCTAATTACTGAGAATGGGTTGGAAGTTCTAGTTTCAGAACCAACCAAGATTTGGAAGAAGGAAGTACTCGAATTCTTTGGTGCAGCTACCCTTGATGAGACTGGACTCAAGATTAAAACCATAGTCCATGGAGTAAAAGTAAAACTCACCCAGAAGAGTCTAAGAAAAGTTCTACATCTACCAAGAACTAAAGAAGAGGAAGATGTACCTACATCTAATACTAGGGATGCACTGCAATGGTGTGGACTAGATTCAACCATGAAGATTGGCTCCATTTTTAACAGGAAAGGCATGAATATGCCAGGAAAGTTCTTGTCTGAAGTGGTAGGAAAGGTGATTCTGTGCAAGCTAGGTGGGCATGATAGGATATCAGCTCACATGTTCAGCTTAATGACAAAATTATCTTTAAGCTAAAAACTGATTGGTCAGCAGTGATGTTTGAAAAGATTAAGGAAAGTCTGAAGAAGCCCAATCTGGGTAGAATTATGAGTCTGTACTTAGCTGGAACTATTCCAGAAGTCATGAACCAAGCTGCTGGTTCTAAAATTAACCATATGAGGAGGATGGATATCAGAATTATCTCAAGATGGGATAGGGTGTTAACTAAGGACATGCCTACTCCAGAGAAGGAAACACCTCCACAGAAGAAGAAAAAGAAAGCCATAATGGCTCCTGAATCATCCAGTAGATCAGAGGAGCAAGTAGTTTTCAGTTCTAATGAGGAAGAAGCTGATAATACTAGAAGGTCACCAGTAAGGAATGAAGATGCACAGTGGCATGGGGAGCAACCATCTGCTATCCCCATTCCCCTGGATCCACTCTAGGGAGAGCCTCAACATGAGGAAGTGCCAACTCACTTAGACAGTGAAATGACAACTCAAACAATCCTTGAGGTAATATATGAAGTTAATCAATCAATTTTCCATATTGAGAATGAAGTATTAATTGAGTCTTTAATTGATGTTGATCAGCAAACTCAGTTAAATAGTCAACCACAAGAAGTTGTCATGGAAGATACATTAGTTGATGATAATGCTCCTGAGATAAGAGAATCTCCAGTCCCTACTCAATAGGAGTTTACTCTAAAAGAGCTGTTCCCTGATTTCGTACAAACTGATTTTGAGGGAGAGAAAGCAGTTTTTGAGGGGGAGAAGGTAGATCTTGAGGGGGAGCATGTACAGTCTCAGGGGGAGACTGCAAGAAATGAGGAGGAGCAAATTAGAAATGAGAGTGAGGAGCAAAGGACACAGGGGGAGCTACCTAATACTGCACAGGACTTGCCTCCTACTCCAAAGGATAGAGTAGACATAGCTAGTACCTCAGAATCTGAAGATGCTACTGAGGTTCAAGCAAAGAAAAGGAAGCTCATGATCTTCAAAAGAAGAAGCCAGAGCTACAAGAAAGCATTACAAACTGTGGCTCCACAGCCTGCCCCATCAATAAATTACAGTTCATTGTTAGTATCTTTACAAGTAAAGTTGGATGACCAAAGAATAGCAATGGAGAAGTATATGGATGAGACTCACAAAGATCTCCAATTCTCCTTGGCCCAAGACATCAAATATATAAGATTTGAAGTAAATCAAAATAAGAAGGAAATAACTGACTGTTTCCACAAAGGAGGTAATGC
Source organism: Platanthera guangdongensis (assembly GCA_039583875.1). Lineage (NCBI taxonomy): Eukaryota > Viridiplantae > Streptophyta > Magnoliopsida > Asparagales > Orchidaceae > Platanthera > Platanthera guangdongensis. The sequence continues at coordinate 222,678,427 of CM077158.1, read as the reverse complement.
AGTGGTTTACTTAGGCACTCATCAAGAAAAGATAAAGACTCAAGTGGATGATATAGCAGTGAAGCAGGGATATGTCTTAGAAAATCAGATTAGAATGAATGATAATCTGACTGAATCCCATAATGCAATTGTTAATGAAACAAAGAATATTGCAACTGCCCCAAATGCTGATAAGTCTCAAGCCAAACCAGAGTTTGATAAGGAGAAGTTTGATAAGGATTTCCAGGAAGGCATAGCTGCTGTAAAAACTGCTATTACAGATTCTCAAAAGACTATTTCTGGACTGCTTCTGAAGTTGAGGGGTTTTTATAAGGATGGAGTTAATTATATGGATGAACATATCAGATTTCAGAAGGATGATCTTATAGATCATGTGGCTAGAGAAGTCATAAAGGGGGAGAGAGTACTAGTCAAAGCTGGATCTGATCATGCTAAATGGATTTCCAATAGCATCAGAGCCACTCTTGAATATCCACCCCTTTGTGATGATGACAATGTCGCTGAATATGGAATTCACCCTGCTATTTTTGGAGGAGAGCCAGCTGAAGTTGCTCAAGTCATTTATCCTCCAGCAGATTTTGAAATGATACATCATGAAGTAAAATCAATGTATAGCCCTCCAGAGGATAATAAAAATATTATCATTGAGAAAGTAGACCAGCCTGTGCCAGAGGCAGTATTAAAAGAGCAAGAAACTCTTTTGTTTAAGAAGAGATTTAGAGAACAGGCTGAGTTAAAGCCAGATTTTGAGCAGTGGAGCCCTACTTCTAGAAATATCATTCTAACTGCTTGAAAAGCTGCAAAGGACAATACCCTAGAGAGGGGTAAATGGTACTCTGAACAAGAATGGAGAAAACATGAAGCCAGTAAAGAGGCTATTGTTCAGTACAGAAGAAAGGCTAAACTTGGGAAGCTACCTCCTAATGCACACGAGCCTAGCAAATATTTTCCAAAGCCTTATCATTATTTTGAAAGACAAAAGATAAGGGCTAAAGAGCTGAAAAGGAAAGATCTAAAGGGCAAGAAGCCTGCTGATGACTCTGATGTTCCTGTGCAAGCCAAGATTCAATCATGCAAGGACATTGTCATCAAGGAGCCAGAGCAGCCTTAGATTAGATTTTCTCAAGTTTACATCTTTGTAATCTCTTGTGTTAAAATCCATGTAAACTTTTGATTAAAGAAACTTTTGGTAGTTGAAACAAAACTATAATGAATGATCATTGTGTTAGCATACTAATTCTGTGATGAAATGTTTTATATGTTTTGTTTAAGTATTTACCCTGTCATATAATGTTGTTATACATCATATTGTGTATTTATTTTGTATGGTGTATATCATTGACTAAGGGTTATGACTTCTCCAAATAGGGGGAGATTGTTGGATACATTGGAGAATGTGTACCAGATTTGAAGAAGCCTCACCTACTCAATGATATACATCAAGGTGTATTTGATGTGTTTTGAGTTTATATGTGCAGGTTAAGTAATTGCAGAAAATGCTAAAAAAATTTTAAGTCCATATGTCGACACCTAGAGAAGCAGTGTTGACACTTATGAAGGCTTATGTCGACACCTAGAGAAGCAGTGTCGACACTTATGAAGGCTTGTGTCGACACTGGAGAAAAGCTGTGTCAACACTTGGAGTAAATTGTGTCGACACCAGGAAAGGCAGAGTCGACACTAGAAGAAATGTGTCGACACATACAGGCAGTGTCGACACACTGTGAAGAATTGTCGACATAAATTGTGTCGACACTTAGAGGCATTGTCGACACCCAGAGAAGCTTAGTCGACATCAAATGTGTCGACACCAAGAGGCAGTGTCAACACACAGAAGTATTTGTCAACATCATCTATGTCGACACACAGGACTTGTGTCGACACACAGCAAAGCTTCAACAAAGTTAAAGTAAAGAAGTACTTGTGTCTACACAAAGGAGATGTGTCGACACTCAGCAAGTATCAACAACAAAAGAAGTTGTGTCGACACAAAGGAGATGTGTCGACACTCAACAAGTTTCAACCAAGTTAAAGCAAAGAAGGCTTGTGTCGACACATAGAATCAGTGTCGACACATTCTAAAGAAGCTGTGTCGAGAAGCTGTTACAACAACAAAAGAAGTTGTGTCGACACCACCAAGGCTAGTGTCGACACTTAGTCCACTTGTGTCGACACTTGGTCTATTTATGTCGACACATAATGAAGAACAGTCTCGACACTTTCAGACAGAGACAGTGATTTCAAGAAGTGACTGGATGACTTGACAGCTGCCATTTCTAACCGGTCAACTATTACTGTCAGAGCTATCAGAAGGTTGTTAGAAACCGGATCAGCCGGTTACCATGGAGAAAGACTATATAAAGGCTTTCTCCTTCAACAGAAAGTGATGATCAATTATTGAATAATACAGATTCTAAGCAATACAGATAGAAGTAATAATACAGAAGATTTTTGACAGAAGATCTAGAAGAAGTTGGAGAGAGAGAGCTTCATCTAAGAAGAGCAGTTGCTGAACCAGGCTGCAAAGAAAGATTCAGATTGAGATCTGAATCTTAAGTCAGAAGCTGATTGAAGATCATCTTCTCAAACGATTCAACCCTACTGAGTTCAGATTCAAGAAGCTTTGAAGAAAGCTAATAAAGGTTGATCTCTGCCAAGTTCTTCCAAGAATAGTTCAAGAAGCCATTCAACCCTTCTATCTCTTTCAGGGTAGTGGTCATAAACTTTGTTTAATCAAATTTTTGTAAGATCTATTATAGATCTGATCTGTAAGCCTATTTTATAAAGGCTAAGTTGTAGGAGACTGTGTTCTCTGAGTGTAGGCCTTGGTGAAGGCTGAGGTAGGGCTGTTTGCCTGAATTATAGGAGTGGGGACACTCTGAGTTATAGGAACCTAGTTTGGGTTCTGAGCTACTGTAAGATCTAAGGATCTGAGGAGAAGTGCAGAAGTTAGGCCGAATCTAGTACACTGTTAGATATGCGAAGGGGGAAAGTGGATGTACCCAGACCTTGGGGAACCACTATAAAATCTGTGTGCACTCTGTGTTGAATTATTTCTGTGATTGCTGTGTTGTGTAGTAGTAGAATTTGCAATTTCTGGTTAAATAACTAAACAGAGTTTTTCCTTAAAAGCAAAAGAAAAAGTACACCTATTCACCCCCCCCCCCCCCACCCTCTAGGTGGTTAGGCACTAATTCTTTCAGAACTGGGAAGGAGAAGATTTTTGAGTAAAGGAGAGGTGGACCTGCATGTTGGCAATGGAGCAAGAGTGGTTGCTGTCATCGTAGGAGTTTACCATCTTTCTTTGTTCAGTGAGCCTGTAATAGAACTATATAATTGTTATTATATTCCTTCCATAACTAGAAACATTATATCTATTTCATGTTTGGGCATGATTGGATTTTTTTTATTATTAAGAACAATTATTATTCTATATTTAAGAATGATGTTTGTTTTGGTATAACCAAAATGTTTCATGGTTTATATTTCGTGTACTTAGACAATCAAATTTGTAATATAAAAAATACTAAAAGACCAAAAACGAATGACTCCAACCCAACGTACCTTTGGCATTGACGTTTGGGACATATAAATGAGAAACACATGTCCAAGCTCCATAAAGATGGGCTACTGGACTCATTCGATTATGAGTCATATGAAAGATGTGAATCCTATTTATTTGGAAAAATGACTAAAGTCCCTTTCACTGGCTCCAATAAGAGGGCTGATGATATCTTGCGCATAATATATAGTGATGTATGTGGACCCATAAGTTCTATGACTAGAGGTGGGTACTTCTACTTTGTTACATTTACTGATGATTTTAGTAGATACGAATATGTGTATCTTATAAAGTTTGAATCCGAAACTTTTGAAACGTTCAAAGAGTTTAAGAACGAAGTAGAGAACCAGCTGGGTAAGCTCCTATCTAATCGAGGTAGCGAATACCAGAGTCATGAGTTTCGTGATCATCTGAAAGAGTGTGTTATTAAATCACAGCTCACTCCACGCAGAACGTCGCATCATAATGGTGTGTTTGAGTGGAGGAATCGTACTTTGTTAGACATAGTAGGGTCGATGATGATTCATGCAGATCTGCTTGTTTCCTTTTGGGGTTTTGCTCTAGAAATTACTGCTTTTGCACTAAATCATGGTCCAACAAAAGCTGTTCTAAAGACACCTGAGATATGGATTGGGAAATGTCCTAGTATGTCTTTCATTAAGATTTGGGGTTGTTAGTCATATGTATGACATCAAATGCCTGACAAGCTGGAATCCAAGTGGGATAAATGTTATCTTGTGGGGTATCCTAAGGAAACCAAGTGGTATTATTTCTACCTACCGTCTGAGGGCAAAGTGTTTGTCGCGAGAACTGGTGTCTTTATTGAGAAAGAGTTTTTAAGTAGAAAGACTACGTAACACCTCCATCCGTCACATGAAATATAACGGAAGGTCTAGCTAGGGCCCCACGTCATATTCCACAAACAGTCTGCTGGATCCCTAGTTGGATTTGGGCTAGTTTCACTAACTAGGATAATTGACCCACCATGTATAGCCAGGGTCATATCTGTGTCCTAGAGTTTAGGATAAGTCCTTAGGTTCAACCCTACATGGACTAGCCAACAGAAGACTGCAGAAGACTCAAGACTTAGAAGAAAATCAAGTTTAGGAAGTGAGTTCGACGTTCGTCGAACTCAGCTCGACGAAAGTCGTGCTCCGCTCGATGAACTCAGAGTCAATTCTCTGAGTTCAGCTCGACGATATTTGAGCTCAGGTCGACAAATTTTGGTAGTTTAACTTCAGCACATTAAGTCTAGAATACTTTCTCTGAACTCAGGTCGACGAAGTTATATTATTAGCTCGACGAACTTGGAGCACAAAATTGGGAAGTTCTTCACAGAAAGTACTTAGCTGAACTCAGGTCGACGAACTTGGTACTCAGGTCGACTAACAAACTTTCTCAGGTCGGCGAACATGATTTCTCAGCTCGACGAACTTGGATCTTAGGTCGACGAAATCTGTTCTCTAGTCGACGATTTTTGTGAAGTTTCATACTTAGAAAATTTCCCTCAATTTCTGTCCTTATTCTGTATTATCTAGCAATATTTTCCTGAGTAATTAATACATATATCCTCTGAATATAGTCGTTAGTGGCAGCATTGATTATGGTCTTCATTAGGTTAATTACTTGCTCTTTTTAATGAGATAGTTGGGGAAACTCATTAATGAAATTATTCTCCAGCCGTATTTCATTCTCCAGGCCGTCAGCATTCAATGCAATGGAATTAAAAATTCAAAGGAGAAATCGACTGAAGATAAAAAAAGGGGTTTTCTTTACAGTCTGAAGATACAACACAAGGAATACGGATACAAAAAAAAAGGATTTACAGCAAAACATTCTGAATCTTATTTGTACAGAAAATAGTTCGTTTTCTCTTTGACCTTGCTGAAGAAGAAGAAGAACATCAACTACAAATCAAGAGTCTTCTTCAACCTTCACTCCAGGATTCTTCAAGGACAATGTTGGAACACCCTATTACAAATTTGGGTCAGGATCACTATGTCTTTAGGAAACCTGTTTTTGACCTCTTTGTATAGACCTAAAGGTCAATTAGAATTGAGTCTAAGGGTTAGAAGTTAGGTTTGGAAGCTGCCCTCAAGACCAAGGTTTTTCAGTTTGGAGACCAAGTCATTTCGTCGAGCTCAGTACGACGAATCGTCGAAATCCAATCGATGATCATTTAGCTCAACTTCGACGGATCGTCGAACTCCATTCGATGATCGTTGAGCTCAACTTCTACAAATCGTCGAACTCCATTCGATAATCTTTGAGCTCAGTTCGACGATCTTGAGTCCAGTATTGATTCTCTATCTCTGAGCTCAGTTCGACGATAGTTGAGCTCAGATCAACGATCTCTGTTGCTGTCTAAGTCCAAATCGCTGAGCTCAGTTCGACGATAGTGGAGCTCAGTTCGACGTTTTTCTGAAGAGTTCAATGACTTTCAAGATTCAAATTCAGAACAGTTAAGGACTTATTGTCAGCAATTAATTCAGAAGATCTTGTAGCCGTTTTCATTTATTCTGGAGCAAGTTTCAAGGGATTATCAAGGAATGTTTCATTGGACTTTCCCCCAGAAGACAATTGCAATTAAGGATGTAATTAATGACAGGCTAACGGCTATTCTGGATAGAGGATCATTTCTATTCAGAGAAAAGGAATAAAAGATAAGATTTTTGAATTCTTGACAAGAAGAGAGTGCACAAGAAGAAGAAGAACAAAAATATTCTCTGCAACAACTTTTCACTGGAACAACATCTATCTCAACAACCATCACTCAAGAGAAAAAGAAAGAGAGCTGTAGACATTCTCTGTCTTAAAGAATTCACACAAGAACACCATCACCAAAAGGAGATCAACAAATCTGAAATCTTCAGATCTCTTTTGATTCAAGTGTTCAAGGCCATCATCATTCAAGACTCCAGACACCTCACATTTTAGCTGTTGCTGAAATCATCAATTGCTGGAGATCAATTTTCTGAAGGCCTATCACCCTACAGCAAAGCTTCATTTCCTGAACATCTCAAGAACTCAGGGGGAGTTTTGACAACATCAATATCCACATAGTCTTCTCAGCTGCTTTGAGAAAGAGAAGACTTCCATCACTCTCTCATCCTCACCTCTGTAAAGGGTTTTTCAAACTCACTTCAAAAGTTTGTGTGTGATTTTTGAGCACCTTATCAAAAGCTCATTGGTGGCAAGACACCTGATCAAAAAATCTGGTTTGGTTTTTGAGCACCTTATCAAAAGCTCATTGGTGCCCAGGACACCTGATCAACTCATCCTATAGTGGATTCCTACCTAGGGTGGTAGAAGAGTGGATGTACCCAAGTTTAGGGGAACCACTATAGCTCCTTGTGTCTTCTGGTTGCTTGTCTTTATTTTTGTTTCTGGCTGTGATTGGTTTGTGACTAGATTGTTTTGTGATTAGGTTGCTCTGTGATTAGATAGTTCCTGTGATTAGATTTATTATTTGCTTCCCTGTTCACATTTAGAATACAACAACTGTTGTAAAAGTTTTTGAGCATCATACTCTATTCACCCCCCTCTAGAGTATATCAGATCTAGCTTGCACTTTCAATTGGTATCCGATGGAGGTTGGTTAAAAATACTACATCTCAGTGGTTGCACAGGCTAACACCTGAACCCAAAGATCCCTCTAGTTAGATCTGCTTTTTTTATTTTGTTATTAGATTATTTCTTCACAAATCATGGCCCAAAACAAAGATTATGCTAGCACCAGACCTCCAGTGTGCAATCTGTCTAAGTTTGCACTTTGGAAAGCAATGATTAGACTATACATGAATTCTATTGATGAGGACATCTTCAATTCTGTTTTGACAGTGTGTCCAAGACCTCCAGAGAATACAAGCATAACTGCTGTTCCACCTCCTTCAGGAACAGATGCAGAGATCAAGAAGTGGAAGGTAGCAGATGCAAAGGCTATGAATATCTTAGCCTAGACCATGTCTGATGACATATTCCAAAAGGTGGCTGAATGCAACTCAGCAAAGGAAATCTGGGATAAGCTCTCTGAAATAGTCTCAGGATCTGCTGATGAAAGAAAAGACAGAAGATCTCACCTCATATCCCAATATGAGAACTTCAAAAAAGGAGAAGCTGAGTCAGTAGCTGAAATGTATAATAGACTCAGTCAGATAGTCAATGAACTCAAGACTTTGGATAAAGAGATCTCACTGACTGAACTAAATGATAAAATCCTAATGTGCTTCCCAAGCACTTGGGACTCAAGGATCTGGCCAATCAAGGATGCTAGAAGTCTGAATGAGATTACAATATAAGCTCTTTTGGGCAAGCTCAAGTCTTATAAGCTGCTCATTAAGAATAGAGAAGAAGATCAGAAGGCTGCCTCTCCAGCCACAAGAAAGGAAAAGACAATAGCTTTCAAAGCCACTAAAGATCAGCCTGAAGACAAGGTCACAGGCAATGATGAGCTGCTTAGTCTATTGGCCAAAAGATTTTACAAGATGGCTAGAAATGACTTCAGAAAGAGATCATACAAAGAGCATGATAAGCCAAGGTATGATAAGTCAAATAATAAAGAAATTGTTTGCTTTGGTTGCAGGAAACCAGGACATATTGTGTCTGACTGTCCAGAAAATAAAAATAAGGACAGAAGGGACAAGAAAGAAAGAAGAAAGGACAAAAACTTCAAGAAGAGTAGCAATGGTAAACCCTCCTCAAGCAAGAACAAACACACAAGGAAGGGATTTGTTGCTGAATCTTGGAGTAAGACTGAAGAGGAATCAGAAGCTTCATCCAGCTCAAGTGATGATGAAGATGATGCTGAAGAGAAGGAGTTCTGCATGATGGCAATAAATGCCTCTCAACACAATTCAGATGCAGAAGAGTCAGAGTCAGACTCAGAGACACAACTTGAAGAGGACCAGGTAATTAGTTCTTTTGATTTCAATTCTGAGGACTTTAAGTCTGAGTTTAAAGCATTATGTTTAGACTTACTAAAATCTGAGAAGGAAATTATTTCTCTCAGAAATCAATTATCTAAATATAGTATCTTAAAGTCAGAAAACCTCAAACTCTCTGAGGAGTTGGAGTGCTATAAGGAGCAGATAGCTTCACTGAAAGGTGAGCTATCAGAGGCCAAGAAGCTTGAAGAATCCCTTAATGGGAGAAGTATCAAGCTGATGGACATCACAAGCACAGTGAACTCCAGATTCAATAGAACACTGGGCTTGGGTGCTTCATCCAGCCAACCTATAGTTCTAACAACCCCAATTAAGTTTATTTCTGATAAAGGGAAGGGAGTTGTAGAGGTAGCTAGGAAAAATTCTGATCTACCTAAGAAAACCAAGTTCCAGCAGAAATCGTCGAACGGAGCTCGACGATCGCCGAACGCAGATCGACGATCTCAGGCAAAATCGTCGAACTCAGGTCGACAATCTCTAATTCCTGAACTCTGCCACAGTCGACCGTCGAACGGAGCTCGACGATCTAACCCAAGATCGTCGAATGCAGCTCAACGATCGTCGAACAGATATCAGAGCTTTGGAAATTCTTTCAAGGGTAAATCAAAATCCAATCCTAGGGGTCCTTCATCCCAAAGCTTTAACCCTTATACTGAATGGATAATACCACTAAGGAGATATCATCCTGAAGGTTATAAGAGCCAAAGAGGGATGTCATTTATTTATGAGTTTAAAGATTATCAACCTAGGCCCAAGGTAAACTGGGTCAAAAACAAGTGAATTATTTTATGTGCAGGTGAAGACCTAGCCAACATCAAACCAATAATGGTATTTGGATAGTGGGTGTTCAAAGAACATGACAGGAAATAGGGACAGCCTCACATCCTTTAAAGCCAAGCTTGGACCCAAAGTCATATTTGGTGATTCAAACATTGGAGAAACTAAAGGATATGGTGCAGTCCAGATTGGGACAGTGACATTCAAGAAGGTAGCCTATGTGGAAGGACTGAAGCATAATTTGATCAGCATCAGTCAGCTATGTGATGAAGGCTACCAAGTGACTTTCAGCAAAGCTCAACGATCGTCGAACAGATATCAGAGCTTTGGAAATTCTTTCAAGGGTAAATCAAAATCCAATCCTAGGGGTCCTTCATCCCAAAGCTTTAACCCTTATACTGAATGGATAATACCACTAAGGAAATATCATCCTGAAGGTTATAAGAGCCAAAGAGGGATGTCATTTATTTATGAGTTTAAAGGTTATCAACCTAGGCCCAAGGTAAACTGGGTCAAAAACAAGTGAATTATATTTGGTGATTCTCACATCCTTTAAAGCCAAGCTTGGACCCAAAGTCATATTTGGTGATTCAAACATTGGAGAAACTAAAGGATATGGTGCAGTCCAGATTGGGACAGTGACATTCAAGAAGGTAGCCTATGTGGAAGGACTGAAGCATAATTTGATCAGCATCAGTCAGCTATGTGATGAAGGCTACCAAGTGACTTTCAGCAAAGCCTTATGCAAGATCAAGTCAGAGGACAACACAACTGTGTTGACATGTAAAAGAAAAGGTAACATCTATTTAGTAGATTTTCTTTCAACAGAAGTAGATATTTGTCTGTTTAACTCTGTTAGTAGACCTAATGTATTATGGCATAAGAGACTAGGACATTTAAACCTTAGAACCATTGCTAGGCTATCCAAGGACAACCTTGTTAGAGGACTACCTTCTGGCCCCTACAAGAAGGAAGGACTCTGCAGGGCTTGTCAATTAGGCAAGCAAACTAAAAATAGTTTCAAGTCACTTAATAAGAGTGATTCACCTAGGATCTTGTATCTGTTACACATGGATCTTTTGGACCCATTACAGTACAAAGCCTAGGAGGGAAATCTTACACTTTAGTAGTTGTAGATGACTTCTGTAGATTCACATCGGTGTTCTTTCTAAGGAAGAAGTCTGATAACTTTAAGTGTTTGACAGAGTTTCTCAAATGCATACAAATTGAGTTCAATACTCACATTACCCTGATCAGAAGTGATCATGGGACAGAGTTTGATTCTCTTCTTATGCAAGAGTTCTGTCAGAGTGAAGGGATCAGGCATACTTTCTCAGCTCCTAGAACTCCTCAACAAAATGGGGTAGCTGAAAGGAAAAATAGAACCCTTATTGAATCTGCCACTACATTGTTGTCAGATGCTCACCTTCCTCTATCTTTTTGGGCAGAGGCAGTGAACACCTCCAACTATGTGCTGAACAGAAGTTTAATACATAAACTAAAGGGCAAGACTCCCTATGAATTACTCAAAGGGAAGAAACCTAATGTCGATTATTTTAGAATTTTTGGCTGTATTTGTTATATTCATAATAATGACAAGAGATATTTAGCAAAATTTCAAGCTAAAGCTGATGAAGGAGTGTTTCTGGGATACTCCATGATCAGTAAGGCTTATAGGGTATATAATAAATCATCTCTTAAAATTGAGGAATCTGTTCACATATAATTTGATGAATCTAACATGTCTTTCAAGGAGGAACACTTCTACCATAAAATCTTTGCAGGTACATTCTCTTGTTGAAGATTTGAACAGGTTACAGATTACTCAAAAAGAGGAAAGCAGTGAAGATGAAGAAAGCATTCAACATATTGAAGAGAAACAACTTGAAGAGACAGTTGTTGTACCACAAGAGGAAACAACAACACAGGTTGGTGAACAATCAACACCCCCTGTTGATTTAGTAACATCAAGAGACCATCCAATTTCCCAATTAATTGGAGACATCTCAGCTGGTGTGCAAACCAGAAATTAGGTCAACCAAAACCTGTTGCACACTTGCTTCCCATTTAAAATAAACCTCAATCCATTCAAGATGCAGAGCAAGATCCACACTGGATCATTGCAATGCAAGAAGAGTTGCATCAATTTAAAAGGAACAAAGTTTGGGAACTAGTGTCAAGGCCTAAGGATCACTCCATTGTTGGAACAAAGTGGGTGTTCAGAAACAAATTGGATGATCAAGGAGTAATTGTAAGGAACAAGGCAAGGCTAGTTGCTCAAGGATACTCTCAAGAAGAAGGCATAGATTATGACCAGACTTTTGCACCAGTTGCAAGATTGGAAGCCATTAGAATCTTCTTAGCTTATGCAGCACATAAAGGTTTCAAAGTATACCAGATGGATGTAAAGAGTGCATTTCTCAATGGAGACATCAAAGAAGAAGTCTATGTCAGACAACATCCAGGTTTTATCTCTCCAACTCATCCTGATTATATTTTTAAGCTGAACAAAGCATTATATGGTATCAAGCAAGCTCCTAGAGCATGGTATGAGACCCTAGCATGCTTCCTTCTGGAAAATGAATTTATACGAGGTAGAGTAGACCAAACTCTTTTCATTAGAACCCATAAGTCTCATACCCTACTAGTACAGATCTATGTAGATGATATTATTTTTGGATCTACTGATTCAAATTTGTGCAGAAGGTTCTCCAACCTAATGCATTCTAAATTTGAAATGAGTAGCATGGGTGATCTATCCTTCTTCCTAGGATTGCAAGTCAAACAACATGCTGAAGGCATCTTTATTTCTCAAACCAAGTATGCAAATGAATTGGTTAAGAAATTTGGTATGTCTGAAGCATCTTGTATGAAAACACCTATGCCTAGCAATACTGTATTGGATGTTGATGAACATGAGAAACATGTTGATCAGACAACATATAGAGCAATGATTGGCTCTTTACTATACCTTATAGCTAGTAAACCTGACATAATGTTTGCTACATGCATATGTTCTAGATTCCAAGTAAGCCCTAGAGAGTCACACCTAACATTAGTAAAAAGGATTCTCAGGTATGTTAAAAGTTGTCCAAATCTAGGTCTCTGGTATCCAAAAGATTCAGCATTTGACTTAACTGGATTTTCTGATGCTGATTATGCTGGATGCAGAATTGACAGGAAAAGCACCAGTGGAACTTGTCAGTTTCTTGGTGACAGACTTGTCTCTTGGTTTTGCAAGAAACAAACATTTGTGTCTACTTCAACTGTTGAAGCTGAATATATGGCTGCAGACAGTTGTTGTTCACAAATATTGTGGATTCAAACCCAACTCCTAGACTATGGCTACAACTTAGAGAAGTCTAAAATCTTTTGTGATAACACCAGTGCTATTTCTATATCTCAAAATCCAGTCCTCCATAGTAGGACAAAACACATAGAAATTAGGCATCACTTTTTAAGGGATAATGTTGAGAAGAATAAAATTGAACTTCAATATATCCCAACTGATTTGCAAAGGGGAGATATTTTCACCAAACCCTTGGATGAAAAGAAACACACCTTCTTCCTAAATCAGTTAGTAATGTTAGATGGAGGAAGTCTAAAATAATATCCAAGATTTTAAAACTTTAAAAATTGACCAAGACTAGGCAAACCTTTCGATTTTTCTAGTGTCTAGAGTGTATTTCTGCTCTCTGAACTGCGCTCGACGATTTTCCCCCAGATCGTCGAACGGAGATCGACGCTTTCTAAAATCGTCGACCGGAGTTCAGCGCTTCTCAGATAGTGCTCAACTATCTTTCAGGTCAGCGATCGTCGAACGGCGCTCGACGATTTTGTTCTCTGAACTATCGTCAAACGGAGCTCGACGCTCTCCAATATCGTCGAACGGAGATCGACGATATTGAATACCTTTCAGATTCCTTTAGAAGCCTCGATCGTCGAACTGAGTTCAACGATCTTTCCTTTTCTACGTCGAATCCTAATATAAAATTCATTTTTCGGCCGTCGTTCTCTCTTTGCGCCTTCGTTCTCTCTGCAAAAATTCTCTTTCCCTCCAAACATCTCTACACTTGGTCGTTTGTTTGTTGATTTTTGCAGGTAACAATGGCCGTCTCAGTTGCCGTTCTAGCCGCAATGAAGTTTGATGCAGGATTTGATATAGACATGGAGTCTTTCAGCACCAGTGATCAAATCTTCCAAGACATTCTGGAACTGTTCAAGGAACAAAATCTTGTTACTATCATGTCCACAAGAATCAAATTGGCTGCTGATGAGATCAAGGAGTGGGTCTATACTGCCCACAACCAGGACCAAAATACAGTGGTTGGTTCAATTTCTGGAACCCAGGTCCCTCTGACTTCTACTATTCTGACAGAGATTTTTGGATTGAATTCTGGAGAGGATTCTGCTGAGTTGTCAGGAGAAGTATTTTCTGATTTACTTGCTAGAATGGGTCATTCTGATGCAAACCCTAGCAAGCTGCTGAAAAAGAACTTAGTTGTTGAATACAGGTTCTTAGCTGATGTAGTGGGAAAGGTTCTGTTGGCCAAGCATTCAGCCCATGATACCATCTCCAGGTATCAGCTGTGCTTGATGGGTGCTTTACTGGATAAGAAACAATTAAACTGGGGAGAAATCTTCTTTGATCTGATTAAGAAGAAGATAAATAAGAACTTTGTAAATTATGGAAGGATTCTAGGACTATTTCTCCAAAACAGATGCCCTGCCCTGCTTGTATCAAATGGGATGCATATCAATGCCTCTAAGAGGCTCTCCTGTGCCCTCTTTGGCAAATGGGACAGACAGATAGTGAAGCCCAGCAGGCCCTCTGCAAGCACTACTTCAGGCACAAGGACTGTAACAATCTCTTCCCCTCAAGTCTCTGCCCCTGCAGAAGACTTGTCTGCTGCTTCTTCTCCTCCTCCAACTCTCATTTCATCTCCACCAGTCACCTCCACCATTCAAACTTCATCCACCATCATTATTTCCAGCCCATCTCCTACATCAATTCCATCTCCAATCCCTACTCTCACAGAGGAAATCTTCCATCCTTTACATCACTACCCTCCACCAGATCTTGACACATCATCTCACCTCCCATCATTCAATCTTCTAGATGATTCCTTCATGGATGATACACCTTCATCCCCTCCTGATCTACCCTCTTCATCCACATCTTACCAACAACTTCTGCAAGATATCATTGATCAACCCTCCTTCACACCTTCTATCTCCATACCACTTTCTTCCATTTCCACAATCCCCACACCTCAACCTTCACTTCTACCATCCACCAGCTCTCCATCAACATCTCCAGTTGCTCCTCCATCCTTCTCTACCTCTGCTCAAGTCCCTACTGAGCATGTAGATATTCCAGCCTTAGCTGACAAACTATATGAGCTGATAGCTCCCAGGCTCTCACTTCTGTTGGAGACCTCCTTGGCTCCACTCTTCAAGTCAGTTGTAGACTTATCTGCCAGGCTCTCCTCCATCTTTCCTCCTCAGGCAATCCCTTCCTTTGGGTGCCTTGATCCAGCTCTCTCTGAATCTAGGCAGGGGGAGATGCCTCATGAAGATGTTAGATTGCCTGCTGCTGCTACTGATGTTTCTTCAACTCAAGCTCAAGCTCAAGCTTCAACAACACCTCAAGTTGCAGTCTTCTCAGTGGACCTCAGGTCCCTGCTTTCAGTTTTTGATTCAGTCTACTTCAGCTGTCTTCCAGAGCAAATTGCAGTCCAGCCATCAGAGGATCTCTCCAAGGACATTGTGCCCTTTTCAAGCTGTGACACCAGTGTTCTACATTCCTTTGTAAATTCAGTTTATGCTGCTGCAAATGTTGTTGTTTCTGTTTGTTCTGATGCTGCTGCTGTTTTAGTTTCTGAGGATATGCAGACAGAGGCATATGACTTTGAGCCCACTGTCATTAAAGATGCTATTGCTGCTACTGAAACTATTATATCTGAAACTACTGCTGTCTCTTCTAAGAGTGTTGCTCCTGAAAGCTCTATATCTGCTGTTACTACTGCTGCTGCTACAACTTCTGCCAGTACTGTTTCTGATTCTACTGCTGCTGCTACAATTGCTGTCACTACTGTTTCATCTGCTCCAACCCAACTTCAAAAAGACTATCTAAAAAGGATTGATGCTTTATATGATGAACAAAGCTCTGAAAGTGATCAGTTCAGAACTGATTCTGATGATTCTTCTGCTACTATAGCCTGGAAAAGAAAAGCAAGAAGCAAAGCTATGAAAAGAGTTCCACCAGCTAAAGTCAAAGATACCAATGATATTCTCTATTATATTCTTCATGACTGCCCTATAACTGAACACTGGATGCAATATTCCAAGAATCAATTAAAGGCTATGAAGAAGAAGAGGAAATATGAGAAAGGGTCCTCTCAGTTCCATCATCCTCCTCCACCTCCTCCTCCTGATGCAGGTGCAGGTGGTAGCTCTACTATTCATCCTTCTGCTAGAAGTCAAACGCCCTATCAACCTCAAGGAAGATCTCAATATAGGGGGAGTCAATCCAGAGGATATCAATCTAGGAGATGAAATTATAGAGGAAAGCAGAGGGAATTCCAAGTTTACTCCAAAGGCTATTCTAGACAGCATCCATACTCAAGGGAAGGACAAGCTTCATCTGATATAACTTCAGGTCCATTTCCTTATAAGTTGAAAGAATTAGTCTCATCCAGAGCTCCTCCAGATAATCCTTCCAACAGATATGAACCTCCAGTGCCTTTTGAGAATCCAGAGAATAATCCTACTGCATGGACTGCTAGAATGAAAGAATTAGCTACCTTGGATCAAATTAAAAGAGCCAGAGAGCAAGGAAAGGACACCTCCAGCATTACTACCTTGTTAGAACAAAGAAAGAAGGAACTTGAAAGATATGCCTCCAGCAAGTTTTTTGATTCAGAAAGATACATGGAGCTGCACCCTGAAGCTGTGATACCAAGGCCTAAACAACAAACTTCTTTAGGTGCAGCTGATGACAGAAGATCAAAGAAGGAAGCTCTTAATCCAAATAGAGAACTTAAACTTATAAAGAGCAAGGAGAAAGAGTAATTCTATACGGTGACAATTATTCTGATTTCTGATCTATCTGAGATATTATATCTGTGATTCTGCAATGTTGTTGTTTGTTATATTGTTGCTTTGTATGTTGTTTTTAATTTTTCCAATTTCTGTAAATAGTAATCCTAACCCAAATAGGGGGAGATTGTTGGAACACCCTATTACTAATTTGGGTCAGGATCACTATGTCTTTAGGAAACCTGTTTTTGACCTCTTTGTATAGATCTAAAGCTCAATTAGAATTGAGTCTAAGGATTAGTAGTTAGGTTTGGAAGCTGCCCTCAAGACCAAGGTTTTTCAGTTTGGAGACCAAGTCATTTCGTCGAGCTTAGTACGACGAATCGTCGAACTCCAATCGACGATCGTTTAGCTCAACTTCGACGGATCGTCGAACTCCATTCGACGATCGCTGAGCTCAACTTCTACAAATCGTCGAACTCCATTCAACGATCTTCGAGCTCAGTTCGATGATCTTGACTCCAGTATTGATTCTCTATCTCTGAGCTCAGTTCGACGATAGTTGAGCTCAGATCGACGATCTCTGTTGCTGTCTAAGTCCAAATCGCTGAGCTCAGTTCGACGATAGTGGAGCTCAGTTCGACGTTTTTCTGAAGAGTTCAACGACTTTCAAGATTCAAATTCAGAACAGTTAAGGAGTTATTGTCAGCAATTAATTCAGAAGATCTTGTAGCCGTTTTCATTTATTCTGGAGAAAGTTTCAAGGGATTATCAAGAAATGTTTCATTGGACTTTCCCCTACAAGACAATTGCAATTAAGGATGTAATTAATGACAGGCTAACGGCTATTCTGGACAGAGGATCATTTCTATTCAGAGAACAGGAATAAAAGATAAGATTTTTGAATTCCTGACAAGAAGAGAGTGCACAAGAAGAAGAAGAACAAAAATATTCTCTGCAACAACGTTTCTCTGGAACATCTTTCTCAACAACCATCACTCAAGAGAAAAAGAAAGAGAGTTGTAGACATTCTCTGTCTCAAAGAATTCACACAAGAACACCATCACCAAAAGGAGATCAACAAATCTGAAATCTTCAGATCTCTTTTGATTCAAGTGTTCAAGGCCATCATCATTCAAGACTCCAGACACCTCACATTTCAGCTGTTGCTGAAATCATCAATTGCTGAAGATCAATTTTCTGAAGGCGTATCACCCTACAGCAAAGCTTCATTTCCTGAACATCTCAAGAACTCAGGGGGAGCTTTGACAACATCAATATCCACATAGTCTTCTCAGCTGCTTTGAGAAAGAGAAGACTTCCATCACTCTCTCATCCCCACCTCTGTAGAGGGTTTTTCAAACTCCCTTCAAAAGTTTGTGTGTGGTTTTTGAGCACCTTATCAAAAGCTCATTGGTGGCAAGACACCTGATCAAAAAATCTGGTTTGGTTTTTGAGCACCTTATCAAAAGCTCATTGGTGCCCAGGACACCTGATCAACTCATCCTGCAGTGGATTCCTACCTAGGGTGGTAGAAGAGTGGATGTACCCAATTTTAGGGGAACCACTATAGCTCCTTGTGTCTTATGGTTGCTTGTCTTTATTTTTGTTTCTAGCTATGATTGGTTTGTGACTAGATTGTTTTGTGATTAGGTTGCTCTGTGATTAGATAGTTCTTGTGATTAGATTTACTATTTGCTTCCCTATTCACATTTAGAATACAACAACTGTTGTAAATGTTTTTAAGCACCATACTCTATTCACCCCCCTCTAGAGTATATCAGATCTAGCTTGCACTTTCAGACAATGTATTCATATCAGTCAGAAGTTCCTGGATCAACATTTTCAAGGCTGAAGATTGAAGACTTACACCCTGTACAATACTCCAAGTGATATTGAAAGGAGTTCTTGATAACAGAAAATCCACTTGTCTTCTCTATTGAATAGAGAAAGAGAAGACACCATCAATCTCTCTCCCCCTCTATATAAAGGGATTATTAACTCCCTTCAAAAGTTTATTTTGGTTTTTGAGCACCAGATCAAAAGCTCATTGGTGGCAGTCACCTAATCAAAACCTGTTAGTGGATTCCTACCAGGGCGGTCGAAGAGTGGATGTACCCAGGTTGGGGAACCATTATAAAACTTCTTGTGTTGTCTGGTTGCCCTTTTTCCTATTGTTCTTGTTGTGGCTGTGGTAGGGTATTTGTACTGTGATATATCTGTATGATGTGTTAGATTAGTTTAGCTTAGATTACCCCTTTTCTATTAATCTTGGTATCTCTTATTTGCATTACTATGATATTATTTTAAACAGTAAAAAAGATTTATAGGTTACTCTATTCACCCCCCCCCCCCCTAGAGTAAATCAGGTCTAACCCCATCTTTCAATTGGTATCAAAGCAGTTTTCTTTAAATGTACAAGCTAACGCTTGAACCAAAAGATCTTGTGTTAGATCTTAACTTAGGTTTATTTAGTTCACAACATGGCACAGAACAAGGATTATACAAGCACTAGACCTCTAGTCTGTAATTTAAATAAATTTGTTATCTGGAAGGCAAGAATAAGGTTGTATATGAATTCAATTGATGAAGACATCTACAATTCTATTTTGACAGGTCCTCCTCAACCTATAACATCTACATCTATAGAAACATTAAGCACTCATGTTGTTCCATCACCTGAGTGGACAGATGCACAGAAGAAAGCAAAGATTGCAGATGCAAAAGCCATGAACATATTGGCTCAGACTATGTTAGATGACATATTCCGAAAGGTGGTTGAGTGCACCTCTGTAAAAGCAATCTAGGATTCTCTCAACCAAATGGTTGCTGGTTCAGCAGATGAGAGAAAAGATAGAAGATCAACTCTCATCTCATAGTATGAGAACTTCAAGAAAGATGAAGCCGAATCTGTTAGTGACATGTACAATAGATTAAGCTCCATTATCAGTGAATTGAAGACCCTGGACAAAGACATCTCTCTCACATAGGTGAATGACAAGATCCTAATGTGTTTCCCAAGCTCATGGGATTCCAGGATCTGGCCAATCAAGGAGGCCAGAAGTCTGAATGAGATTTCCACTGAATCTCTCCTGGGAAAGCTCAAATCTTATGAGCAGTTGATCAAATTCAGGGAAGCTGTAGAACAAAGAACTCCTCCACCAGCAAGGAAGGAGCAAAATATAGCTTTTAAAGCTACAGAAGAACCAGAAGCTTCAACATAAAATGAGGAACTCCTAAGTCTCTTGGCCAAGAGATTCTACAAGATGGCCAAGAAGGACTTCATGAGAAAGTAATCCAGGAATGATGATAAACCCAGGTATGATAAAACACCCACTAAAGAAATAGTGTGTTTTGGGTGCAGGAAACCAGGACACTTTATCTCTGAGTGTCGAGAGAATAAGAAGAAAGAAAGAAGAAGAGAGAAGGACTCCAGAAGACAGCAATATAGTAGGCCTTCCTCTAGCAAGCGCAAAAAGAAGGAGAAGAGCTTTGTTGCTGAAACTTGGAGTGACACAGAAGATGAATGCACATCCTCCGGCTCCAGTGAAGAGGAAGAAGAGGCAAAGGCAAGAGAAGTCTGCCTCATGGTAATCAATGCCTATTGCAGCCCATCAGATGCTGAAGAACAATCTGACAATGAAGAATCTGAATCTGAAGATGATCAGGTAATATCTTCATTTGATTATAGTTCTGATAATTTTAAAATTGAATTTAAATTCATGTGTATAGATTTGATAAATTTTGAAAAGGAATAAAATCACTTAGGGAGAAGTTAATTGATAAGAAAAACCTTCTTTAAGAAAGCCTTAAACTTAAAGATAAATTAACATTAGTTCAAGAGCAAATAATTTCACTAAAATCAGAATTGGCTAAGGCTAGGAAACTTGAAGAATTTCTAAATGGGAGAAGTATCAAGTAGATGGACATCACAAGCACAGTAAATGCCAGATTAAATGGCAAACTGGGCTTAGGTGCATCATCAAGCCAACCCCCACTAATTCAGAAAAATATTCTAACTACACCTATAAATTTTGTATAAGAAAAAGGAACAGAAAAGTTGGATAATAATAATAGTGATAAACAAACAGAACTAAAATCTAAGAATGAGAAAAGGAAAAACAAAAAGAAAAATCCAAATAATAACATTGTTCAACTGATTTCGTCGAACGCAGATCGATGAAATGTGTACAGTTCGTCGAACTTCAGTCAACGAATTCCGAACGCAGATTTATATTATAATTATTTGTTGAACTACGATCGACGAAACCAGTATGGTTCGTCGACCAGAGATCGACAATTTTGGGGCTCAGAAAATGACTACTTTCATTCTCTGAGTGGAGTTCGATGAACTCATCCAAATTCGTCGAACATAGGTCGACGAACTCACCAGAATTCGTCGAACGCAGTTCAGTATAACAAAACTTTTAATTCTTCTAAAACTTATAATCAACCAATAACATCTGGTAATCAATTTAATCAATGGATCATTCCACCTAGAAAATATCACCCTTTAGGATATAAAAGCCAACCTGAATGTTCATTCATTTCCAGCTTTAGTTAAGTAAAGAAAGAAGGGCCCAATGTAACCTGGGTCAAGAACCACTAATCTTTTCCTTTACAGGTAAAGTGTTGTCCATCTTTTAATCAACAATGGTATCTGGACAGTGGTTGCTCCAAGCATATGACAAGCAGCAAGGACAACCTAAATAATTACAAGTCCAAGATGGGACCAACGGTGATCTTTGGTGACTCAAATTGTGGCCAGACGGAAGGCTTTGGAGAAGTTAAGATTGGAGAAGTCACTTTCAAAAAGGTTGCATATGTAAGTGGACTGAAACATAACCTCATCTCTATAAGTCAACTATATGATGAAGGTTATCAGGTATCTTTTAACTCAAGCTCTTGTATTATGTCTATTAAAGAAAACCAAACTGTTTTAATTGGATATAGACAAGGCAACATATATGTAGTTAACTTTCAATCAACAACATCAGATATTTGTTTCTTTAATCTTATTAGCAATCAGAATGATTTATGTCATAAAATATTAGTTCATGTTAATCTGAAAAACATTGCTAAGTTATCTAAAGACAATCTTGTTAAAGGATTGCATTCTGGTCCCTACAAGAAGGAAGGCCTCTGCAGGGCTTGTCAATTAGGCAAGCAAATTAAATCTAGCTTTAAATTATTTAATAAGATTGATTCACCTAGTATCTTATACTTACTACACATGGACCTTTTTGGCCCTATTGTTGTACAAAGCCTAGGAGGGAAATCTTATACTCTAGTTATTGTAGATGACTTCTCAAGATTCAGTAGTGTATTCTTTCTGAGATCTAAGTCAGATACATTCAATGTTCTTACAGATTTTCTCAAGACCATACAGATTAAGTACTCTACTCCAGTTGCATTGATCAGAGGTGATCATGGTATTGAGTTTGATTCTCTTCTTATACAAGAGTTCTATAGGAAGGAAGGTATCAGGCACAGCTTCTCAGCTCCTAGAACACCTCAACAAAATGGAATTGCTAAAAGGAAGAACAGAATACTAATTGAAGCTGCAGGCACATTACTTGCAGATACTTACATGCCCCTATTTTTTGGGCAGAGGCTGTGAGCACAGCAAACTATGTACTGAACAGAAACTTAATACATAAACTTAAGAATAAGACTCCCTATGAATTGCTTAAAGGGAAGAAACTAAAAATCAACTATTTTAAAATATTTGGCTGCATATGTTATATTCATAACAATGACAAGAAATATATTAGAAAGTTTGAAGCTAAGGCTGCAGAGGGAATTTTTCTACGATATTCCCAAGTCAGCAAATCTTATAGGGTGTTTAATAAATCTACTTTAAATATTGAGGAATTTGTTCATGTGACTTTTGATGAAGCTAACATGTCTTATAAGGAGAAAAAAATTTCTACCACCAGCACATTGCAGGTACCTCACGTGTGTGAGAGATTGGATGATCTAAGCCTCACCCAAGAGGTTATAATACATCCCTCTCCACAAGTTGAAGAAGAAAGTGAAGAAGAAAGTATAGAGGTGACTGAACTCTATCCAACAACTAATGAAATTTCACAAGAGGAATTTACTCCCCAAGCTGTTGAACAACCAACTCCACCCACTGAATTTATTACACTTAGAGATCACCTCATATCTCAAGTGATTGGAGACATGTCAGTTGGTGTGCAGATAAGGCATCAACTCAACCAAGACTTGATGCATGCCTGCTTCATATCTCAAATTGAGCCCCAATCCATTAAAGATGTAGAACAAGATCCCCACTAGATTGTTACAATGCAAGATGAGCTCAATCAATTTGAGAGATTCAGAGTTTGTGATTTAGTTCCAAGATCAAAAGATTACCCAGTCATTGGAACTAAATGGGTATATAGAAACAAGCTGGATGCCCAAGGTGTCATCATAAGGAATAAAGCAAGGCTTGTTGCTCAAGGTTATAGGCAAGAGGAAGGTATTGACTATGACCAGTCTTTTGCTCCTATTATAAGGTTGGAAGCAATCAGGATCCTCCTTGCCTATGCTGCCTACAAGAAATTCAAGGTTTATAGAATGGATGTCAAAAGTGCCTTTCTGAATAGAGAACTTAAAGAAGAGGTTTATGTTGAACAACCTCCAGGTTTCATCTCTCCAACTCATCCCTCATATGTTTTTAAATTACATAAAGCTCTCTATAGTTTAAAGCATGCTCTAAGAGCTTGGTATGAGACCTTAGCTAGCTTCTTGTTAGAGCATAAATTCTCTAGGGGCATTGTAGATAAAATATTATTCACTAGACACCATAATAATCAAATTTTGTTAGTACAAATTTATATAGATGATATTATATTTGAGTCTACAGATTCCAAACTATGCAAGAGGTTCTTTAACCTCATGCATTCAACGTTTGAAATGAGTAGCATGGGTGAGCTCTCCTACTTCCTTGGTCTCCAAGTGAAGCAGCTACCTGATGGCATCTTTATATCCCAGGCTAAGTATGCTAAGGTGCTTATCAAAAATTTTGGGATGGCTGATGCCTCAGCAAAGAAAACACCCATGGCCACTAATGTTATACTTGACTCTGATGAACATGGCAAGACTGTTGATCAGAAATTATATAGGGGCATTGTTGGGTCTCTGTTATACCTTACATCTAGTAGACCAGATATAATGTTTGTTATATGTCTTTGTGCTAGGTTCCAAGTGAACCCTAAAGAATCTAAACTAATTTTCTTAAAAAGATTTTAAGATATATAAAGAGTTGTCCTTGTCAAGGACTTTGGTATCCTACTGAGTCAGAGTTTGAGTTAACTGGATACTCAGATGCTGACTTTGTTGGATGCAGGGTAGATAGAAAAAGTACCTCAGGAACATGTCAGTTCCTTGGTATGAGATTAGTCTCTTGGTTTAGCAAGAAGCAGTCATCTGTGTCCACTTCAACTACTGAAGAAGAATATATAGCAGCTGGCAGTTGCTGTTCCCAGATGCTGTGGATTCAAAACCAGCTTCTACACTATGGGTTCAACTTAAATATTTCAACTCTACTATGTGACAACATAAGTGCAATTTCCGTTGCACAAAATCCAGTCCATCACAGTAGAACTAAGTATATAGACATTAGGCACCACTTCATTAGAGAGTGTGTAGACAAAAATAAAATTAATATTGTCTATATCTACACTGATTTGCAAAGAGCAGATATTTTCACCAAACCTCTAGATGAGAGGAACCATCTATTCTTCATAAATCAACTTGGTATGATAAATGGAGAAGGCTTAATTAAATTTCTGTCTATGGTCGATGAATTTTTCAAAGTTTGTCAAACGGAGATCGACGAACTGGGAAATGTTCTAGAGAAATTCGTCGAATGGAGATCGACGAACTCTCTATGAGTGAAGTTATTTTCATCAACCGGAGATCGACGAATTTGCTTCAGAAAAGTTTCGTCGAACAGAACTCGACGAAATGTTTTCACATCTTCTGACTGAGATCGACGAACTCTATTGACTACAAAATATTTCGTCGACCTCAGATCGAAGAATTTTTATTATTTGTCGAACGGAGTCTGCCGGTTCATAATCTAAAAACCTTATATCTAGGTTTTCTTCGACCTCCATCCCACGCTTTCAATTCTCTTGCACTTGATCTTTGTTTTTCTCTTGCAGGTGAACTCATGGCGATTCCAGAAAGCGCTCTTTTCGCAATGAAATTTGATATGGGCTTCGACATTGATTTCGACTCTTTTCAACATTCTGACCCAATCTTTGTCGAAATTCTGGAACTGTTTGCAGCGTAGAATCTGCAGAACTTCATGACCCGCCGCATCAAGATTGCAATGACTGAAATAAAAGAATTGGTATATACATCTACAACATCAGAAGAAGATAATATGGCGGGAACAATTTCTGGTAATCCAGTTTCCCTCTCCCCTACTATACTAATCGATATTTTCGGTCTACTGAATGGTGCTAAAGAGATAGAAATGGACAATGAGGAATATAATACTATGTTGATTAAAATTGGTCATTCTGGAGATAACCCAAACAAGCTGCTGAAGAAGAACTTGTCTACTGAGTATAAATTCTTAGCAGATGTAGTTGGGAAAGTGCTACTGGGCAAACACACAGCACATGACTACATCACTAGTCAACAGTTCTTGGTGATGGGTGCCTTGGTTGAAAACAAAAGAGTAAACTGGGGCAAGTTATTGTTTGACTTGGTTAAAAAGAAGAACAACAAGAAAGAGGTATGTTTTGGAAGGATCTTGGGGATCTTTCTACAAGAAAAGGCATCTGAACATCTGGTTACCACAACAGTGTTCATAAATGCCTCCAAAAGGCTTACCTCTGCCCTGTTTGGCAGATGGGAGAGGAAGATTAACAAGCCCTCCAAGGATTCTTCTTCCTCAAGAACTTTTGAGAGCACCATGGCCACAACAGCCACTCCTCCACCCCCATAAGAAGTTCCTTCCACCACCACCACTCCTTCTCCTCCACTACCTCAACAACAACAACAACTTCAAATTCATCTACCCACACCAACTCCATCACCAGTTCACTCTCCAGTTCCTACCTCACCAACTCACCAACAACATCAACCCACACCAGCATCCACTCCAGCTCCATCTCCTGAGCACAACACTCCACCTCAATCTCCACTTCCACCTCATTTAACTGCCACAAACCCTGACATATTTATCTCCTCCCACACCTTCAATCTATTGTTTCCTCCACCATCTCCACATCAGGAACCCATCTCCTCCCCACAACAATAGTTCCCTTTTCTACAACTGTAACTCCATCTGCCCCCTTCCCTCTACTCATCCAAACTGACCTTCCCTCTACTATACCTGACTACACATACACAGATATGTCCACTGCATTTTCTATCTGTTCAAATTGTGGTCATCACAATCCCTACTCCTTCACTGCTCCAGAATCCCTCTATCTTAACTTCTCTGACATTGTTAAAGATCTGCTAGCATTCATCTCTCCCACCCTTAATAAACTTCTAGATGATGCTCTACTCCTCTCACTGCTTCCATCAACACTCTCTCTACCAAAATTGATGCTTTATCCCCTATCCCCATGAAACTAGTCAGGGGGATATGCTCCATGATGAAGAAGCTCCAGTGGTGACAAAAGTAGCAGCAGCAGCAGAAGTAGCAGAAGCAGAAGTAGCAGAAGCAGCAACAGATGAAATAATATCTGATGATTCTTTAGAGGAAAGAGCCACTCCTACTGATATAATAGATTTAATTGATTTAGATACAGATATGGATGAGCTAGTTATGGTTGAAATTAAAACTGATGGTGATTATAATATAAATCCCACAGTTAGTCTGCATTCTTTATTAGACTTATTCAATCTTGTCTATAGAAATAATCTGCCCAGCTCTTCTTATAAGCATTCTTTGGCTATTGTACAATACACTACACCAATAAGTCTCACAGTTGTCAAGCAACTTAAGGACAATTTTGCAGTTACAGAGACTCAAACAGTATCCCCTTCCAAGGAAACTTCTTCTCCAAAAACCATCTCAGCTCCAACATATAAGATGGTTGACAGTCCACTGCCAGATTTGGATGAAATCATCATGGCAGATATAGAAGCAGAAAATTTATCAGTTGTTGAACATATTCCTGAAACAGTTGCTCCAGCTCCAGAACCTCCAGTACAACCTCAGGCTGAAAAACAGATTTTTAAAGATCTTCTGAAAACTCTGGATGACTTATATGATAATACTCAGGGATCCTCTTCTGATAAAGATGATGATGATATTGATGATTTTGATGATAGCCCTACTGCTAAGAATAAAGTATTAAAGAAAAGAAAGGCTCCTCCAGTTGCTGCTCCCAAACTAAATCCTACACATGACACACCTTATTATGTCTTACAGAAAATCACCCCATATCCTGGGATGCCATCCTGGATGTGGCTTTCTAAAAATGAGAAGAAAGCAAAGAAGAAAAGTAGGAGATATTCTCCTCCTCCACCTACTCAGAGGCACTGGAAAGGTCCTCCTCCTCCACCTACTACTAGTGCTTCAGGTAGCACTTCTCAGAGGTCTACCTCATATGCTCAAACCTATCATAGACATCATGGTAGATCCTCAACACCTCAAGGATACAACTAGCAGAGGTACTCTTCAAGCATACAACAACATCAATAACATCAACAACAGTAACATCATCAGCAATAACAACAGCAAGCTCCTGAATCACAAAAAGCTGACAGTCCTAAAAGGCCAGAGTCTCCACCCATACCATTTGTGGATCCAGAAACTAAGACAACTTCTAGAATGGCCAGGTTCCACGAACTTGTTGGATTATCAATGATAAATAAAGTTAAAGTTGAAGGAAGAGATCCATCACAATATTCTACTATGTCTAAATACAGAAAGGAAGAATTAAAAAGGTATGAGAAAACTAATAAATTCTTTAATTTAGATGCTTACATGAACCTACATCCAGAGGCTGTTGTGCCTAGAGCTACCACCCTTAATATAATTGGAGCTGCTGATATGACAATGTTCAAGAGGCAAGCAGCCAATCCAAATAGGGAAATCAAGTTTACACAGCCTGCTGACCAGGAGAAAGAGGACAAGCAAAAGGAAAAGCAAAAGAAGAAGAAATGAGAATATTTTATTTTGTTTCTGTTTGTCTGAACTTTATATCTATTTACTGTCACAATGCTACTATGTAAATATCTGCTGCATATTTCAATTTTTCTGCCAGATATATTTTTCTGCTTTGTTAATGTCTTTATTTCTTTTGTATTAGTGACGAATTCTGGCAGTTCAAATTCAGCACATTAAGTACAGAATACTTTCTCTGAACTCAGGTCGACAAAGTTATATTATCAGCTCGACGAACTTGGAGCATAGAATTGGGAAGTTCTTCACAGAAAGCAGTTAGCTGAACTCAGGTCGACGAACTTAGTACCCAGGTCAACGAACAAGCTTTCTCAGGTCGACAAACATGATTTATCAGCTCGACGAACTTTGATCTTAGGTTGACGAAATCTATTATCTGGTCGACAATTTCTGTGCAGTTCCAGACTTAGAAAATTTCCCTCAATTTTTGTCCTTATTCCGTATTATCTAGCAATATTTTCCTGAGTAATTAATACATATATTCTCTGAATATAGCCGTTAGTGGCAGCATTGATTATGGTCTTCATCAGGTTAATTACTTGCTCTTTTTAATGGGACAGTTGGGGAAACTCATTAATGAAATTATTCTCTAGTCATATTTCATTCTCTAGACAGTCAGTATTCAATGCAATGGAATTCAAAATTCAAAGGAGAAATCGACTGAAGATAAAAAAAAGGTTTTTCTTTACAGTCTGTAGATATAACACAAGGAACACAGAGACAAAAAAGGATCTACAGCAAAAACATTCTGAATCTTCTCTGTACAGAAAATAGTTTGTTTTCTCTTTGACCTTGCTAAAGAAGTAGAACATCAACTACAAATCAAGGTCTTCTTCAACCTTCACTCCAGGATTCTTCAAGGACAACGTATTCATATCAATCAGAAGTTCCTGGATCAACATTTTCAATGCTGAACACTGAATACCTACACCCTGTGCAAGTCTCCAAGTGATATTGAAAGGAGTTCTTGACAACAGAAAATCCACTTGTCTTCCCTGTTGAATAGAGAAAGAGAAGACACCATCAATCTCTCTCCCCCTTTGTATAAAGGGTTTATTAACTCGCTTCAAAAGTTTATTTTGATTTTTGAGCATCTGATCAAAAGCTCATTGGTGGCAGTCACCTAATCAAAACCTGCTAGTGGATTCCTATCAGGGTGGTAGAAGAGTGGATGTACCCAGGTTGAGGAACCACTATAAAACGTCTTGTATTGTCTGGTTGCACTTTTTCCTATTGTTCTTGCTATGGATGTGATAGGGTAGTTGTGCTGTGATATATTTGTATGCTGTGTTAGATTAGTTTAGCTTAGATTACCCCTTTTCTGCTAATCTTGGTATCTCGTATTTGCATTACTCTGATATTATTTTAAACAGTAAAAAAGATTTATAGGTTACTCTATTCACCCACCCTCTAGAGTAAATCAGGTCTAACACCATCTTTCACAGTCGGGGACATTACTTATGAATATCAAAACCAGTATACGCATCCTAACTCAGGGCATTCTAGCGGAAGAATTTGGGCTTAAACTTGAACTCATTAGCCATGAATGTCCACTATATATATAAACAACCATATTTATATATATCACACAGGAATGTATACCAATTACACTAAAGTGTTTGGCCTTAAGGCCTTACAAGTTTTCTTCATACGTGTGGGTTTCATACATCGACACACAGGCCGGCCACACATGAAAATCACAAAACACTTTTCTTTCATAGGCCTTCGAGGGCCAGCATAGCAGCAGTAGCAAGGGCTTCAACCCACTATTTTCCGCTCGGCTCTCCAGCACATGTATGGGGACAATCTACCGCAATGGTGGAAAACAAAGCAACGGTCAGCATTCGGCTGACCAATTCATAACGACCCTACCCCTTACCCGGGGCATGGGTATTCCTTTCCTGCAGGAATAGCATTTCACAAGCAGATATATCACAAGAACGTGCACTCACACATAGTTCAACATATCACAAACGAATACCTCAACGGTCAAACGTTCTGTGCACTGAGGACACATATTCGTTGTGCCGAAGTATCAGGCCCCACCACCATTTCAAATGGCAACCTTGAGTATTGTGCTCTATGGCCTAGAGTCTGAGACTTTAGTCTTAATGGCATGTAGGCCTAAGATTCTCATTATGTGTTACAACGAATGCCCAATAACCCGGACAACTCAAGTTGATAACCATAATGCGGAGACAGGTCAGCCTTTACCCGTTGCTCAAATCGCTACAAATGACGCGGGTCGTCTTCTCACTTATCCATTCGGCACGAAGACTTTTAAGATCCCATAGCTCACAATAGCCACATTGTCCACCAAGGACTGGCTTCGCAATCACAAAGGGAGTTAATGCCAGCATTCATCACAATTGCTTGGCGGGATCCACAGAAATCTCTTTCTGCGCCCAAACTCAACCCAAACCCTGTAGCAACCTACAGTGCTAAAAAACTGGTCTTTTACATCACAACAAGCACTCTGGGAGCTATCACCTTCGGCGACATCCACTGTCACCCGGCGATATCAACAGTTTCCACAACTGTGCTTTCACCTGGGTATTTTCCTGGAGATCCTCTCTAGTACTTCATGTTACTCCAATTCGTAGGCATAACCCAGAGATTCCGTATAATAATTTGTTATACGCAGAGTCTTCTCCGGTTCACACAATAAAGCATCACCAATCCAGACCAACCTATCCAGATGGGCTTCACACAGCATGTATATTCCGTACTATACATTTTCGGATCTATATGCAAGACCTTTTGGGTATATCAAGCATCAACCCAATGGAAATCCCTCAATATTCCACCTTTTGGTGGGGGAAATCCATGCATATGCCAAATTAAGGACTTCACATGTCCAATAAAGAAAGATTGTTACCCTTGTAGTTCTCTTCGTAGCCTTTGCGAAACTTTTCTCTGCGGATGGAAAGAAGCACGTCGTTCTCCACTTCGCGGATCTATCCTCGGATCTGGCCTCGGACCACAAGATCTCCTCCAGCGAACTCACAAAGCTCAGCCCAGCACTTCCTTAGCTTCTTCTCCCCTTTTCACTCAAGGGAAATCAAGAAATAAAGAGAGAGAGAGAGAGAGAGAGAGAAAGAGAATGAAACCTCCTTCCTATTCTTCTCTGGTTAAATGGATTCAGGATTAATCCCAGCCACATGATCTCTCATTCAAAAAAAAAGCAAAGGCCAGGATTTGAGTAGACTGGTCAAATTTAGTGATATCGCCTGGTGATATCGACTGTCACCACTTGGTGATATCATTCATCGCTTTGACCGCTTTGACCCAGGTCAACCACCGCTTATTGGCCGCTTAACAGCCAATCCGACACATGTCATACGCCACGTGGTATTATCGCCAGGAGACACCCACTGTTGCCTACGATATCATGCCACTCAATGCTTTCAGGTGTCGAGAGCATTGAGAGTGTCGAGTGCCGACTCAATGCTTTATTGATATCGCCATCCGGCAATATCCACTATCGTCTGGCGTTAACAAAGCAACTAACTCACTCAACGCTTCTAGGCATCTTGTGACGTGAGCTCACTCAATGTTTTATGGTGTTGAGTGTCATCACTATCGCCATTTGGAGATACCCACTGTCGCCACTCGGCGATATCAGTTCGACGATTTTCGAAACCATTGAGTTCGTCGAGAGCGGATCGACAAACGTCGCTATCGCTATCAGATGATACACACTATCGCCTGACGACAGTGACAAAAGTTCTGCTGTCAATTTTGGTATGTTACAACCCTCCCCTCCTTATAAAAATTTCATCCCGAAATTTACTTACAGCTATAAGGAAAACAACAACTTAACCGTTACAACAACTTTTATTCAAGCAAACCATGTTATAACACATTATATAAACAACTCGGGATATTCATCACGCATGGTATGCTCACGCTCCCATATTAGCTCTTCACATCCATAGTTGTCCCACCTGAATTTGACCATCCCGATTGTCTTATTTCGCAGCTGCTTAACCGCTTTATCCTCGATCTGAATGGGTCTAACCTTCGTCGTTAGCCCGGATTCGACTAGTACGCTATCATTCGCAAATACTTGAGCTGGATCTTTCACGACTTTTCGAAGCACTGATATGTGGAGCACATCATGCAATCCACTCAATTCTGCCGAAAGAGCGAGATGATAGGAAGCTTCTCCAACTTTTTCCATTATTTTAAATGGACCAAGATACCTCGGACTTAACTTTTTCAAGCGCCGAATCCTGGACACGCCCTAGAAGGGTTTGATTTTCAAATATACCCAATCGCCAACCACAAATTCCACATTCAGGTGCTTGGCGTTGTAGTATTTGTCTTGCCTATCTTCGGCAATTACCAGCCTCTCTCTAATAGAGTGTATAGTCAAATTCGCCTCATCAACTTCCTTACGCTTATAGAGCTTTGACTCGCCTGTTTCCGCCCAAGCTAAGTGTGTACAACATTTTATCCCATACAAAGCTTCAAATGGTGTCATATTTATACTATCTTGATAGTTATTATTGTAGGTGAATTCCATCATATAAAGATGATTTTCTCATCTCTTTCTGAAATCCAAGGCGCACATTCAGAGCATGTCCTCCATCGTTCCGTTGGCCCTCTCAGTTTGGTCATCCGTTTGTGAATGAAAGGTCGTACTGAATTGTAATTTTGTCCCCAAAAACTGATGGATTAGCCTCCAATCATTCGAAATGAAGCGCCCGTCTCGATCACTTACAATACTACAGGGAACACCGTGTAATCGCACTATTTGTTCAACATAAAGCTTTGCTAAAACTTCCACTGAATCATCCCACTTATTCGGAATGAAGTGAGCCACTTTATTCAACTGGTCCATGATCACCCAAACTGAATCATTAACGCAATGAGACCTCAGCAAACCGTGCACGAAATCCATGAAAATATCATCAAACTTCCATTCTGGAATAGGTAGCGACTTCAGGAAACCTCCAGGCTTCTGGCATTCAGCTTTCACTAAGGCACAAGTCTGACATTTAGCCACGTAAAGTGTTATGTCTTTCTTCATGCCCAACCATCAGAACAGCTTTTTCATGTCTTTATATATTTTTTGTGCTCCTTTGGTGAATTGAGTACTTTGTAAAATGAGCTTCATACATCAATTCATCTCTTAACTTACCCATATTCGGGATGTACAAATGACCATATTTTCGCAAAAGGCTGTCATCCCAGGAGAATTGGCCATTTACTACATCCACTGCATAGCGTTGCAAACTTTCATCAAGTTCCGTTGCCCGCCGAACCCTGTCTGCAAGGTCATACTATACCTCCATCCAGGTCAAGCACGCATTTGCTCTGGAATTCTTGCCAACACAAGAAATCTCTAAAGCTGCCAACTCCTGGATCAATCACTCATCATGCATCTGCAACCAATTTGCCCTTGTTGGAGTCCTCCGACTCAAGGCATCTGCGACCACGTTTCTCTTCTCGGGAGTATAGTGTATTTGGAAGGTGTAGTTCCCGAGGAACTCCATCCACCTTCGTTGTCGCATGTTCAGATCCTTCTGATCCAACAAATATTTTAGGCTCTTATGGTCCGTGAATATATCCACCTTCATGCCATATAAATAATGACGCCACAATTTAAGTACAAAAATCATCGCCGCCAACTCTAAGTCGTGGATGGGATAGTTTCGCTCGTGCACTTTCAACTGACGTGAGCCATAAGCGATTACCTTGCCAAACAGAAGAAGAACACAGCCTAAGTCGCTCCCTGACGCATCACTATAAATTTCAAAGCCATTCGTACCACATGGTAATGTCAGATGGGCGTCGTGGTCAAGCGAATTTTTAGCTCTTCAAAAGCTCACGCGCACTCCGGCGTCCAAACGAACTTTTGATCCTTCCTCATGAGTGTGTTAAGCGACAAAGCAATATGTGACAAGTTTTCTACGAAACGTCTGTAGTAACCCGCCAGTCCAAGGAAACTCCTAACCTCGGCCACAGAAGACAATACTGGCCACTCCTGAATGGCTTTTATCTTTGATGGATCCACCGCAATCCCCTCTCCACTCACCATATGGACAAGAAAAGCCACTGACGATAGCTAAAACTCACACTTTGAGAACTTGCCATAGAGCTTATTTCGCCTCAGGGTGTGCAACACCATCCGTAAATGGATCGCATGATCTTCTTCATACTGAGAGTACATCAAGATGTCATCAATGAAGACGATCACAAGCAAATCCAAGTACTCTTGAAATGTTCGATGTATTAAGTCCATGAACACTGAGGGCGCATTACATAGCACAAACAACATTACAGTGAACTCATAATGCCCGTAGCGTGTTCCAAATGCTGCCGTGGGAATGTCACCTTCCCAAATCCTCAACTGGTAGTAGTAACCTGACTTCAAGTCCAGTTTAGAATAGACGGTTGATCCCACTAGCTGATAAAACAAGTCATCGATTCGAGGTACTGGATACTTGTTCTTCTTTGTCAGCTTATTTAACTCATGATAGTCAATGCACAATCACAAGCTACCGTCCTTCTTTTTAACAAAAAGAACAGGTGTGCTCCAAGGTGACATACTTGAGCATATATATCCCTATTCCAACAACTCTTGTAGTTGCACTTTCAGTTCTGCCATTTCCTTTGGCGCTACTCGATATGGCGAGCGGGCCACAGGTTTTGCACCTGGCACCAACTCTATCGAGAAATCAATCTCCCACTGTGATGGTAACTCTGAAAGCTCCTTTGGAAATACATCAGCAAACTCCGCAACAATCAGAACATCACTCATACTGGCTGAAAGATATTATACCTAATCAATTAGAGGGGGGGTGAATAGGTGACTTAAATCTTTTTAACTTTTTAGGCAGAAATCAGATTATATCACAGAGTTATAACTAATTCTTCACAGCAATCAATCAGTAATCACAGAATCAAACATCCACACAGTGAACACACAGATTTATAGTGGTTCCCCAAGGTTTGGGTACATCCACTTTCCCCCTTCGCCTATCTAGTAGTGTACTAGATTCGGCCAAACTCCTCCACTATCTCAGATCCTCAGATCTTACACTCAGAACCCCAAAATAGGTTCCTACAGCTCAGGCCCAAGGCCCTACAACTCAGTCTTCTCCAAATACTTACACTCAGCTTCTTCACAAAGCCTACACTCAGCCACAACAGGCCTACACTCAGCCACAACAGGCCTACACTCAGAGATAAGAATCTCCTACACTCAGGCATACAGGCCCTACCACTCAGCCTTTATAATTACAGGCTTACAACTCAGATCCTTAAGGATCCTACAAGAAATTTAAAATACAAAGTGTATATACCTACAACTCTGAATAGAGAGATGAGTTGATAGATTCTTGATGAGTTCTTGGAAGAACTCTGCTGAAGACAATCTCACTTGGCTTTTCTTCAAAGCTTCTTGAATGTAGAACACAATATGATTGATTCTCTGCAGCTGATCTTCAATCACTGCAACTTAAGATTCAGAACAAAGTCTGAACCCTTCTTCACAGCCTGGTTCCAACGGCTGTCTTCTTGGATGGAGCTCTCTCTCTCCAACTACTTAGATCTTCAGATCACTTCAACTGATTTGTGTTAATCTGTGTTGAATCATCTGTTTTTTCATCTCTTTCTGTTGACAGTATAAGCCTTTATATAGGCCTTCTTCAAGGTGACCGGCTGATCCGGTTCCTAACAGCTTTCTGACATCTCTGACAGGTGCAGTAGACCGGCTGGAATGGCAGCTGTCAAGTCATCCAATCAGTTCTTGAAATAACTGTAACTGTCTGAAAGTGTCGAGACAATCTGTCTTTAAGTGTCGACACTTGTAGACTAAGTGTCGACACAAGTAGACTAAGTGTCGACACTTGCCTTCAAGGTGTCGACACAACTTCTTGTGTTGTAGAATTCACTTCTCGACACAGCTTCTTCATCATGTGTCGACACTGATATTCTGTGACGACACAACTTCTTGTTCTTCAGCACTTAGTTGAATTCTTGTAAGTGCTGACACAACTCCTTTGTGTCAACACATCTTCATGTGTTGAACTTGTTCAGTGTCGACACATCTTCTTGGTGTCGACACATGCCTTCTGTGTTGATACTTGCTGAGTGTCGACACAGCTCCTTGTGTCGACACATTCTTCTTTTGTTGAGACTTTGACTGAGTGTCGACACAACTCCTTTGTGTCGACACTTGGACTTAGAATTTTTGTTGAACTTTGCAGAGTGTCGACACAGCATCCTAGTGTCGACACTTTCTTCATGTGTTGAGTCTTCTACTGTGTGTCGACACATTCTTCATTGTGTCGACACTTTCTTCATGAGCTGAGTCTTCTGCTGTGTATCGACACATTCTTCATTGTGTCGACACTTTCTTCATGAGCTGAGTCTTCTGCTGTGTGTCGACACATTGTTCATTATGTCGACACTTATACTTAGACTCTGCTGACTTTTGCTGAGTGTCGACACAGCCTCCAAGTGTCGACACTTTCTGATGTAGACACAGTTCCTCTGGGTGTCAACACTGCTGTTAAGTGTCGACACAGCTTCACTGGACTTTTCTTCATTGAGTGTCGACACAACCTGTATGTGTCGACACTTTCTGTCTGGTGTCGACTCTTCATCCCTGGTGTCGACACAATTAATCCAAGTGTCGACACTGCTTGCCTGGGTGTCGACACAAGTCTTCTTAAGTGTCGACACTTTGCTCCTGGGTGTCGACACATGGACTTAGAAACTTTTCATCTTTCCCTACAAATACTTAACCTGCACAAGGTAACTCAAAATACATCAAATACATTTTGATGTATATCATTGAGTAGGGTGAGGCTTCTTCAAATCAGGTACATTTAAACCAATGTACCCAACACTGGCTTTTGGCTCAACAGCCTCAATAAGCGTGTGGAACAACTCCGCACCTTTCCGAAATGCTTTGACCACTTGGATAGTCGACATCAATGTCCTGCTCGATCCTCGCATACCAGCGAATGTAGTCTCCCATTCAGTGTTCTGCCCCAGTGTGACCTCCTTTGATTTGCAATCTATATAAGCACGCTGCTCCGAGAGCCAGTCCATACTAAAGATCACATCAAATTCTGATATTGGCAGCACAAATGCTTCCAATCCAAAATCCTGACTTCCTATCCGTACCTCCACAAAGCAAGCTCTATCCGCATGCATCACACATCTGTTTGGTAATAATACTTTCACACTATCTGCCACCATACGAATCGGCACACCGATCCGTGACACGAAGTTCATAGATAGAAACGAATGTGAAGCACCCGTATCAAATATTGATCTCATCGGATAGTCCCGAATCAGGACAAATACTAAGACAAACACATCATACACAAGATACATACAAGGTATGAAGTATCAAAAGCAATAACAAAGTATCTTAACTCGTACCTATGACGACGCCACTTTGCTTTTTGGCCTCCAGTTGGCCAAGATTATATACTCGGGGTTGCGCCTGGGATGCAGAGGATTCCACCACTTTCTTTCCATTTTCCGCATAAGTTGCTCCTATCTTCTTAGCACCCGCTGGAGGACCAAATCGACATTCACGGGCAAAATGTCTTGGCTTGCCGCAGGTATAACAAGTACGCAGGTCTTGCCCCAAAGTTGCTCCAGATGCAATTGTAGAAGGATCCTGTCCATAAGACTTGGATCTCTTACCCCATCTCTTGCGGTAGCCCGACTTTCTCGGGTACAGCGCTTTAAACTCGGGCTTTGTCACAGTCAATTCCCTCTTTCCCTGAACCCGCTTCGTGTCTTTCTCCAACGCACGAGCCATATCCACCAATGCTTGAAACCCCTGATTTACCGAATTCGAGAGCAGGAATCTCAGCTCATCCCGCAACCCTTTGTGGAACTTATTGTCTTTACGCTCTTCGTCAGCAATGATAGTTCCCGCATAGCATCCCAATCGCGTAAACTCATGCAAGTAGGAATCAACACTACTTTCTCCCTGAGTTAGACGCTGGAATTCGTTCTTCATACCTATACGCTGAGCCGATGGAAAATGCTTTGCCAAGAATAGTCTCGAAAATTTCTCGATCGAGACTTCCATTAGTTGTCTGTCTGCCAAGTGGTGTAGCTCTATCTCATCCCACCAAAGCCGAGCCTCTCATTCTAGCAAGAAGGTGGCCAAGGTGACTTTCTGTTCTTCCTCCATCCTTATCTCCATCAAAATCCTCTTGTCGCACGCAAGCTAATCCTCTGCCTGTGTTGGGGATCCTGTCCCCATAAATGTAGGAGGATTGAAGCTCATAAATTGCTTCAACTGACGTTCAGCTGCTCGCGGATCAACAATAGCCTCAAAAGGTTCTAGCCTCAAAACACCCTGTT
Organism: Platanthera guangdongensis; assembly: GCA_039583875.1. Classification (NCBI taxonomy): domain Eukaryota; kingdom Viridiplantae; phylum Streptophyta; class Magnoliopsida; order Asparagales; family Orchidaceae; genus Platanthera; species Platanthera guangdongensis. The sequence goes on along the minus strand of CM077158.1, from coordinate 222,640,593 downwards.
CTGGCACCACCGCAGGTCGTGCCTCTCCAGACGGCTGTGCTTGGATAATAGCAAACAGCGCCTCAACAACTAAACGCATTGTCTTCGCAGGAGGAGGTGTAGGCACCTCAGCTGGTGCCTTACTCTCATCAGAATATTGGGGCTCAGACTGCCCCGCACCACTTCGTGTCACCTATACATGTAAAAGACGCACTTTAGCAACTTGACAAAAACAATAACAACAACATAGGAACGCGCAGGTTCCTCAAATAAGTGTATTTACATTCCTTAGTGGACATTCTTGAGTTCATTTTTAGTTATCACTGGTTGCATAGACAAGTGTTCGTCACTCATCAAAAGAATTCGACCACGAATTCGAAGGAGGAAGACTAAGACAAGCTGATACTAAATTATAACACCTCCGTCCATCACATGAAATATAATAGAAGGTCTGGTCGGGGCGCCACACCATATTCCACAGACAGTCGGGGACATTACTTATGAATATCAAAACCAGTATACGCATCCTAACTCAGAGTATTCTAGCGGAAGCATTAGGGCTTAAACTTGAACTCATTATCCATGAATGCCAACTATATATATAAACCACCATATTTATATATATCCCACAGGAATGTATACAATTACACTAAATTGTTTGTCCTTAAGGCCTTACAGGTTTTCTTCATACGTGTGGGTTACATACATCAGCACAAAGGCCGGCCACACATGAAAATCACAAAACACTTTTCTTTCATTGGCCTTCGAGGGCCAGCATAGCAGCAGCAGCAGCAAAGGCTTCAGCACACTATTTTCTGCTCGGCTCTCCAACACCTGCATGGGGACAATCCATCGCAACGGTGGCAAACAAAGCAAGGGTCAGCATTTGGCTGACCAATTTATAACGACCCTAACCCTTACTCGGGGCAGCGATATTCATTCCTTGCAGGCATAGCATTTCACAGGCAGATATATCACAAGAACGTGCACTCACGCATAGTTCAACATATCACAAATGAATGCCTCAGCGGTCAAATGTTCCGTACACTTAGGTCACATATTTGGTGTGCCGAAGTATTAGGCCCCACCACCGTTTTCAACGACAACCTTCAGCATTTCGCTCCACGGCCTACAGCCGGAGACTTTAGCCTTAATGGCATGCATGCTTAAGACTCTTATTATATGTTACAATGAATGCCCAATAACCAGGGCAACTCAAATTGACAACCATAACGCGGAGACAGGTTAGCCTTTACCCGTTGCTCAAATAGCCACAAATGACGCGGGTCGGCTTCTCCCTTATATGTTCGGCATTAAGCCTTTTAAGAGCTCATAGCTCACAATATCCACAATGTCCACCAAGGACTAGCTTCACAATCACAAATGGAGTTAATGCCAGCATTCATCACAATCGCTTGGCGGGCTCCATAGAACTCTCTTTCTGCGCCCAAATTCGACCCAAACCCTGCAGCAACCTGCAGTGCCAGAAAACTTGTCTTTCACATCACAACTAGCTCTTTGGGAGCTATCGCCTTCAGCGATATCCACTATATCCCGACAATATTAACAGTTTCCATAACTTTGATTTCACCTGGGTATTTTTCTGGAGATCCTCTCCTTCCTGTTACTCCAATTCATAGGCATAACCCACAGATTCGGTAAAATAATTGGTTATACACTGAGTCTTCACCGGTTCACCAAATAAAGCATCACCAATCCAGACCAACATATCCACATGGGCTTCACGCAGCATGCCTATTCCATACTACACATTTCTGGATCTATATGCAAGACCTTTTGGGGATATCAAGCATCAACCCAATGGAAATCCCTCAATATTCCACCTTTTGTTGGGGGAAATCCATGCATATGCCAAATTAAGGACTTCACATGTCCAAGGAAGAAAGATCGTTACCCTTGTAGTTATCTTTGTATCCATGGCGAAGCGTTTCTCCGCGGATGGAAAGAAGCACGTCGTTCTCCTCTTCGCAGATCTATCCGCGGATCTGGCCTCCGACCACAAGATCTCCTTCAGCGAACTCACAAAGCTCAGCCCAGCACTTCCTTAGCTTCTTCTTCCCTTTTCACTCAAGGGAAATCAAGAAATGAAGAGAGAGAGAGAGAGAGAGAGAGAGAATGAAACCGCCTTCCTATTCTTCTCTGGTTAAGTGGATTCAGGATTAATCCGAGCCACGTGATCTCTCATTCAAAACAAAGCAAAGACCAGGATTTGAGTAGACTGGTCAACTTTGGCGATATCGCCTGGCAATATCGACTGTCGCCACTTAGTGATATCGTTGACCGCTTTGACTGCTTTGACCCAGGTCAACCACCGCTTATTAGTTGCTTAACGGTCAATCTGACACATGTCATATGCCATGTGGTACTATAGCCCGGCGACACCCACTATCGCCGGCGATATCATGCCACTCAACACTTTCAGGCATCGAGTGCATTGAGAGTGTCGAGTGTCGACTTAACGTTTTATTGTTATCGTCATCCGACAATACGCACTATCGCCCGGCATTAACAAAGCAAGTAACTCACTCAATGCTTATAGGCGTCAAGTGCCCCGAGCTTACTCAATGTTTTATGGCGTTGAGTGTCATCACTATCTTCATTTGACAATACCCATTGTCTCCACTCAACAATATCAGTTCGACGATTTGTCGAAACCATTGAGTTCGTCGAGCGCGGATCGACAAATGTTGCTATCGCCATCAGACAATACACATTATCGCCCGACGACAGTGACAAAAGTTCTGCTATTAATTTTGGGGAGTTATAGACTGCCAGGGTAGAACTTGAAGAAGTTTAAGAACCACAAACCGTGAATGAACTAGGATTAGAACCTGAGTCAGGAGTACAAGTTCTTGTAGCTAGAGAGCCTGCTCAAGAAACACAAGTTCCACGTAGATCTGGTAGACCAAGGTTTGAGCCTAAGAGATGTGGATTTCTCATGTCTCAAATAGGTAATGTGTTGCTTATGGATCATGATGGTGAGCCTGCAACCTACCAAGAGGCTATGTGTGGACCAGACTCCGAGAAGTGGCTTGAGGCCATGAAATCTGAAATGGACTCCATGTATGCAAATCAAGTTTGGACCTTGGTGGAACCACTGAAGGGTTATGACTCATAGGGTGCAAGTGGGTCTTCAAGAAGAAGATCGACATGGATGGGAATGTACAGACATTCAAAGGGCGACTGGTGGCTAAGTGTTTCAGACAAATTCATGGTGTTGACTATGATGAGACCTTTTCTCTATTGTTATGGTTAAGTCCATCAAAATTATGCTTGCTATTTTTGCGTATTATGACTACGAGATATGGAAGATGGATGTCAAAATGGCTTTCCTAAATGGAAACCTCCTTGAGGAAGTGTATGAAAGTATCTAGTGTATACCTAAATCACCTAGAGTGGTGTGAATAGGTGATGTATCTGTCTTTTCACGGAATAAAAATTACTTACAAAAATTGCAAGCACACAAAACAAAGAGATCTATAGTGGTTTCCCGTGTTGGGTACGTCCACTGTCCCGCCTTGCCTATCTACCATGAAGGGATAGATTCAGCTACTTAACCTTTCTCAATTTCAATAAATCTTATACCTTGGAGCCGCAACTCCTGCAACTCGGAGATGACACTCCTACCACTCAGAGAACAACCTCTCCTAAAACTCGATCCACAAATCGATCCACGACTCGATCCACAAGCGGATCTACCACTTGGAGATAAAATCATCCTACAAATGTAAAAGAAAAGTTTACACACAACGATTACAAATAGTCTTAACAAGATCTAGGGTCTTAAATCTGTTGTTCTTTGAAATTGATTGATCTTGAATATTATGAAGAACTTGGCAAATCCGAAATCCTTGAAGACATTGATCTTGAATCACGAATCGACTAAATCTCGAACATCAAAATCTTTAGCAAGCAACGATCAAGTCGAATCTGTTGAGAACAAACGAATAGTGCACTTGTTATCTTCGGCTCATTGGAAATAGCGATTAGGGTTCGGGAGCCGACATGAACAATGCGTACGTGATTTTTCTTGGAAGGTTTGAGCACGATTAAAGAAGATGAAAAATGTACCGTGAGTATTTATATGATCCTTAGATTATAACGGCTATAAAAGAGTTCCCAAGTCGGACCTCTCTATTTACTGTACATGGCGTATCGTCCAACCCGAGCCGTGGTTTCGAAAAACCAGAAGAAAATAATCCAAGTCATTTTCGTCGAGTATCGCTGAGTATACTCGTCGAACTAGTAGTGATATTCCATGAAATTTACTTGGAGAAATTTTGCTCGTTTCAACTTGCCACTCGACGCCAAACAAAAGACATACTCGACGAATTCGACGAGTATCAACTAGTATACTAGACAAATTCGACGCCTATCGTCTAGACCACTTGGCGCATTCGACGCCTTTGCCTTAAGAAAATCCTGAGAAGTAGCGTTGTGATGATTCAACGAATTCAGCATGTATCATCATTTATATTCGATGAATTCGGCGAGTATCATTAGATACATTGATGTGTGTAAATCGGCAAGCACACCAGTCGCACAAGTAATAAAGTTTGGGAATAAATCCCCGAGTGTCGGTCTCTTGAGGAATGCAACTAGCATAGAGCGGCAACAGTTCAGAAAATATTATTATGAGGGTTATACTTAGAAAAAGAGTAAAAAGTGGACTTGAGAGATTGTGGTTGCTTGATCTAATAAACTAATTAAAGTTATGCGGGTCGAAGGCACCGCTTCGCAAGGTGAGGTGAGTGTATCGGCCGAGATGCCTAACTTCGGTTGGGCGAGTGGCCGGAAAGCTAATGGGTGGAAGTCTTCTTGTGCGGAGTGCAATCGGGTGAAACCAGGGTATGGAGTGGATGTGGAGTGGTCGAGGCGCATTCGCACACACAACTTACAAGCATAAGAAAACTACAAACATCCCATTAGATATAGAATAAAACATGTAGTTCATTATAATGTTATATCATTCCATACAATAGAGGAAGGGGAAGAGGAGTAAACCAATAGAGGGTGAAGATCCACCGCAGGTCGCGGCCGGAATAGCGAGTTGTCAATCCGCTTCCGGGCTCAGTCTGAGGAGGCTTCCGGTACCAATGAGATGTCACCTCAAAGGCCTTTGAGTCCGTTCTCTAGGTTGTCTTCTTCTCTAACTCCGGTGGAAAGCTTGGAGTTGAGGTCGTCAATGGCCGGGAGATTCGCCGGAGGGTTTGGAAAGCTTCGTAATAGCCGGCTATGGACTCCCGATGAAGGTGGAGTTGATGGAGCAGCTGGAGAAGTAGAATGGCACTTCCCGTGCACTCCCCGATCGCAAAAAATGACAGGGCTTGACCTAAATCGCGGAGCAGGCCCTTAAATACGGAAGCAACAAAAGCAGAGCGCACGATCAGTGGCGCACGACCAGTGGTCGTGCGCACTGTAGGTCGATGATCGTGTGCAATTTCCAATTAAACCTGCAACTTGGATATAAACATCAACAGAAATGCGCACGATCAGTGGCGCACGACCGGTGGTCGTGCGCACTGAATCCACTGATCATGCGATTTGCTAGGACAGATTTGTAAAAAGCAAGCGGTGAACGCGCACGAGCAGTGGCGCACGAGCAGTGGTCGTGCGCACTACGGCCAGTGCACGTGCGGTTACCCGGGCAGAATTAGGAAAAAGGAGAATGTAATGCGCACGATTAGTGGCGCACGACCAGTGGTCGTGCGCAGTAAGTCCAGTGGTCGTGCGCAGTGTTCCTAAATCATCGGGGTCTCCCGAGCGGTTCCGGAGCATGCACACGAACCCTGCACCAGCAGAAGAGGCAGATAGGCCACCAAAAGTGCACACCATATTCTCAAGACACGGCTAAAGAACAACAAAAACCCAGAAACAAGTAAAGCATACAGAAATGGGCCTAAAGTGCACTTAATCATGAAATATGCATGTAAGCAAATATAATCAGTTATAGCTCTCAAGTGCACTGCTAAGACGATAAAACTAGCCCAGATGAGTCCAAAAATCAGTGTAATATTTGGACTCATCACACCCCCAGACTTAACCATTTGGACGTCCCGAGCAAATCATCACTCTGTAGACTAGAAAATAGCTAGCTAGCTCAGAAATTTCAATAAAACGTAAGACAAGAAATCAAATACATCATGGGCATAGAAGATATAATAGAAAACATTTTTAATTATACTACGTTTTTTAAACTATTCGACAGGCGTAAATAAATATTGTATTTGCTCAAAATTAGAATTCTGGAGAATCTTGCGATCATATGTAGGAAGAAAGTAGGCAGCCCACTAAGGTGAGCATTGCCAAAGATCGAAGCTCGTGATCACCTCCAAAGAAATCCATCAATGTCGGGGACCATACGCTTGCACGTTCACATTCTCTCCACGGCGCTTGTTAGACTCAAGCGTGAATCAGTAGGACTTGTAGGAGAGAATGGGGCTTAGGCTAAGGTTTGGTAGTCAATGATAAACATGAAGGCTACACGCAACCAAAGCGAGCGAACAAAAACCTAAACCAATACAGCCACTTAGAAATGTACGTGTAACACACCCCCAGACTTAGCTTGAAAACCGGGCGTGTACACGGAATAACCCGACCAAAATCAATAAATAGGATGGGGATATAATTCTCATAGCAATTCTTTCAGATTTTTCTTTGTCGCTTTTCTTCTTTTTCTTTTCTTCGATTGCAATCCCCAAACGTAGCAATCAAAAAGTTTACGAATTCATCACAACATTACACGATTTCCACATATCACAACATCATCAAAATAGTAAATTCAAATAAGCTCAAGCATTTGATTGCGATGGTGGGTTTAGCTGCAGGCCTTGGTGAATGTGAGTGGAGCTGAATCAAAGAAGAGGTAGGCACAAATTTGGCATGCAACGGTTAACGTGTAGGAAATGTTAAACAAGGCTGAAACTAGCCAAAATGATGGCCTACGTCATGCTCACTCTTGACTAACCGAGCACCAATGCTACAAGAGTAGCTTAGGGCAAGTTCTTAGTCACCGAGAAAGATGATCCTTCCTCCCGACTCGAGCAATACGAGTCTAGTGGCGGCTACACACATTCCTACATTATCGTTCGATTACTCCAGATTCATATTTTTGAGTAGTACAAACAATATTTACATCTGCAGAAAAATAAAAATTTACGAGCATAAAAAAAAATTAAATCTATACTAGTTCTACACAAACCATGAGTACTCGATTAGGAGCACTGCATGAGTTTCGAACTACTCTATCCTGAAATCTGAAGTCAGCACCACTATTTTAAAGTTTACACAAAAACAATACATTTGACTCGAGCTGCGCGCGTGGATAAGAGCGCACTCGTGTGGGTGATTCATTGTGTGCGACAGAGATCATGAAATAACTAAACAAGAGACTGGTATGCAACAAAATGTGTTATGTAGTGACCACTGACATGTTCTCCCCCCAGACTTAAATTTGACAAATAGTAAAAATAAGCATTCCAAATGTGAAAAAGAGCTAGGGTAAGAAGTACCTTTGCTCAAAATTGAGCATACCGGTCGTGCGACGAGATGTCCAAGTGCGGCCAAGTTGCGGCGCCTCAAAAATTCCTGCATCTGCGATTGAAATATGCACGCAAAACAAAATATGGACATATATATATAAAGAACTCAAAACACAGCACATGACCAAATGGTCCAACTTGGGTTGTCTCCTGAAAGCCCTTTTGTTTACCATCCTTAAGGTGGACCAAATACCTATATTAGCATTTATAATAAAGAGTTCTTTGCAATTGAAAAAAGAAGATATAAAAACAGAGCGAACCAGCGTTCCATATGCAACGAGAAAATAAAAAGAGGAGGGTAAGTGGAATGATGGTGTTGCAATCAGCTATAAGCAGATTTGTGGTAAGTCTCTCCGGTGGGGTGCGAGGATACAGCAGATTGTCTTTTTGAATTGTGGGTTGGGGTTTTCCCTTTACTTCGATTGCACTCTTTCTCGCATCGGAAGGCAACGTAGCTCTCGTCTCGTAAACGCTTTGCCTCTTTCAGTTTCTCCACCGTGGGAGACTTCCAATGGATGTAGTCTGTGGGTTTTCCTATTTTCGTGGTTTGTGGCTTCTTGTCTGACACCGTGATGGCGACCGGATCTGCCCAAGCTACAGTTCACTTAACAGAGTTATCAGCAGTGTTATACAAATAAGTGTCTAGCGATTTCTCTCGAATAAAACTCGGTTCGCCATGCTCAAAAACATAGTTGGTTGGAAGTAGAAAGGCAGCCGTGTCTTTGGCGCACTCGATCTCTTCTTTGACTAATAGCTCTTGATTCTCATCCATCTCCTGGGAGAGTCCTTTCTTTGTCTTCTCTTCCAGATGTGCTTCTTCCAATGTGGGGAGTCCTGAATCTATCTTGGTATCTGTAACACTCAGAAAATTATTATTTTGGATGGGAGAGGAATGTATGGATGTGTTATCGAGGGCGGAATCTTCGGTCGGCCAAGTGACGCGGCCTTTGGAAAAGTCGAGGGATGCGCCACTGGCCGTCAGGAATGGGACTCCTAATATAGGAATAGAGTTATTTTACCTTGGTACCAAAACCTGGAAGTCACTGGTTATACTTTTTCTGTTGACCTCGATTTAGACTTCCCGAACACCTCCCTCGGTTTCAACCAAATTGTCATTCGCTAAGATAAGCGACTTCCGATTTTCAATGTCGACTTGTAGGTGCATCTTCGCAAAATCTTACAAAGTGAGGATGTTGTTGGACACCCCGGAGTCGCATAATGCTGGGGTTTCGATGTTGTTTATTTTACAATCGATGACGAGTTCGTTGCGGTTTCCCAAATTTTCCTCCCCAAGGCTTTTACCTTGTTCATGGGGGTTCTTTTTGGTCTTACTAGGTAAGGTGCCTTGGGTGCGCTCGAAAACCACTTGGGCCAATTAGCCCAATTGTGCCTCCAGTTTGCGCATCGAGGCGGATTGATTTGTCCTGTTAGTTTGGGAAATTTCAACGAATTTCTCGAACATCTCTTCCAAAGAACTTTTTTAACGATACGGGGCCCTTGGGAATAATTTGGTTGAGGCGGACGCGGTTGGCTTCCGGAGTCATACGCATCGTTTTGATGCTGCCCCGGTTGCCATCTTTGGCCAGATGCGTTTGGATTCCAAGAAACGTTGGGGTGGTTTCTCACCCCCGGGTTGTATGTGTTTCCGAAAGGCACTCCCCTGTTTTGATTGGCTACATAATTAACTGACTCATTCAAAAAAGAAGATTCGTCTGGTACCTCGACTCCTAAGCATTCAAATCTGGGGTGGTCGGTGCTTCCACAACCTTGGCATGAGATTGCCATCACTGGGGCGGCGGCGGCGGCGGGCTTGGGGATATCCATGGCAAATACTCCACTTGTACTTCGTGTGATGTTTTGATGAGTAGTTAATTATAAACATTTTAATATACATTTTAGTTTAATTTCTAAATATAATTTGTAAAAGTTTATGTAAATTATTGAATAAATTGTTTGTTTTTTTTTATTCTCTAAATAAATATTTATAATAATAATAATAATAAAAGTTAATATAATTTATATAAATTAATTACACTGTACTTATAAATTATAATATAATATGTATAGTATTATTAATATTTAGTAATATTATATAAGTAATATTATGTATATTATCTTTTAAATAAAATTTTATTACGAATATAAAATATTATTAAAATAATATTTTTTATTATCTTGTAAATAATATAATTATATTTTAAAATAATATAAGATTGTCAAAATTATAGTATAATAAAATCTGTATTTTATATATTATAAATATATTATATGCAGCTTTCAAACAACAAAGATCAATTGGCTTAGTGGAGTGGTGTTTAGTTGTTCTCTCTGGATGCTTGGGATCGAGACCAGGCCAACGCACTTTTTGAATGGATTTAGTCCAGCCCGCCAACTCTCCAGGACCCGCAACCCGCCAGCCCGCAACCTGCTACTCGGACCCGCAACCCGTCAACCTGCAACCCGCCAGCTCAACCTGCTACCCGCCAACCCCCAGCTTTTCCATTAGCAGCCCACCAGCAGCTTTTCAATCAGCCAGCTGCCAGCTTATCCATCAGCTGCTTTTCCATCAGCAGATGCAGTTCTTATCCAGCCAGCCAAGTCAGCTCCATCCATATCCAAACCGCCACGTGTCAAGCTGTCCAATAGCCAGCTGTTCTATAAGCAGATTTTCAGCTTTTGCAAAAGCTGTTTGGCAGCTTTTCCATAAGCTGTTTGGCAACTTTTCCAAAAGTGCTTTTCCAAAAGCATTTATTTTTTCCCTATAAATAGAGGGGCAGGGCTGAGTAGAATTATTGGAACACTAGCAGCTTCCTTAAGAACTGTTAGGACTCCCCAGCTCTCTAACAAGGAACTGGTAGTAGCTTTCAAGTATTCAAAAGTTCTGTAAGTTGTAATATTTTAGCTTTTTTTTTACAGCTTTTTAGAAAGTTGTAATAATTTTTGGACTTTATAAAATAGACTCTTTCAATTTCAATTCTGAGTATTTTACTGTTTTATTTTCAGTTTTACTCACCTTTATTTTTTTCATACTATCCCGAATGAAAGGCGAAGCTCTGCTTATGTCCTGGATTAAGATAGCGTGAAACTGCTTTTAAAATTATTTTCAAAATCTTATTATTTCATACTATCCCGAATGAAGGGCGAGGCGAAAGCCTATGACCTGGATTAAGATAGTGCGAAAGCTCTGCAAAATTTTAGATTTTACTACCCTATCCCGAATGAAAGGCGAAGCGAAAGCTTAAGTCCTGGATTAAGATAGATAGGTAGATATTATTTTCTGCACTTTATACCGCCCCCATCCTGAGAAGAGGCTAAGAACCCTTAGCACTTGGTCAAGATGAGCTCTGGGCTGGATATTATTTTCAACTATTTCAACTCTACTTTCTAGTTATCCTAACTAGGGTTTTCTGTTAATTGATCATATACCAGGTGAAGAGACACTACGTTCACGTTAACCCGTTTTAAACGCAAGCCTCCCCGGTCGTACTTTCGAGTCAGTGATGCTACCAAAGGGACCCTCTCGTTAAGTTAGGTAATTAAGGAATAAAGTTGTTCTTTAATAGGTGAATTAATATTCTCTCAAAGTAATTCTGAAATCAAGGACTATCTTCTAAGTCTCTATCTTAATAAAAACACGTATATATAATTTTTTTTCTATACACTCCACTTCGTTCGTTCGATAAAATAATAGTTCGTTCTAAAAAGTAGAATAATTAACACCGATCCCAGGAAAAATACGACCTTGATATTTTCTACAAAATAATATACTCCTATGCGATAGGTACTCTTGCCTTAATCCACAGGATATAAGTAAAAAAAAGAGATAGACTTATATACGTAAAAGATTACATAAAACCAAATCTATCTTCTTTAAAACAAACTTTACTTATCAAGCTTTTTGGCGCCGTTGCCGGGGATTAGTTTATATGTGTTAATATTTGAAAATAAAAGAACGCTATTAATTTTATCTTTTCTTTTTCTTGTTACTTCAAAACCTTAGTTTTTATAAAAATAAAACAAACATAAAATTCCCTGAATTTAAAACTTTGTTTTTATAAAACCTAACTTTTTATTAACAAGTTTATTAACCACTAACGAATTCTAAAAAAAAAAACCTAACCTACTATTTTAACGTATTTTATATAAAACTTTTCTTCTTAAAAAAAAACTAGTTTATAATTAAAACTGATTTTTATTATAAAACCTCTTTTATAGAAAACCTGTTTTATATAAAAAATCTGTTTTTAGTTATTTTCCGTTTTAAGTCATTTCGTGCGTTTGTATTTGTGTTTAGATATATTTTATAAAAAACTAGTTGATATAAAACCTGTGTTTATATAAAACCTGTTTTTAAAGTTTTTTTGTTTTTCTCAAAAAGTCTTTTTTAGTGTATGACCCGCAGAACTCCATCTGATTTAACTCTTGAACTTGATCCTGAAATCGATCGCACCTTTCACAGGCGCCTCCGATCTCTGAATCAAGAGCTTGTATTAAATCTGGAAGAGTCCGTAGGCACCGCACACGTACAAGAAATGGCAGCAGAACAACAACAAATGCCAGAGGTGGTCCCCCAAAGGATCATGTCTTATTATGCACGACCCAATTTAGATGACACCGGGTCTAGTATCGTTCGTCCAACAATTGCTAATAATAACTTCGAGATTAAATCGAGTATAATCCAAATGATTCAAAATTCCATTCAATTCGATGGATTGCCCGACGAAGATCCAAACACACACTTGTCCAACTTCTTAGAAATATGCGACACATTTAAGATAAATGGCGTCACTGATGATGCCATCCGTCTTCGCTTATTTCCTTTTTCGCTACGAACGAAAGCCAAACAGTGGCTAGGTTCTCTCCCCAGAGGATCTATTACCACTTGGGCTGAAATGACCGAAAAATTCCTTACAAAGTATTTTCCACCTGCAAAAACCGCACGTCTGCGTGCGGATATTTCTTCCTTTGTGCAAGGCGAGTTCGAGTCTCTTTATGAGACTTGGGAACGTTTTAAGGAATATCTACGTCGGTGTCCACATCACGCACTGCCAACTTGGCTCCAGGTACAAATATTTTATAATGGTTTGAATATTCAAACCAGGCAAGCCATTGATGCTGCCGCCGGGGGCACGCTCAATAACAAAACCCCCGAGGCCGCTCAAACCCTTTTTGAGGAGATGGCAATGAACGCGTACCAGTGGAACGTGTCAAGGTCACGCCCTAAACAAGCTGGGATTTATGAGCTCGACACTTCTTCTACTTTAGCACTCCAAGTAGAAAATTTAACTAAACAATTGGCAGGAATATCTGCTTCCTCCGCCTCTACATCTTGGAATCCGCCTAATTCAACTAATAATAATGAAGAAGTCGACTATATGGGGAACTCATATAGACATTCCTATAATCCAAATAATAATAATAATTCTTATAATCCAGGATATAGGAACCATCCTAATTTTTCATGGAGCAACCCCAATAATGCTCAACGCCCTCCGATTGCAAATCCAAGTAGATTTGCACCGCAACCCCCACAACCACAAATACCACCACCGCAGCCGCACCAATTTAGGCCAACCCCGATAGAAGACATATTTACGAAATATGTCAGTATTAATGAGTCCAATATCCGGAACCTGACCGGATCAATTAAAAACTTAGAAACACAAATTGGACAAATTTCAAAAATGCTATCGGAACGCCAACCTGGTAATTTGCCAGGAAATACGGAACCAAATCCGCGGGATACTGGCCATTCCAGTAACCCATCAAGTTGACAAGCCGTTAAACTACGAAGTGGCAGGGATCTACCACCACCCGTTAGGGTAGAAAAAGAAGTTAAGGTTAGCCTTCCTACACCACTTCCCGTTACGTCTCTGCCTCCTCAACCCCCGCGAATTTCTTCCCCACATGTTGTTTTACCTTATCCATCTAAATTAAAAGAAGAACGAGAAGATGAACAATATAAAAACTTTCTAAAAATGCTAAAACAAATTCAAATCAATATACCTTTCTGCGAGGCAATTGCACAGATGCCTAAATACGCAAAATATTTAAAAGCGTTACTTTCAAATAAAAAGAAACTCGAAGATATTTCAAGAGTTTTCCTTAACGCCGAATGTTCAGCCGTTTTATTACATAAATTACCCCCAAAATTAAACGATCCGGGACGATTTTCCATCCCGTGTCTCTTCGGTAATCTATTAATAAAAGATGCGTTAGCAGATTTAGGTGCTAGCATAAATTTAATGCCCTACTCGCTCTTTCAAAAACTAGGATTAGGTAACCCCAGCCCAACAAAAATGAGCATCCAGTTAGCAGATTGTTCTATTAAATATCCAATAGGGATAGTAGAGGATGTTCTTGTCAAAATAGACAAGTTTATCTTCCCGGTAGACTTTGTTATACTTGACATAGAGGAAGACGCCGATGTTCCCATAATTCTCGGTCGTTCGTTTCTCGCAACCTCTCGCGCGATAATAGATGTAAGTAACGGTAGACTTCTCTTACGAGTAGGAGATGACAAGGTTACTATCGATATAGATCCCTCTATGAAAAATTCTTTAATAAACGACGATTCCTGCTATCTTGCTGAAGCCTCTTTTGAGGAAAATGGTTTTTCCTATTCTGATTTACTTTCAATAACTGTAGAAGAATCGGACTTGGCAGACTTACCCCTTTCACAAGAAATGCCTACCGATGACCCTTTAGAACCTTTTATATCCTTAACTTCTACAACTCTAAAAACCCCAACGTCATATGAAAAACCACCAACCCTCGAGCTGAAAACACTTCCCGCACATTTAAAATACGTTTTCCTTGAAGCCGAATCGAAACTCCCTGTTATCATTTCTGCCGAATTAAATGATAAAAAAACGTATGAATTAATAGAAGTGTTAAAACAACATCGTCATGCATTAGCATGGCAAATTTCTGATATCCAAGGACTCAACCCATCTTTTTGTACGCATAAAATATTTTTGGAAGATAACCCTCGTAAATCTATCCAGCCCCAACGACGTTTAAATCCTAATATGAAGGATGTCGTAAAAGCTGAAGTAATGAAATTATTAGACGCAGGAATTATTTATCCAATCTCAGATAGCACATGGGTTAGTCCCGTACAAGTCGTCCCTAAGAAGGGCGGTATAACGGTAGTGCCAAACGCTAATAATGAACTAATTCCAACACGTACTGTTACGGGTTGGAGGATGTGCATCGACTATCGAAAATTAAATGATGCCACCCGTAAAGATCACTTTCCACTACCGTTTATAGATCAAATATTAGAGCGACTCTCGGGTCACTCATATTATTGTTTTCTCGATGGTTATTCAGGGTATTTACAAATTCCTATAGCCCCTGAAGACCAAGAGAAAACTACGTTCACTTGCCCCTTTGGTACTTTTGCCTATAGGCGAATGCCGTTTGGACTTTGTAATGCGCCAGCTACATTTCAAAGATGTATGCTAGCTATTTTTGGCAAGTTAGTAGAGGACGTTATGGAAGTATTTATGGATGATTTCTCCGTATTTGGAGACTCATTCCATACGTGTTTAGATAACCTCGCTCGTGTTCTTCAACGCTGTGAAGACACGAATTTAGTGTTGAACTGGGAAAAATGCCACTTTATGGTCCGCGAAGGTTTAGTTCTCGGTCATAAAATTTCTTCCCAGGGAATCGAGGTCGATAAGGCCAAAATAGAAATAATTGAAAAACTTCCTCCTCCAACAAATGTAAAATCTATTCGAAGTTTCTTAGGCCATGCAGGTTTCTATAGACGGTTTATTCAAAATTTCTCTAAAATAACAAAACCGTTAACTCATTTATTAGAAAAAGAAGCCCCATTTATATTCGATAATGAATGCTTAGTAACATTCAATATTATTAAAGTCAAACTTATCAACTCTCCTATTTTAGTAGCCCCAGACTGGTCCTTTCCTTTTGAGATCATGTGTGATGCGAGTGATTATGCGGTAGGAGCTGTCTTAGGACAACGAGTAGACAAATATTTTCATCCTATCTATTATGCAAGTAAAACTCTCACATCCACACAAACCAATTACACGACCACGGAAAAGGAACTACTGGCAATTGTATTTGCATTTGATAAGTTTAGATCTTATATAACACTATCAAAAGTTATAGTTTTTACGGATCATTCTGCTTTAAAATATTTACTAACTAAGGCAGATGCAAAACCCCGTTTATTACGTTGGATTCTCTTATTACAAGAATTTGATTTAGAGATCCGAGATAAGAAAGGTGCGGAGAATTTGGCAGCCGATCATCTTTCTCGACTAGAGAATGCTGCAACAGATACACTCGTGGAAGCCGACATCGAAGATAAATTCCCTGAAGAAAGTCTCCTCGCATTCGAAAAGGTAACAAACTCTTCTACTCCTTAGTTCGCTGACTTGGCTAACTATTTAGTAGCCCGAGTCCTTCCAAAAACTTTTTCACTTCAAGAAAAGAGGAAATTCTTTTCTGACTTGAAAAACTACTTTTGGGAAGACCCGTATTTATTTCGAGTCTGTGCCGACCAAGTAATTAGAAGATGTATTTCGAACGAGGAAGGACTAAAAGTACTACGGCACTGCCATGAAGGACCAACTGGCGGACATTATCAATCCAACCGGACTGCACGTAAAGCCCTTGAAGCAGGATTCTTTTGGCCTACTTTATTCAAGGACGCTCAAAAATTGGTAAGTGTTTGCAACCGCTGCCAACGGTCAGGTAACATTTTCCGTCGGGACGAAATGCCCCAAAACTTTTACTTAGAATGTGAAATTTTTGATCTGTGGGGCATAGATTTTGTAGGCCCTTTACCTCCTTCTTTTAAAAATCGTTATATCTTAGTAGCGGTCGATTACGTTTCACGATGGGCTGAAGCGCAAGCTTTTCCCACCGCTGACGCGAGAGTCGTCGTTAAATTTCTGAAAACCTTGTTTTCACGTTTTGGCACGCCTAGGGCTATAGTTAGCGATCGAGGTACTCATTTTTGTAACACCCAGATGGCTAAAGTGTTAGCCAAATATGGAGTTACTCATAAACTCGCTACCGCTTATCACCCCCAAACAAGCGGCCAAGTGGAGGTAGTCAATAGAGAACTAAAGCGCATATTAGAAAAGACTGTAGATACCAATCGAAAAGATTGGTCCCTCAAATTAGATGATGCACTTTGGGCCTACCGTACAGCATTCAAAACTGCGATCGGTTGTACACCTTATCGTTTAGTATATGGAAAGGCATGCCACCTACCTGTAGAATTAGAACATCGCGCATACTGGGCGCTAAAATTTCTTAACTTAGATACAAACTTAGCCGCCGAACAACGTAAATTTCAACTCAATGAACTTGAGGAATGGCGTGCAAACGCCTATGAAAATAATAAATTTTATAAAGAGCAATCTAAGTTTTATCATGATAGGAAAATTAAATTTCCAAAATCTTTTTCACCAGGTGATCTTGTCCTACTATATAACTCACGCCTTAAATTATTTCCAGGAAAATTAAAATCCCGATGGACCGGACCCTATACTGTTAAACAAATCTGGCCATATGGGACCGTTCTTATTTCTAACCCTGAACTAGGAACTTTCAAAGTAAACGGGCACCGTTTAAAACTATATTTTACTGGGGACCCTTTTCAAAAAGAACCTGAAACCCTAACACTACTCCATAACCTCGAAATATAAATTCACCTGTATATTTCCATCTTTTATGCTTTTGTATATTCTGTACATATTTTTCACTTCATACCTATGCCTAACATAAGTATGGGGGTGCTTTTAGCTGCAATTTTTTTCTCACTTTTATGTTATATCTTTCCTTTTAAAATAAAAACATTGTTTATTTTATTACTCATCCAAAATAAGTCAAAATTTTCAAAACCATACTTTGTAAATATATTCCAAAAATCTGAGTTGATAAAAATGCAACTTATTCAATTTTCAAATTTACTACTCCTTCTCATAACTAGATAGATATAAATATCCGGAATAAACTTGTTAAACCTATCTTGTAAAATTTCATTACAATCGGAGTTAGTTTTTTAGCAAGCCTGCTTTAATATATCAAAAGAAATACATATATATACAATAGAAGCTATCATATTATGTTCACCAAACAATTTTAGACTTTAATTATCATTACTTCAATCTTGTTAAAATATAGAAAATATCAAGCTATTACCATTGCTCTCAAAATCTTTTATCAAAATTATTTTTACAACCCCTACCTACTATTTCGCTTGGCATGTTTCTTTACGCACGCAAGCATCTAGGAGTATGTGCTCCTAGAACAGAAAAGATCTTATGTCCATGGGAATAAAAAAAAATTCCGTAAACATAGGCATCCAATAAATATTAAAAGATCATATGAAATGGAGTATGTGCTCCTAAACATATGCATTGGATTAATTCAAAGTTCAATTCTGCAAAGTTTTTTTTTGCTATTTTGGAAAATATTTTCCTAAAATAGTTGTAACAATGCATGAATATGAAAAAAAGGTGAGAGGATAAAATTCATCACCTCCTACATGGGCAAAACCACCAAGTTGATATCCCATACAACCACTACAAAATTGAATTAATTTTGCTTAAAATTTTGAGAGAGCATAATTAATAGGTTGTAATTTTTCAACATATCTCATACAAGATATAGTAGTCATAAAGCCACTCTATCCTTGTTATATCTGATTTTAATATGTGCTTACTATTTGTTTTCAAAAACTTTTTATGGCTATAAATTCTAACTCTGGTATCAATGATATATATATGAAAGCATTTAACTCTTTATTCACCGGATGTTTATACCTGTTTTATCTTGAAGAATTAAATTGATAGTAAATAGAAAATTTCATAACTTGTAAATATACTCAACTCTACATTTGCTCTGGAATAGCAAAAATTAAGTATGGGGGTATTTGATGAGTAGTTAATTATAAACATTTTAATATACATTTTAGTTTAATTTCTAAATATAATTTGTAAAAGTTTATGTAAATTATTGAATAAATTGTTTGTTTTTTTTTATTCTCTAAATAAATATTTATAATAATAATAATAATAAAAGTTAATATAATTTATATAAATTAATTACACTGTACTTATAAATTATAATATAATATGTATAGTATTATTAATATTTAGTAATATTATATAAGTAATATTATGTATATTATCTTTTAAATAAAATTTTATTACGAATATAAAATATTATTAAAATAATATTTTTTATTATCTTGTAAATAATATAATTATATTTTAAAATAATATAAGATTGTCAAAATTATAGTATAATAAAATCTGTATTTTATATATTATAAATATATTATATGCAGCTTTCAAACAACAAAGATCAATTGGCCTAGTGGAGTGGTGTTTAGTTGTTCTCTCTGGATGCTTGGGATCGAGACCAGGCCAACGCACTTTTTGAATGGATTTAGTCCAGCCCGCCAACTCTCCAGGACCCGCAACCCGCCAGCCCGCAACCTGCTACTCGGACCCGCAACCCGTCAACCTGCAACCCGCCAGCTCAACCTGCTACCCGCCAACCCCCCAGCTTTTCCATTAGCAGCCCACCAGCAGCTTTTCAATCAGCCAGCTGCCAGCTTATCCATCAGCTGCTTTTCCATCAGCAGATGCAGTTCTTATCCAGCCAGCCAAGTCAGCTCCATCCATATCCAAACCGCCACGTGTCAAGCTGTCCAATAGCCAGCTGTTCTATAAGCAGATTTTCAGCTTTTGCAAAAGCTGTTTGGCAGCTTTTCCATAAGCTGTTTGGCAACTTTTCCAAAAGTGCTTTTCCAAAAGCATTTATTTTTTCCCTATAAATAGAGGGCAGGGCTGAGTAGAATTATTGGAACACTAGCAGCTTCCTTAAGAACTGTTAGAACTCCCCAGCTCTCTGACAAGGAACTGGTAGTAGCTTTCAAGTATTCAAAAGTTCTGTAAGTTGTAATATTTTAGCTTTTTTTTCCAGCTTTTTAGAAAGTTGTAATAATTTTTGGACTTTATAAAATAGACTCTTTCAATTTCAATTCTGAGTATTTTACTGTTTTATTTTCAGTTTTACTCACCTTTATTTTTTTCATACTATCCCGAATGAAAGGCGAAGCTCTGCTTATGTCCTGGATTAAGATAGCGTGAAACTGCTTTTAAAATTATTTTCAAAATCTTATTATTTCATACTATCCCGAATGAAGGGCGAGGCGAAAGCCTATGACCTGGATTAAGATAGTGCGAAAACTCTGCAAAATTTTAGATTTTACTACCCTATCCCGAATGAAAGGCGAAGCGAAAACTTAAGTCCTGGATTAAGATAGATAGGTAGATATTATTTTCTGCACTTTATACTGCCCCCATCCTGAGAAGAGGCTAAGAACCCTTAGCACTTGGTCAAGATGAGCTCTGGGCTGGATATTATTTTCAACTATTTCAACTCTACTTTCTAGTTATCCTAACTAGGGTTTTCTGTTAATTGATCATATACCAGGTGAAGAGACACTACGTTCACGTTAACCCGTTTTAAACGCAAGCCTCCCCGGTCGTACTTTCGAGTCAGTGATGCTACCAAAGGGACCCTCTCGTTAAGTTAGGTAATTAAGGAATAAAGTTGTTCTTTAATAGGTGAATTAATATTCTCTCAAAGTAATTCTGAAATCAAGGACTATCTTCTAAGTCCCTATCTTAATAAAAACACGTATATATAATTTTTTTTCTATACACTCCACTTCGTTCGTTCGATAAAATAATAGTTCGTTCTAAAAAGTAGAATAATTAACACCGATCCCAGGAAAAATACGACCTTGATATTTTCTACAAAATAATATACTCCTATGCGATAGGTACTCTTGCCTTAATCCACAGGATATAAGTAAAAAAAAAGATAGACTTATATACGTAAAAGATTATATAAAACCAAATCTATCTTCTTTAAAACAAACTTTACTTATCATGTTTCTTCCAGCGGTCCAGTAAGCGTTGTGGGTGGCGGTGTCTTGTAAGATTCTCAGAGCATCATCTGGAGCAAGGTTCATGATTGTTCCTCCGGAGGCGGCATCAATCATGGCTCGGTGGTGGGGATCAATAGTGAAGTAGAAACTTTCGACGAGGTTCCATGTTTGGAATCCATGATTAGGGCACTTCCTCAACAGCTCGTTGAAATGCTCCCAAACTTCGGCTAAACTTTCTTGATCGGCTTGCCGGAAGTTGGCTATTGCATGCCTCATGCTCGCGATCCGATCTACCGGATGGAACTTAGCTAGGAATTTTGTGGTCAAAGCCTCCCAGGTGGTGGTTGTTCCAGGTGGGAGGGAGTGAAGCCATGTATTGGCTTTGTCCCTTAATGAAAAAGGGAAGAGGCGGAGCTTGACTGTTTCGTCTGGGATTCCAGCGTAGCGGAATGTGGTGCAAATTTCGGAGAATTCTACAAGGTGAAGATGGGAGTCTTCAGTGGCCATTCCGGAGAACTGGGCATATTTCTGAATGATATTCAGGATAGCTGGTTTAATCTCGAACTGTTGGTTGGTGATAGCAGGTCCGAAACCGGGTTATATGCTCTCGACAGTAGGTGTAGTATAATCCCTCATGGTGCAGACCTGGGGAGGGTTCACTTCATTTTTGTCATCATTTCTGTCGCCATGAGGTATCCCTCCAACTCGGTTGCCTGCATCAATATTCAGTTGTTCTCCCATTAGGGCAAAAGTGATGGCTGCGGCGCGTCTTCACGCTAGGATAGTACATTGGATCTCTGGGTCGTAGGCGACAAGATCTCTTGTAACTCGACCCTGCATTCACTGCGGCATACACTAAATAAGAAAACAACAGTCAAAAACACGAACTCTTATAACAATGTTTTCAGTCATCCTGAGTCGCTCTATAGTTGCATTCCCCGGCAACGGCGCCAAACACTTGATGCGTGTAAATCGGCAAGCGCACCGGTCGCACAAGTAATAAAGTTTGGGAATAAATCTCCGAGTGTCGGTCTCTTGAGGAATGCAATTAGCATAGAGCGGCAACAGTTCGGAAAATATTGTTATGAGGGTATACTTAGAAAAATATTAAAAAGGGGACTTGAGAGATTGTGGTTGCTTGATCTAATAAACTAATTAAAGCTATGCGGGTCGAAGACACCGCTTCACAAGGTGAGGTGAGTGTGTCGGCCGCGATGCCAAACTTCGGTTGGGCGAGTGGCCGGAAAGCTAATGGGTGGAAGTGTTCTTGTGTGGAGTGCAATCGGGTGAAACAAGGGTACGGAGTGGATGTGGAGTGGGCGAGGCGCATTCACACACACAACTTACAAGCATAAGAAAACTATAAACATCCCATTAGATATAGAATAGAACGTGTAGTTCATTACTATATTATATCATTCCATACAACAGAGGAAGGGGAGGAGGAGTAAACCAATAGAGGGTGAAGATCCACCGCAGGTCATGGCCGGAATAGCGAGTTGTCAATCCGCTTCCGGGCTCAGTCCGAGGAGGATTCTGGTACCAACGAGCTGTCACCTCGAAGGCCTTTGAGTCTGTTCTCTAGGTTGTCTTCTTATCCAACTCCGGTGGAAAGCTTGGAGTTGAGGTCGTCAATGGTACTTCTATACCCGGTGCATGATAAGGATCAAGGAATAAGGAGAAGTTGAATTCAGGAGAACAGAAAATTTACCCAAGTAAAATTTGTTGAGTATTGTAAGGGATATTCGTCGAATTCGTCGAGTATACTCGTAGATACTCGTCGAATTCATCGTATATATCTTCTAGCACTCGTCGAATTAATCATATATACTTGTGGTGGAATTTCTGAAAAGTTGGAAAAATAGTTATGTAAAATTTGTCGAGTATCATCAAGTATACTTGTCGAATGTATGATGAGTCCAAATATTACACTGATTTTTGGACTCATCTGGGCAAGTTTTATCGTCTTAGCACTACACTTGAGATCTATAACTGCTTATATTTACTGACGTGCCTATTTCATGATTAAGTGTACTTTAGGCCCATTTCTGTGTGCTTTATTTGTTTCTGGGTTTTTGTTGTTCTTTAGCCGTGTCTTGAGAATGTGGTGTGCACTTTTGGTGGCCTATTTACCTCTTCTGGTGGTGCAGGGTTCATGTGCGTGCTCCGGAACCGCTCGGGAGACCCCTATGATTTAGGAACACTGTGCATGACCACTGGACTTACTGCGCACGACCACTGGTCGTGCGCCACTGATCATGCGCATTACATTCTCCTTTTTCCTAATTCTGCCCGGGTAATTGCACGAGCACTGGCCGTAGTGCGCACGACCACTGCTCGTGCGCGTTTACCCCTTGCTTTCTGCAAATCTGTCCTAGCCAATCGCACGATCAGTGGATTCAGTGCGCACGATCACCGGTCGTGCGCCACTAATCGTGCGCATTTCTGCTGATGTTTATATCCAAGTTGCAGGTTTAATTGGAAAATTGCGCACGATCATCGACCTACAGTGCGCACGACCACTGGTCGTGCGCCACTGATCGTGCGCTCTGCTTTGCTGCCTCCGTATTTAAGGGCCTGCTCCGCGATTTAGGTCAAGCCCCGTCATTTTCAACGATCGGGTAGTGTGCGGGAAGTGCCATTCTACTTCTCCAGCTGCTCCATCACCTCCACCTTCATAGGGAGTCCATAGCCGGCTATTCTGAAGCTTTCCAAACCCTCCGGCGAAGACCCTAATAGAGAGATTGCATGCGAGTCAACACATTGGCCTACACAATGAAGGATTACATTGTATAGTCCTGTGTTTACTGACCCACTGTAACCTAACATTGGTGTGTACTTAGCAATATAAACCTACAAGTACATAACTGAAAACGCAATATCAAATAAAAACACGATTCATCTTAGCTTAACTGGACCCTTCTTCAAATCAGGGTTATTGTGAATAAAATACCCAATAATCTTCCCATATTTGAAGAAGTCAGAATCCTATAAGCTAAGGTGAATTGCATAACAATAATAAAGCATAAAATGACAAGATATATGAATTAAAGAAAATTTAAATACAGCGCACATTCCAGTCAACAAATTTAATATATATACATATATATATCAATAAGAGTTTTTATTTTACAGGGTGTGCAACCACAGCAACACATATAATAAATAAACCACCAACACCCCTGCCTGTCCTGGCTCTTCTGACGTTGCCTCACAAAATAAGCCTTGGGATTTGGATAATATCTTGGAGGAGCTGGAGGTGTGGTTGGATAATCGTGCTTATGGTTCCTGAAGTGAATCCTTCTCTTAGCACATGCCAATTCATACTTTTGCCACTCATCTCTGTCATATTGGCTCAATCTGTTTTCTCCCCCAACATCGACTAAGGTGAAAGTGTCTAAGATAATTCCTCTTGATATTGGACTCCACACCTCAGCCACCTCTCTAACTGGCTCTTCCCCGACAGGCTCTAACCTGACATCAGAGGTGCCTTCACTGTATCTTCTCCTTTTGTACACTAGAGGATGCACATCTTCAACCACTTGAACTTCTGGAGCAACAGCAGCAACAGGACTTTCCTGAGAGAGATCTTGTGTGTCTGTCCAATATTGAGAGTAATGCTCAGCAGGATGAACTTCAACATGAGCAGGCGCAACAGTTACTTGAGATACTTGACCTGAACTACCAAAAATCTCCTTATGTAGCCAAGAATAGTTTTCATATCTATAATCGTTGACTCATTTAAGGTTTGCTAACATGGCATCCTCAACAATATCCACCTTAGACTTCACCTTAGCTTGAAGGGCATCCTCCCCCTTTCTAACTTCCTTATCTATAGTATTTGCATAGTATTCCATTGTCTTATCAAAATGACCCATGGAGAGATTGTGATCCTCAATCACTATTACAACATTCTTATCAACATTTTGAAGATCTTGTGCATTACTCTTTAGCCCAGCCATATTATGAATGAGAGCGGAACGACCTTGCTCAAACCATGAGTCCGACTTTACATCTATCTTGTCAAAACGCACCTTGAAAGCTGCAAGGCTGTTGTTCACATCCCTCTCTATTTCCTTGACCTTTTTTGAACTTTTTGTATTGAGGCTTCAAACTGACATTGTTGTTTGGCCAACAAGGATTTAATGGTCTTCAGGATAGAACTATCAACACTGGAGCTAGGAACCTCTTGTGTAGGAACACTAGGATGAGAGGGTAGATCTTGACGAATTTCTAACTGACTAGATCACTCATCTATTGGAGATAAATGAGCTTTAGAAATCAAACCAAGATCTTCAGCAGCGGATAGGACAGGAGCAAGTTCTTCTGCATCTCCCTCCTCATCCGAAATATCAACTATCTCCTCTAGAATGGCTAGAGGAATACCTAACGCCTTGGAAACTCTTTTCTCATGGTTGCGGATAAACTTGCCAACCTGAGTAGAGACATATATCAAGGACTGAGTCACCTCCCCCTCAGAAGCTGAAGCAGGAGTAATATCTGGGAGAGGGACAATCATGTTATCTACTGACACCTGCACAGAACGATCATTAGCATTATCAGCAGCTTTGGACTCATCAGCAACAATCATTTCCTCATCAGCATCAATTTCATAGTCATCAACATTCAGACCATCCTCAACAACATCCTCAAATTTGTCATCATCTGGCACTATCTCCTCAATAGCAGTCTGAGAAATCTTAGCAACCTCTGACAGAATATTCACTATCTATGGAACTATAATCTCAACATCTAGAACTGGAACTGGAATCTTTGTAACTGTAGTAACACTCAAGGGTACTGAGTCAGTTGTCACTTGTGTTTCAACTACCTCCCCCTCGGCTCCTGCACTCAAACTCACAGGAGTTTCCCTGGGGGTTGGATAAGGAATCCTATCCACATGAGCTTGTTCTTCCTCCTCTTCAGGCACATCTGGGGCTCCCCATGGCCTCATGATCCTCCTATCCCACCTTAAAAGTATTGATGAGTCAATTTTCTTGAGGTGATGGATATGCACACATTTGGTCATATCGAACTTGTCTCTATCCATCTGATTCAAGAACAAGCTGATAATCTTTCCAATGTTGGGAGTTCGGAGACTGTCCTTCATCTTGTCAAACAGCATAGCACCCCAGTCCATTCTCTTTTTGCAGATGATCATCACTAAAATCCTGAACATCTTTGATGTAGGAAGGCGCGTACCCGATGTTTGGCGGCTCTTTGGATCCAAGGTAAAAAAGATAAATTTTGACCTAAGTGAAATTCGACGACATACACCGGACGCAAAGTCATATTCGTCGAGTGTAGATGTGTATTTCCGACGAATCACCAAGATTTCCATCCGATATTCGACGAATTTTCCTTGGTAAAATTTTCTTACTTAATGAATTTCCCGAGAAACTACCTGTCTTCTTATCCATCTTCACGAATCCTTGTTCAGCATGCCCAGTTCCATTTTAAAGAACGAGAACTTGGCTCATCCAACGACTTCGTAAAAATATCCGCGACTTGCTTATCTGTCGGGACATAGCTAGTGCGAAATCACTTCATTCAGGAGCATGTGGAGAACAAGAATATAGCCTAACCCAGTTGGGATCTGAATTATCATCTTCAAACCTTTTAGGTTCTACCTGTGAGAGAAAACTAGAGTATAGAACCTCATTGTGATGTCTACTTCTAGTAGTCACACCTAATCTGGCATCACCTATTATTCAATCTATAGGATGATCTCTAAGATGTCTAACAGCTACAGGAAGGTGTCTATTATCATCTAGTGATGCGGGAGGATTAAGGTGATTCTCTTCCTCCCCCTGAGCTGATGCAGTATCTTCTATAGGAACTTCTATATTGTCCCTAATGTCTAACTTTATGTTAGGTGAGTCACTTATATTTAGTTTTTCCATTCTTGACTTTACACCACCTAGACTAAGACTGTTAGAGATATCATTACATAAAATAGATGATTCATCAAATACAACATTAATAGATACTTCTACAACTTGATGTTTCAAGTTGTAGATCCTATAAGCTTTGCTATGAAGACTATACCCTACAAAATTCCTTCATAGAATTTCTCTGAGAACCTGGTTAGATAATTTTTCTCATTGTCCAAGACATAGCACTTACTTCCAAAAATTTTGAAGTAGGACATATTTGGTTTTCTGCCTTTTATTAGTTCATAGGGAGTCTTATTGTGATACTTGTTGATCAATGCTCTATTTTGAACATGGCATGCTGTGTTTGCAGCCTCAGCCCAGAAATATTCTGGGAGAGATGGATCACTAAGCGTTGTTCTAGCTGCCTCAATAAGAGTTCTATTTTTCCTCCCAATAACTCCATTTTGTTGTGGTGTTTTTGGAGAGGAGAATTCTTGAAGGATCCCTAGTTTCTTACAGAAATTTGTCATCCTTTTAGATTGAAATTCTGTACCATGGTCACTTCTATGTTTGACCACAGTGCATCTCATCTCATTCTGAATTTGTTTGACAAAATCAGCAAGGATGCCTAGAGTTTCAGACTTTTCCTTAAGAAGAACACCCAAGTAAATCTGGAGTGATCATCCATAATCACATAGGTATAAGACTTACTTCCCAAACTAAGAACTTGCATAGGACCAAATAGATCCATATGAGGTAAGTACAGACACCTCTTTGTGTCTTTGGACTTAATACTCTTAAGAGAGACTTTTGTTTGTTTGCATTTTTGACATGCAGGACATATGCCTTCTTTGGAGCATTTTAGTTGTGGGCTATTTCTAACTAAGTCCAAAGAAAATAGTTTACTTATAACTTTGTAGTTTAAGTGAGCTAACCACTTGTGTCACTGTACACACAAAGTGTCTTTCTCAATAGCTACAAGACATACTGGAGATTATTTATTTATACTAAGGAAATTTATAAAATAAATGTTCCTACTCCTAGTGCCTGACAAGATGATCTCTTGATCACTTGAATTCCTTATCAGACACTTATCATTGTGGAAGACAATTTCATATCCTATATCACAAAGATGACTTATGCTTACCAGATTGTGGTTCAATCATTCCACATAAGCAACTTTAGTGATGGTAACTAGGCCATTAGAAATGTTACTATATCCCTTGGTGAGTCCTTTCTCTGACCCTCCAAGGATGATTTTTGGTCCATTCTTAACTGGAATGTAGTATCTTAGTAAACTCCTTGATCCAGTCATATGCCTGGAATATCCACTATCCAAGTACCATATTGGCCTATTAGAGGTACTTGGCTCCACCTACAAACACAAATTTAGTTCATCTTAGGCACCCAATAAGTTTTGGGGCCTTGGTTCCTATTAGGCTTTGTTATGTAAAACACAGCAGTCTTTCTAAATAAAGGTGTCTGAAATCTATATGAAGGACCTGTTGGATTATACCAATAATCTAGGGCAAAATGCCCAACCTTCCCACAACACCAACACTCAAATTTGTTGTATCTTCTCTTTTGTTTCACATTTGAAGTTGTTTTCTTATGCAACATAGAATTCTCATCCAATTTCTAAGGTAGAGGTGCATAATTCACATGCTTACCTTTCAGATTTGAGTGAGCTACACTGGGATCAGCCCCAAGAATTCCTTGGCTTATTGGATTAATCACTTTCTGTGGTGGTTCTTGTCCTATATGGCCTTTTGACATCTGATCATTCCAGCAAGGCTCTTTATTGACCTTGCTGGTAGAGCACTCACACATCATGTATCTAGGAACACATGATCTCAAGCATCTGTTAGAAGGCAGATACTTGACAGGTTGCCTATCTGGACAACTTGGAATTTTATCTTTGTATACAAACTTCTTTTTAAATTTTTTATTCTTACCAAACCCTACACAACTTCTAAATGGTGCATAAAAGGTATCTATGATAGGTAGCACTGACTTAGGCTTTGATAACTAAGTCAGGAGTTGTCTTTCCTGAGCAAGCTTTGCTTCCAGGCCTTTGACAGTCTTGACCTGTTCAATTATCACCTCTGTCTGGCTATCTATCTTTTAGTTAATTTAATTAGTTTCAGTTTTTGTAAATCCAACTTTGTGTTGGCACTTATCAACTGAAAAGATACTCCTCTCAAGGAATCTAACTCTTTGACCTGATCCTTAGCAAGTTGTTTACTTGTAATTAAGGCCTTTAGTACCTTCCTATACCTGTTGATAAGGAAGTTAAAATCTGCTTCAATGTCTGAATCATGTTCTTTACTATGTGAACATGATTCATTTTCTGATGCAGAAATAGAATCTGAGGAAAAAACTATTAGAGATTGATTTTACGCTAGCAGGATATGAATAATCCTGATCTTCTTCTCTTAGTTGAGTTTCCTCAATGACCATCAGGCCCATAACAGCCTCCTCCTCTTCTGATTCAGATGAATCAGACTCACTGTCAGATAGTGTTAACTGTCTTTTTACTAATAGGCTTTTGTCAGCCTTCTTGTGTTGCCCATCCTTCAAGTTCTCAGATTTTATCTCCTTCCTTTTTGCTAGACAATCAGCTATGACATGCCCTTTTCTGTTGCAACAATAGCACAATATATTAGTTTTAATATATTTATTCCGAGAAGAGCCATACTTGTCCCCAGAATTCTTCTTCCTGGGTTTCTCTGGATGATTGATCTTTTTGTGAGAAGAATCTCCTGCTGAACCCTTCCATCTTCCTTGTTTTCTTCTCCTTAACATCTTCTTGAACTGCCTAGAGAAGAGTGACAGTTCCTCCTCAGTTATTTTTCCTTCTGTTGAGGATGATTCTGAGCACTCAGAGGCAGTTTCCAGTTTTTTGTGCATATTGACTTCTCTCTGACTTTTTTGGAAGACTCGGCCTTTAGAGCCAAGGTATTTTCTCTATTGAGTGCTCTGACTGATTCTTCTTTAGACTTTCTGATATTAAGTTGTAACTCATGAGATAACAGCTTTTCAATAGGGCTTGGGGGTTTATGTTGGCTAAGTTTCTCATTTCTCTTATGGCACAGATCTTGATGACTGATTCCTTGTTCAGGGACCTCAAGAACTTATCATTAAGTTCATAATTAGTAAAACTTTTACCATAAGTCCTCAGGTTGTTAACAATTCTGAAGAATTTTTCAAAACACTCTGCCATTAAATCCTTTTTATCTTATCTGAAGGCTTCATACTGTTGATTTAGCCGAGATTTTCTATCATCTCTGACTTCTTCAGTACCTTTCATGTAAACTATCAAAGACTCCCACATTTATTTAGTTGTTCTGCAATGAATCAGATTCTGAAAAGTGGAATAATCAATTGCACTAACTATACTATTCTGAGCTCTTTTGTCTATAGAGGCCAGTATGATTTCATCCTTATCCATTTCCATGTAAGTCTTGAGTATCTTGATGTTTGCATCAAGAATTGACACTTTCATGGGTATGAATGGTCCTTCAACCACAGTAATGTATATCCTTGGATCTGTTGCCTCCATGAATAATATGACTCTTTCTTTCCAAATTCCCGAGTTTTATTTTGAGCAGACAGGGAGCTTAATGAAATTATTTTCCCTCTAGGCCATGTTATTTCTTTCTTTGCAATCATTTTGGATTCTCACTAGGCTATTATGCCTTTTTCAGCGAACCTCCCTCTAATACCAATTGTAAATGTTTACTTTAGGATTGAAAGTGACCTAGAGGGGGGGGGGGGGTGAATAGGTCCAATTTAAATATGGTCCCCTTTTCTTTAATCAGAGTATTACTTTAATTGAAATGATTAACTCAGATCAGATAATCAACAGAAACCGAACAGAAAATAACAAAATAACACAGCACACACAGATTTATAGTGGTTCCCCAATTTATGGGTACATCCACTTTCTCCCTTCGCTAATCTAGCAATGAACATGATTCGGCAAAACTCCTCCTCTTTCCTTTACTCAGATCAATAGATCTTACAGCTCAGAGCCCACCCGGCTCCTACAACTCAGACTTCACAAGTCTTACCATTCAGATCACCAAGATCCTACACCTCAAGTTCTTCCCAAGAACTATACCTCAGAATGAATTCTCACACCTACTTTTCAGGCAACAAATGCCCTACAACTCAGAGAATTTTCAACTTCTACTACCTCAGGCAATCCTATCCCTACCTCAGCCTTTACAACAAAGGCTTACAACAACAAGAGAATAAATCTCCTCCAGTCAGATCTACAGACAGATCTTACAAATTGAATATAACAGAGAAATGAATTAGAAAATGTCACCCAGTATGAGATTTGAGTAACTGCTTCTTGATTTGATTTTGATAATTGTGCTTCATTTAATTCTGATAAGAAAGATCTGATCAAACCCTTCTTAGCTTTTCAAAACTTCTTGAAGTAGAAATTAGGGTTGATCTAGGCTGGAGAGATGTTGTAGATGATTCTTGATCAGACCTCTCTCCACCTTCTTAATTGTAGTTGAAGCTTCAAGGTTGTGCTGCTTCTTCTATACTTTTGGTTCTTCTTCTGTTTTTATATCTCTCTTCTTTCTTCTGAAGACAGCATCCCTTTAAATAGGCTATAACAGGAGTAACTGGCTGATCCGGTAAATAACTAACAGCTCTGACAGCTGTCAGTACCTCAGTCTTCATTTCTGTATTTAGGAAATAAGTCTGCTAAAGTGTTGAGACTTGGCAGTGAAATGTGTTGACATAAGTCCTGGGTGTCGACACAGCTCCTGTAGTGGTGTCGACACACTTCTGAATGTGTTGACAAACCTCTTCAACTTGTCTCGACACAACTTCTGTGGAATGTGTCGACACAAGTCTTGTGTGTTGACACAGCTGTCTTCAGTCTTGTTACAGCTTGATTATAGTGTGTCGACACTAGTCATGAGTGTCGACATAGTTGTCTTCAGTTTCGACACAGCTTGAATATAGTGTGTCGACACAGTTTTCTTCAGTCTTGTTACATCTTGAATAGAGTGTGTCAACACTTGTCCTGAGTGTCGACATAGTTGTCTTCAGTCTCGACATAGTGTGTCGACACAGTTGTCCTTAGTGTCGACATAACTTTTATTTGTCTCGACGCAACTTGTTCAGTGTGTATCGAAACTAGCCCTGAGTGTCGACACTTTGTACTTAGCTTTATTAACCTGCACATATAAACTTAACATCCATCAAATACAATAATGTGTATATCATTGAGCTGAGAAGACTTCTTTAAATCAAGTACATTGAGACCAATGTACTCAATAAAGACCAAGGGCTTCAAGAAGACGAATGTGGGACCTAAGTCTGGACTGGAACCTAAGTCTTCTGCAAGGAAAAAGAAAGGCTTGATGAAAGATGGAAAGTACCACCACTGTGGCAAGGTTGTACACTGGAGGAGGAACTGTCCTTCTTATGTGGAGGGTCTGCAAAAGCTGAGGGGAGGTATGACTTCCACTTCAGGTATTTATGTTATAGAGATAAACCTTTCTGCTCCTTCATCCTGGGTATTGGATACCGGATGTGGTTCTCACATTTGTATAAATGTGCAGGAACTGGGAAGGAGAAGAATGCTTATTAAAGGAGAGGTGGACCTGCGCGTTGGCAATGAAGCAAGAGTTGTTGCTATTGTCGTGGGGGTTTATCATCTAACTTTGCCCAGTGGGCTTGTAATAGAACTAGATAATCGTTATTTTCTTCCTTCCATAACTAGAAATATTATATCCATTTCATATTTGGACATGGTGGGTTTTTCTTTTTATTATTAAGAACAATTGTTGTTTAATATTTAAGAATGATGTTTGTTATGGTGTTGCCCAAATGTTTAATGGTTCGTATGTTTTGAACTTAGACCATCTGATCTATAATATTGAAAATACTAAAAGACTAAGAATAAATGACTTGAACTCTACCTATCTTTGGTATTGTCGTTTGGGTCATATAAATGAGAAACGTATATCCAAACTCCATAAAGATGGACTATTGGACTCATTTGATTATGAATTATTTGAGAGATGCAAATTTTGTTTATTTGGCATGATGACTAAAGTCCATTTCACTGGCTTCATTGAGAGGGTTGATGATCTCTTGGGTATAGTACATAATGATGTATGTGGACCCATGAGTTCCATGGCTAGAGATGGGTTTTTTTTTTACTTTGTTGCATTTACAGATGATTTCAGTAGATACAGATACGTGTATCTTATGAAGTGTAAATTCAAAACCTTTGAAAAGTTCAAAGAGTTTAAAAACGAAGTAGCAAACCAGCTTGGTAATATGGTTAAAGCACTCTCATCTGATCGAGGTCGCGAATACCTAAGTCATGAGTTTCGTGATCATCTGATAGAGTGTGGTATTGTATCACAGCTCACTCCACCTAGAACACCACAGCATAATGGTGTATCAGAGCGGAGGAATCGTACTTTGTTAGACATGGAGCGGTCGATGATGAGTCATGCAGATCTACATGTTTCCTTTTGGGGTTTTGCTCTAGAAACTGTTGCTTTAACATTAAATCGTGTTCTATCGAAATCAGTTTTAAAGACACCATATGAGATATGGACTGGGAAGCGTCCCAGTATGTTGTTCATTAAGGTTTGGGGTTGTGAGGCATACGGGAGACGGCAAATGCCCGATAAGCTGCAATCCAAATAAGCTAAGTGTTATCTTGTGTGGTATCCTAGGGAAACCAAAGGGTACTACTTCTACCTACCATCTGAGGGCAAAGTGTTTGTCACAAGGATTGGTGACTTTCTTGAGAAAGATTTCTTAAGGAGAAAGACAGCCTGGGTAAAGCTTGAAGAAGTTCAGGAACCACAAACTGTGAATGAATCAGAATTGGGACCTGAGTTAGGACTACAAGTAGTTGTAGCTGGAGAACATGCTCAGGAAACACAAGTTCCACATAGATCTGGTAGACCAAGGTTTGAGCCTAAGAGATAAGGATTTCTCGTATCTCAAATAGGTAATGTATTGCTTATGGATCATAGTGATGAGCCAGCAACCTACCCTGAGGCTATATTTGGACCGGACTCTGAGAAGTGGCTTGAGGCCATGAAATCTGAAATGCACTCCATGTATGAAAACCAAGTATGGACTTTGGTGGAACCACCTAATGGGGTAAGACCCATAGGGTGCAAGTGGGTCTTCAAGAAGAAGATCGACATGTATGGGAATGTACAGACATTCAAAGGGTGACTGTTGGCTAAGGGTTTCAAGCAAATTCATGGTATTAACTATGATGAGACCTTTTCTCCTATTATCATGTTTAAGCCCATCAGAATTATGCTTGTTATTGATGCATATTATGACTACGAGATCTGGCAGATGGATGTCAAAATGGCTTTCCTAAATAGAAACCACCTTGAGGAAGTGTATATGACACAACCTGATAGTTTTGTATCTCCGGGTGAAGCACTAAAATATGCAAGCTACAGAGATCCATTTATGGAGTGAAACAAGCTTCTCGAAGTTAGAATCTCCATTTTGATGAAAAGATCAAAGAGTTTGCTTTTATCAAGAATGAGGATGAACCTTGTGTTTATAAGAGGATTAATGGGAGCATTGTAGTCTTCCTGATATTATATGTAGATGACCTACTGTTGATTGGGAATGATAAACTGACCCTGCAAATTGTTAAGAACAACCTAGGGTACTGCTTTTGGATGAAGGACTTAGGGGAAGTCACTTATATACTCGGTATTAAGATCTATAGAGATAAATCGAAGAAGTTGTTGGGTTTGACCCAAAGTACGTACATTGACAAGGTGTTGAAACGGTTCAGCATGCTTGAGTCCAAGAAAGGATTCTTGCCCATTTCTCATGGTGTGAGTCTCTCTAAGGATTAGTGTCCTAAGTCTTGTAAAGATAAGGATCGCATGAAGTTAGTTCCATATGCTTTGGCAATTGGGTCAATCATATATGCAATGTTATGTACTAGACCTGATGTCTCTTATGCTTTAAGCATGACTAACAGATATCAGTCTGATCCCAGTGAAAGTCACTAGATTGTCGTCAAGAACATCCTGAAGTACTTAAGAAGGACTAAGGATGCGTTCTTGGTATTCGGCGGGGAGGAAGAGCTCATCATAAGTGGTTACACAGATGCTAGCTTGCAAACTGATAAAGACGATTCAAAGTCTCAATCAGGTTTGATGTTTTGCCTTAATGGAGGTGATGTTAGCTGGAAGAGTTCCAAGAATGATACAGTTGCCAATTCTATAATTGAGGCTGAGTATATCGCCACTACAAATATAGCGAAGGAGGTTGTATGGATTAGGAAATTCATCGACGATTTAGATGTAGTTCCTAGCATTGTTTGTCTCGTAGATCTCTACTATGATAACAATGGTGCAATTACACGTGCTTCGGAACCTAGATCTCATCAGTGCTCCAAGCATATACTTTGGCGGCTCCATCTAATTCGAGAGATTGTCGATCAAGGAGATGTGAGCATATGCAGAGTGCCGACTGAGGAGAACATTACGGATCCATTGACAAAGCCTCTCGTACAGAGAAAGTATGATGGTTATGTTAGATCTATGTGTATACAATACCTAAATGATCAACTCTAGTTTGAGTCTTGTGGATTGTATGTTTGTTGGTTGTAATATTTCATTTGATGAATAAAAGTACTGTATGCATTTCATTTTATATTTTTGATAAGTTCTCTTATTTTGTTATTATTTCTATTGTGATAGAATAGTTAACTAAAATAAATGCCCTTAGAATGTTTGCTTCCATAGGTCAAGTAGTGACTTGATGTGAGAACCTATGATCCCAGAAGCTTCATTCTTAAAGCTCTTTGGTCGTTGTATCATCTTAGAAGCTAAGGGCGATGATGATACCTTTAATACTAGCATGTGCATTGACAGATGACTGGTACTTACAAGTCATGATATTGTGATATCAAGTCATCACATGGGTACTTGTTATGAACAAGTTGTACTAGACAGACCCACCGTGAGAATAGTTTGTGGATTCTTATATAAACGTGTCATAATTATGGCTCGGGAGGAAATGGTGTTTGTTTTCCTCTGACCTGAAGTCATAGCTTTCATCGAGTGAGGAAGAACGTGCTTTCATGCCATCAAAAGTCCAGTCTTGAGAAAGTTGGATGATAAAAGTGGTTATTGGGTACGTTACGAATCATTTGGGTGTTTGTGTGTGAGCAGAGATGATATTTTTCCTCCTATATGACAGGAGTTGCATCCATCGGCCCCTTAATGGAATGGGACTGAGAAATGCATGGTCATGCTTGGTTGAGTTAATATATGATATTGGACTCACCAATTTCTGAAATTCCATTCTAGATCTAGAAACTGGGATTGAATGATTATGAGGGTGACACGGTCTATACCTCTAATTCTTTTCAAATGTAAGGGACAAAGGGACATGACAATACTGTAACATTGGTCACAGGCTTATGAGTTTATAAACTCTTACTGTTTGTGGAGTAATGATGTATTGCTAGATGTCTCTCATTTTTTGTGACGCTTTTGTTTGATACTTTCTAGATCAAGTGGGAGACTGTTGGTGCAACCATAGTGATCTGGAAGTGATCAAGCATGTGGCTCACATCCAACTCAATATGAGCCTATCAGGGTTGCACATAAGATTGTGGAGAAATTTGGAGTTTGGATCTGTATGGTGTAGCTCAAATGATGAGCAACATGGGACTGAAATTGGGAGTTTGGATCCCGTGGCTACAGACTTCGCCTGAAGTCGAGAAACCACTCATTGGAAAGGGATTTTTAAGGACTTCAACTTTCATGTTTAGTCGAAAGCCCCGTTCTAAAAATATCACACCTGAAAATGGCCAAGAAGATCACTATGTGCAGAATACAGATTATGCACGAATCTTAAGGCGGAATGAACAACATCAGTTCATCTTTCTCCTCAAGCCAATCTTCCCCAAATCACATCAGAAATTCCTCCTCCCTTATTCACCCTCATAAGGTCATTTCTCTTCACGAAGCCGTCCCCCATCTTCACATAGAGGGATGGAGACGTTGAAGACACCACTATCCATTGAGCACAAGCCCTAGAACGGCCTCTTCCTAGGGAAGTCATCATCTCGCAAGTCTAGACTCTTTTGAGTCGACATCTCACCTAAATATATCTACAGATCTAGCACCAAGGGAGAGGGGAGGAATCTCACCTCATTTCCGGCATTTTCACCATTTTCGGCCAAGGATCTCGTAACTCTTCTCGGCGACATTTTCTTCTCCTCGATAGTGGCGGATCTTCACCTCTTGGACTTGCTCCAGCACCTTCTCCCTCTCTACAGCAGTTTCTCCAGGAAAAAGGCTTGAAAATGAGAGTGAAAACGGCTAGGGTTTTCACTTATATGAGAAAAATTACACGGGTAGGGACACGCCCGTGTCCTTACCCGTGTCCTGCTCGGGCGAAGCATCATCAACGGTTCCAATGTATGTTCAATACACAAATACAGGTTGGGACACGCTCGTCTCCCTACCCGTGTTCACATGACATGGTCGTATTCTATGGTCGTGTCCTTCTCTGGACACGATTCATCGAGTTTCACAGGTCACACACGGGTAGGGACACGCCCGTGTCTCTACCTGTGTCCTCCTCGAGGCAAACTTCGTCGAGCTCTGCACGACACACACGGGTAGGGAAACACCCGTGTCTCTACCTGTGTCCTCTTCACACGGGTAGTGACATGCCCGTGTCACTACTCGTGTCCTTCTCTTGGACAACTTGAGTCATCGACTCGAGAGTTGGTTGGATAGATACGGGTAGGGACACGCCCGTGTATCTACCCGTGTCCTTCACGGGAACACTGGTTGGATATACACTGGTAGGGATATGTCGTATCCCTACCATGTCTTCATATACACGGGTAGCGACACGCCCGTGTCACTACCTGTATCCTTCTCTGGACCTACTCGAGTCGTCGACTCGAGAGCTGGTCTCTCACACACGGGTAGGGACACGGCCGTGTCTCTACCTGTGTCCTATTCTAGACTGATTTCTCCTCGCATTTACAAGTGCAGCCCAGCTGACAACACTTCCCTGAATCCAAGTCAGCTCTCCTGACTCAAAAGTGCGCACGAGGGGCCTAGTGCGAATCGGGACGTTACAAATCCTATAAACAAAATAAAAGATTTTGTCCCAGAAATCAGGCTAATGCTA
Source organism: Platanthera guangdongensis (assembly GCA_039583875.1). NCBI lineage: Eukaryota > Viridiplantae > Streptophyta > Magnoliopsida > Asparagales > Orchidaceae > Platanthera > Platanthera guangdongensis. Next base: position 222,603,025 of record CM077158.1, on the reverse strand, counting down.
TGGGGAGAAAAAGCATAACGGAAAATAAAATATGTTTTTAAGAATTACCTTGAGCAAACAACTCCGGGTTGCGTTTTTGCATCAAGTCCACCGGCTCCCATGTATACTCCTCCTTCCCATGATTAGACTAGAGCACCTTCACCAAAGGAACACTTTTGCGGCGCAAAATTCGTATCTCGTTGTCTACGATCCGCACCGGCTCTAGTAGCACAGACCTATCAGTCGCCACTGCACCATCAGCAGTGGGGATATATTGATCGGGCCGCAACAGCGCCTTTCGAAGTGACGACACATGGAACACGTCGTGAAGATTCTCTAGCTCGGGCGGTAACTCCAAACGATAGGCCAAAGGACCAATCCTTTATAACACCCTAAAATCAATTTGGGTCAATTTGGGTCAATTTGGGTTCAGGCATGGGTGACACGGCCTGGGACACGGGCGTGTCCCAGGGCGTGTCGTGCTTTGGTTGTGTTGGGACGTGCAGTTGACGAATTTTGCTCGACGATCGTCGAGTGTCGAGTGTCGAGTGAGGACAAGGCCTGTGACACGGGCGTGTCACAGGGCGTGTCAATGAGGTCGACAAACTCAGCCCGACGTTTTGAGCCAGGGCGTGTTTGCGGGACACGGGTATGTCCAGGTGAACACGGCCTGGAACACGGGCGTATCCCAGGGCCGTGTGAGTCTCGGGTAATTTTGAGGTTGTGCAGCCTGATGCACACGGCCACAGACACGGGCGTGTCTGAGGGCGTGTCAGGGGACACGGCCCGTGATACGGGCGTGTCCCACGGTCGTGTACTGGTTGGATGTAGTCGGTTGCCTTCCACTTTAGGGGACACGGCCTGTGACACGGGCGTGTCACAGGGCGTGTCAGGCCGTGTTTATGCTTTTCAGGCCAATTCTGAGCCATTTGATTCCCTCTTTCTGGATCCAATGGATAGGCTTTGTCCAGGTTTTAAGAAGGTCGGGGAAAAATGGGATTTAACCCTTCCTCTTCATTATCTTCTTCTTCTTCTCATTTCAATAGAGAGCAAGAAGAGTGGAGTTCAAGCGAAGGAAGGAGGAAGAGAAACCAGCTGCTAGAGGAGCTGCGGAGTGCGGAACGAAGATCCGAGAGCGGATTCGTGAAGGCTAAGCTGAGGCGGTGACTGCCATCCAGCTACTTCATGGCGCCGAAGTGATCTTCAAGGGTAACGATCTCCTTCTTGGACATCAAAGTCCTTTCTTTATGCATCTGCGTGGAATCCTCCACCAAAAGGTGGATTCGCGAAGTGATTTCGTTGTTGAGTATGCATCTAGAGCTGGAATTGTGGAGTACGGCATAGGCATGCTGTGTGAAGCCCATCTAGACCGTTAGTCTGGATTGGTGATGATCATGGGTAAACCGGAGAAGACTCCGTGGAATTGCAAAGATGTTATGTGCTTTGTGTCTTGGATGATTGAATGTTATGTGTGGATGGTATGCTCATGCGTGGGCTAGCCATGGATATGATCTTGGATGCTTTGCGAAGCTCCTTGTGGTTTGCTCTACGAGAGCGGGAAGCTGCGGCTACCCAGGAAGGGAAGGCCGACCCGCGTCACGGTGCGCCAGTGACGATGTGAGCATGGGCAGGGCTAACCTGTTCCTGGGAATATGGAGAGATCGATTGGTGGCAGTGTTCGGGAGCGTGCGATAGCCTGACTTGCTACACTGAAATAAAAGTGGGTCGATCTGTTGGATGAATGCTCATGTTTGCCATGCGGTACGTACCTCTGCTTGGTTTGGGCGGAATGCAACCAGCATGCGTGTTGGGGTGACTAGGACCGGCTAGCCAATAAGTTAATTACCGTGCGATTGGTGGTGTTACCACGGGTTTCCGGTACACCGTAAGGTGCCCTGAGTGCACGAAGCGTCTGGCTGCGGTCGGCGTTTGTGATTTGCTGTGGGTGATTGTGATTGTTAGCTATTATACTTGCAAATGCATACAGGGAAGGAACCGCTGCCCCGGGCATGGGGTAGGGTCGTTATAATTGGTCAGTTGTAGCTGACTGTTACTTTGTTTGCCGCTCTTTGGTGGATGTCTACTTGCAGGTGCTGCGGCTTGAAATGAAATAAGCGGATTGAAAGCTTGATGCTAAGGCCCTTGAAGGTCAAGTGCATCGTGGTTGGAAATCATGTGTGGTCGGCCTGGGTGCCGATGTATGAACCTGTATATGTGTAAAAAGAGAAACCTATAAGGCCGTAAGGCCATGTGTGTGTGGGTTGTATACATTCCTAGTTTTGGATATATAAATGTGGAATTTATGTATTAGTGGACATTCTTGGAGTTGAGTTCGTGCAACTTAAATATGCTGCGCTAGAATGAATTGAGGTAAGGACACGAATAGAATTTGATCACCACAAGTAATTTCGTCACTTGTCTATGACATATGGCATGGGGCCCCGGCCGGACCCACCGTTATATGTCATATGACGAGTGGGGGCGTTACAAAGTGGTATAAGATTGTAACGTCCCATGGGCCGTCCGTGGGCCCCGGCCCACTAGGCCTCTGTTAGACTGTTACCGGGCTGCAGCCCAAGCACCCCAACCCCTCTCCCTCGATTGGTGATGAGAGTTGAAAGAACTCCATAGTTAAGCGTGCTCGGGCTGGAGAAGTCCTGGGATGGGTGACCTCCTGGGAAGTCCCAGTGTTGTCCGCTTAACGGGAGAATTTCACTCATCAAAGGGAGGCTGTGGCCACCAACAACCCGCCTGTCGAGGGAGAGGGGTTGGGGTGCTTGGGCTGCAGCCCGGTAACGGTCTAACGGAGGCCTAGTGGGCCGGGGCCCACGGACGGCCCATGGGACGTCACAATAAAAAGTGCAGTTTTATTGTAACATCCCCTTTGCTGTTCGTGGATCAACAACACTAGGCCTCCGGCGGACCGTTACCGGGCTGCATCCCAAGCACCCCAATCCCTCTCCCTCCACAGGCGGGTTGTTGGTGGCCACAGCCTCCCTTTAATGAGCGAACTCGACAGTTAAGTTTGGTCGTATGGATACTTCCCAGGAGGTCACCCATCCCAGTACTACTCTCGCCCAAGCACGCTTAACTATGGAGTTCCTTCACTTCTCAACACCAACTGAGCTGCAGATCAATTGGTGATGAGAAGTGAAGAAACTCCGTAGTTAAGCGTGCTTGGACGAGAGTAGTACTGGGATGGGTGACCTCCTGGGAAGTCCCCGTACGGCCCAACTTAACTATCGAGTTCGCTCATCAAAGGGAGGCTGTGGCCACCAACAACCCGCCTATGGAGGGAGAGGCGTTGGGGTGCTTGGGCTGCAGCCCGGTAACGGTCCGTCGGAGGCCTAGTGGTGTTGATCCACGGACGACAAAGGGGACGTTACATCCTTTCCAATATAGTGTATGGCCCAACGTACCTTAGGCAGAGCTTTTTCACACCACGCACCCGTGAGACTCCATGCATCGGCCAGATCTTCAGAAATGCTTTATCACCCACTTGAAATTCCACCATCTGGTGCTTTGTATTCTAATATTTCGCCTGCCGACTTTGAGCCTCAAGCATGCAGTCCCGTATCAGTCTAACCACCGCATCAGTATCATCTATATACTCAATTACCAAAGCCTTCGGGTCTTCATCTTGCACCCAAGACAAGGGGGTTCTACACCTTCTTCCGTAAAGGGCTTCATGGGGCGCCATGCCGATGCTAGCTTGATGACTGTTGTTGTAGGAGAATTATACCAGTGGTAACAGCCTTTCCCACAGCTCTCCTCTATCCAACACACATAACCTCAATAGGTCCTTCAGTGTTTTGATGGTCCTCTCAGACTGCCCGTCCGTCTGAGGATGAAACGATGTGCTAAAGGTAAGGCGCGAACTCAAATACACCTGCATAGCCTTCCACTCCTTAGAGGTAAAATGACCATCCCGGTCAGAAATAATTATCTTAGGCACCCCATGGTACCGCACAAACTGCTCCAAAAAGTGGCATACCAAGACCTCCATGTGAGCCTCTTTCTTCATAGGGATGAACCTGGCTACTTTTCTACTCAATGCATCGGCCACCGAGTTCGCTTTTTCGGGGTGGTAGTTTAGGGTGAACTCATAATTGCACAGAAACTCCAACCACCACCGTTGTCTCAAATTAAGTTCCTTCTGAGTGTGAACATACTTTAAATTTTTATGGTTCGAAAATATCTCACAATGAACTCAATATAGGTAGTGCCTCCAAACTTTGAGGGCGAACACCACAGCCCCCAATTCCAAATCGTGAACGGGATAATTGAGTTCATGCTTCTTTAGCTGCCTTGATGCATATGCAATTACATGATCGTGCTGCATCAGTACCACTCTCATTCCTTGATAAGATGCATCAGTGAAAAATTGAAATCCTTCCTTCCCAGACGGAAGTGCTAGGATGGGTACAGATGTAAGTCTGTCCTTCAACTATTGTAACGCTGCTTCACACTGGGATGTCCACTAATACGGCACACCTTTCTTTGTCAAGGTTGTAAGAGGAAGGGCGATCTTTGAGAATCCTTTTATGAACTTGCGATAGTACCCGACAAGTCCAAGGAAGGTCCGCACATTGGCCGCTGACTTCAAGGGTGACCACTCATTTATAGCACGCACCTTGGCCGGATCCACAGCTAGACCAGCCTCACTGATAACATGGCCCAAGAAGGCAACTTCTTTATTCCAGAATTCGCACTTGCTGAACTTGGCGAACAAGGCATGCTCTTTTAGTTTCTTCAGTACCAAGGTCAGATGTTCGATATGCTCCTCCTCTGTCTTTGAGTAGACAAGGATGTCGTCGATGAAAACGATGACGAAGATGTCCAAATAAGGCTCAAACACCATGTTCAGCAGGCTCATGAAAGCCGAAGGGGCATTTGTGAGCCCAAACAGCATTACGGTAAAATCGTACAAACCGTACCTTGAGCTGAAAGCCATTTTCTTGATGTCCTCCTCTCGTATCCTCAACTGATAATAACCCGAGTGCAAATCCAACTTGGAAAACCAATGCGCTCCTACTAGTTGATCGAACAGCTCGTCGATCTGGGGTAGCGGATAAGTGTTCCGCACCGTCAGTCGATTGAGCTCTTGGTAGTCTATGCATAATCGCAAGGTTCCATCCTTCTTCTTGACGAACAATAGAGGGGCTCCCCAGGGTGACCAGATGGGGCGAACAAACCCTAACTCCACCGATTCCTGTAACTGAACTCTAAACTCCGCGAGTTCCGTCTGGGCCATCCGGTAAGGGGCCCTGGAGATGGGTTCGGCACCCGGTACTAGCTTAGTTTGAAAGTCAACTTCTCTATGTGGGGGTAATCCTGGTAGTTTCTCAGGAAATACCTCGGGGAAGTCCCGCACTACCCGTACATCTTTCATATCCAACGCTATCTCCTTCAACTCGAAACAAACCATGAAAACTTCTGCCCCCTTCATATGGGCTTTTACAGCCTGAATCGAAGATAATAACATGTGAGGTGCGAATCTAATACCTTGAAAGATGACATCGATGTCTCCATGTCTCAAGTAGATTGGTTTCTCCGCACAGTCGATTCTTGCGAAGTGTCAGTCCAACCATGCCATGACTAGAATGAGGTCGAATTCCGGCATTCTCAAGACCGTGGGAGGCGTATCAGAGGCCTTTCACCCATTAAGTGTTGAAGCCAAAACTTGACTTCGACAAAAGTTCGAAAAATAGGGGCATAGCCAACACCTACTCGTCCCAAGCTCTGACCTCCGACTGGTCGTGAAGGACTAGAAACTGGCCCTAAGCCTTAGCAAGGAGTTCCCACCGCTTAATCGGAAGATCTCTGAGAGCTTCGCCTCCAAAGCCAAAAGCTGGGCTTGGAGCTCCTCAAAAAGCACAGAAAATTCCTCTTCATTCCCCGGGAAAAAGTGCTTCTGAAGAACCCCTATGGGCCTATTTATAGTTTTCTGAGTTGGATCTGCAAATAACCATACTGAGCTGACCTGAAATTACTAAAGTACCCCTGGTTGGTTCTGACAACAATCAAACTCCGCTGTTCTGAAGAGTTATATGCAGACTACCAAGGGCAAAAGGGTAAAATTACTCGGGATAGAAGAGTAAAATCCCCCTTGGGTGCAGAATGTAAAAACGACCTTCTTTCCATGTGGCGAGTGGTGGTGCACCCATCGGCGAGACAAGCCTTCCTGCTCGTCTTGCAGGTATCCTTTGCTATGGGACCCTCTCACCGTTAAGAGCCTACTCGCATCTCAAAAGTGGGAGTCTCGCCCATTGCAGAGACCACCGATCTCGCCTCCTGCGAGTGGACCACCTGGTCCCACTCTCCTATCAGCACCTCTCGCCAACTTTTTTTATTCGCACCTTGAGGGACTCTCGCGAGCCCAAGGTTATACACAATCCCCGCTCTTTTTAAGATTATTTTAGGCTCGGAAAGAACATCCAACCGAGGCTTATCATTAAAGCCTATTTATGGGCGTATTTATGAGAGAATCTTTTGTGAGGCCCCCCACCGGAGCCTATAAATATGGGATTCCTACTCCGAACAGAGGATGCCCCTTTACAAACTTCCTCTTTCCTTAACTTGAACTGTTCATCATGTCTCACAGCCAGAGCTTTCGCGAGCGCCTCGCAATGGTGCGCCGGCAGAACAAGGCCAATGTGGCCGCTTTTACCTCAACTTTGGTTCGCCCCCTACCCTCTTTACCGCCCTCTCCTTCTCGCCTGAAGAGGGTAAAAATAGGTGGCTCCTCCTCTTCTGCCGAGGAGCCATCTCGCGCTGCCCTGGAAACCTTCCCCACTCCTCCTCCCTCATCTCCCATGGAAAAAGAGGTGAGCTCTCGCTTCTATCTTTATTACTCCTCCAATATTTGTATCTGCCTTCTTAATTATTTGTTTCTTCAGGGAGCCCCCGTAGCTCTACAACGATAGGGAAGTCCGCATGACGAAACTGCTGTCCATCGCGAGGATTCGGACTCACAACCACATTCCACGCCTCCATATACTCCTCTCAGCGAGAGGAGGGATGACCCTTCCCAAGCCGCTGGGACCTCCCGTCCTCCTGGTGAGAAACCTTCCCTCTCGCTGCTCTGCCCCACTCGCTACTCCCACACCCTCCTGCGGGAGCCTCTCTCACCATGTCTCTCTACTCCTCGCTCAGGCACCCAGGCCGACTCACCTGCTGAGGAACTCTTTAGACGACTTGCCGTCTCGCCTCCTCCTCCAATAGATGGGATTGAAGACTACCTAGGCGACCCTATGGACCCGGTGGAGATGAAGCGCAAGACGACCGAGTTGTTCAGGACGCACGCGCGCATCATCCATTCGTTGGCGCAAGACAAGCAGGTGGCGGGCAGGCTCATCGAATGGCTGGAAAATGAGTGCGCTCGTCTATCTTCTGAGGCTGATGCTGAGTTAGATGTCGATGGAACCAACCCTGATGCCATCATCAGCGAGGTCAATATACAGCTTCGTATTTCTCGCCATGGGCTTGTGTCCATTCGCGCCTTCCACTTGCGCAGTAGTCCTCCCTGCGCGGGAGCTCGCAGTGGCCGCTGGCATTGGCACCCGTACTGAAGGCCGTCCGTCTCGCCCCTTCTTCTTTATTTTGTATTTGAATGCTATAATAATTAAGTAATGCTTTGTGCTGCCGTCTCACCGGCATTGTCAGAGAACCTAGTGCCCGTCGTATGCGGGATGGAATTTTTAAACATTTATTGCTACTATTTTAATTTCATTTTCTTTAATTTCTTTTAATCACTGTCCCGTGATTGTGACGGTCCACACAAATCGAGGCTCGGGAGAGAGAGAGAGAGGGAGAGAACCTTCGGCCAACTCTTCCCCTTCCCCTGTACATTTTCCCGCCCATTAATCATTTTACCATAATCGCTATAAATACCCCGACCCTGGATCAGAAGGATATCTGCGCCTCTTACTCCTGCCGTGTCCAAGCTCTTGCTCCCTTGTTTCTTCCGTCTCGCTGATCCTTCTTGCGCTTTTTCTCCCTCGACCATCTCGTTGATCCTTCCCGCTCCTACTACTTCCTCTCTCTCGCCGTCTTGCCTACATTCATCTCACCAAGAATGGGCAAGAAGAGGGATGACGAAGGCGGACCATGCGCCGCTTGATCTCCTCTTGTCGGATGGAGGCCAAGTCACGAAGCACTTCCACAAAATCTAGTGAGAGCCTTTGAGCGTCTTCATTCTCCAAGTGTCATTCCTCGTTGCCGTCCCAGGCTGCTATGACTCTCGGGCTCCTAACCTCAAACTCCACTGGGATAAGTGCCTCAGACCTGTGGGATAACTTGAAGGGAGTTTCTCCCGTAACTGAGTTTGGAGTTGTTCTCAGGGCCCAAAGGACTAAGGGGAGCTGCTCTGTCAAATTGTCTTTCAAGTTGGTGACTTTCTTCTTTAGCAGGTTGATGATCAACTTGTTGGCGACTTCCACTTGTCTGTTGCTGCGAGGATGATGCATAGAGGCAAATCGAAGATCCGTCCCTAGCTGCTTGCAGAAGTCCTCTAACTCCAGGCTGGCGAACTATGGCCCATTGTCGGTGACGATGGCGAGAGAAATCCTGAACCTGTATGCAATCTCTCCCCAAATAAAATTCTTTACAATTTGCGAAGTGGTCTTGGCCAGAGCTTTTGCCTCGATCCATTTGGAGAAGTAATTGATCATGATGAGGACGAATTTCCTCTGTCCACTGGCCTGAGGAAAAGGGTCGATCAACTTCATCCCCCAAATGGAAAAGGGCCATGGAGCAGTGATCGAGCGCAGATACTGAGCTGGTTGTAGTTGAAGAGGTGCGAAGAGCTGACATTGGAGAAATTTTTTGGAGAAGCCTTCCGCACCTTTCAGAATGGTGTGCCAGAAATACCCGTGCCTTAGAATTCTTTGTTCAAGGGTACGAGTCCCTGAGTGGCTGCCACACTCTCCCGAGTGAATCTCCTCCAGGACAGGAGGGACTTCGATCTCCGACAAACACCAGGCCTGAGGGCCTGAGATAGTTTTGTGATAGAGCTCTCCTTCCTGCAGCAAGTAATATGCGGCTTTGTAATAGAACTTCCTCTGATCTCCCTCGCTGGCAGGAACCTGACCTGTCTCCAAAAAGTAAATAAACAGGTCCCTCCAGGATGCCCTCTGCTCGATCTCCATCATCTCCTCCTCTTCAATGGACGGTCGGAACAGTTCAGTCACGGTACCCCAAGCCCGGGGACCATAATTGGCGAGATAGTCGTCTTCTGAATTCTCTTCTCGGGGAACATGCTCGATGAAGAAACTGGGCTAGAACTTGCCTTTGATCAGACCTTTCACTTTGATTAAGTATCTCTACAAGATAGGATCATTCACCTCGAAATCACCTTTGATCTGAGATGCGACTACCATCGAGTCGGTGAAGGCTCTGATATCTCGAATTGCCAACTACTTGGCGAGACGCAAGCCAGCCACCATAGCTTCGTACTACGCCTGATTATTGGTAACGAGGAAGAGGATCTCGACTGCTTGCTCGATCCTGGTTCCCTGTGGGCTCACCAGCATGACTCCGGCTCCCACGGAATACCTGCCTGAAGCTCCATCCACAAACACCTTCCATGAAACTGGGCTAGAAGAGCCTTCCTCTCCTTCCACTTTCGCTGAGAAGTCGGCAAGGAAATCCTCCACAGCCTGCACCTTGATCGCTACCCATGGAGAGTAAGAAATATCGAACTCGCTAAGCTCCACCGCCCACTTTTCCAGCCTGCCAGAATGCTCCACTCCATCCAGGATACTATGTAGAGAGTGATCAGAGACGACCCTGATCGAGTGAGCCTGAAAATACGGACGGAGCCTCGAGCGCAGCCGCTGCGGGAAGCGGTTCACAGACCACGATTTCCCGCTCGGCCGGCTTTCTGAAGAGGATTACCACGGCTTTGTCTGTTAGTATCTGGAGGAGGGGCTCGAGTCGCGGCCCCCCAAGGTTGGCGAGTCAATCAACACATATTATCTGGGAGAGCTCGCCTTCCCCGTCTCGTACTTTGAGACGGGGTTGAGGTTGCCTTTATGGCCGGAGGTAAAGCAGGTTTTCAAGTACTTTGGCATCATCCCGGTGCAGTTCAACCGGAACGCTATTTTGGTATTGATCGCCTTCGCCTGCTATATGCTTCAGGAGCGCATTGAGTTCAGCTTGACGGTCTTCCGCAAGCTCTTCATCTACCACGCCAACGCCGACAGCGTCTCGTACTTCACCGGGCAAGGGCTCAAGGTGTGTGAGATGCCAAACAAAAATCACCATTGGCTCATGAGGTTCATCTTCATTCGTGGCGACTTTGGGGGCGTCCCGCTCGTGCCGGTGTCACCCCCCCGAGAACTTCTACGCGTCTCCGTAGGTGGGCAGCCCAGAGAAGATGTTGTATGATTACTTCGTCGGCAAAAACTTTGAAGTTAACTTCCTGCGGCGAGGCCTCGACTCGTTGCCTCCAGTGCTCCCTGGTGAAGGTATTCTCGCTCTCTTGTCTCATGCTTCATTATTTACCGTCTCGCCATCTTATCACCCTCTTGTTTATTTTTAGGTGAGCGAGTCATACCAGTCCACCCTCCATATAAGAGCAACATCCACCCTTCCAAGGGCCTTGGTCTCGCCAGCGTGGCAGCTGAGGTTGCGAGAGAGTCCTTGGCTCCTGCCCCTCTCGAGAGGGAGCGAATGGGCCCCCTCTCGCTCCAGCCCTCCAAAGAAGATGAGAAAAGCTGTGGTTGTTTCTAAGGGGAAAAAGAAGATGACCCAAAGGAGAAGAAGGAGATATCGGGGCCTTGAGCCCCATCTCTATGGAGGGGTCCCAGTCTCCCCGCTCGCCTCCTCATCAGGCCATCTCGCCTACCCGCGAGATGGCTGTTCCCAACCAGCCTGCCGCCACATCCAATCAACAGGATGCCACTACCTCTCGCGAAGGTGCCTCCTCCAGCCGTCCCGCCCCCTCTTCCCATATGAACTTCAACATGGGCCCCGTGGTTTCAGATGTCGTTCGCGACCCTGTTCTGCTGTGGGGGCGGGACGCCAACCGCGTTTCCATCTCCACCCTCCTTCCCCATTGGATGGAGCAGGAGCTCCCCACCAGCCATGCTTTCGTCGTGGGGTACGGTCTTTATGGCGGTCTCGATGCAGTCTCTCCTGAGAGCGAGCCTACGCGGGATCACGTCATGAAGACCTCCCACACCCAAATGCATGCTTTGGAGTTCTCACACCGCTCCTCGCGCCACCTTATATACATCAACAAAAAATGGAAGGACAGCGAGACAAGCCCGGCAGGGGAGCGAGAGAAATCTGAAAACCTTGCGAAAAGGTTGTCTGTTGTCGAGACCCTCCTCACTAAAGCCCAAGGCGGCGTGGTAAGCCCTAGCCTTACTCTTGTATTTTCCTTCTTCAATACACTTTACTAATGACTGGGTGTCTCGCATGATTCCAAGATGGCGGAGCGGTTGCATTCGCTCGTGGCGGCCCTGGAGGAGGAGGTCAAGGATTTAAAAGCCCAGAACGCTCGCCTTAAGGACAACGCCGCGTCATCGTCTCGCCGCCAACCCTTCCAGTCACCGCCTTATTATTCTTTTGACAAAGTCGAGGAGCAATGCCGAGATGTCAGCATAAGGGCAGCGGAGCTGGTTCTAAAAATGATGAAGTAGGTGGGGGTTGTGAAGGAGGATTCTGAAACGGTGACCGTCCGCGACCTGGTCCTGCAGATCTATGGCGAGGAGAGCGAGGATTCTTCTTCCGGCGAGGAGAAATGACGTGCCTTCTTCCAAGATAAAGAATCACTCTCTCCTCCTCTTTTGTGTTGTTGTAAAACATAAACTACTTTTTTAAGTTTATTTTTTATGATCAAAAAACACTGACTTATAATGAAATGATATTTGATCAAATGTGTATTTTTGTTCTATCCGTTTATTCTACTTGTTCTCTTTATTTTTTCTTGCCTTTATTTGTGAAACGATGTTATCCCTCTGTCTCACCAACTCACTTTTACTTTCTTCACTTTACTTTATTTGTCACTTTGCTCAGTCTCGTTTACTGCGAGACGACCATGCGATACGCTCACGCCGCGAGACAATGTAATGTCTTGTCTCGCAACTTCACTGGAGAGTGACCTTTTTTGGAGCGCGAGTCCTCACTTATTTGTTCGTGAGATCTAACTGGTATAACCCTCTCGCCTTGGCTCAGGATACTCCTGGTGCGAGCCGCTTTAAATGATGTAGCCTGCTTAACTATTATTAAAGCGAGCCTTTTGTCTCGCGCGAGTGCCCACTCGTTGTAGGCAAGACTGTCCTTATAATTTCCAGCTGTGAGTGCCTCCACTCGCACCGCTCTAGCTTTTGCCTCAGAATTTATTTTTCCTTAGACTTAGTAGGGGTGTTTCTTAAGTAAGTATTCTCAATCATTCTGCCATCGAGTGAGTTTACTGCCCTGCTAGCTCGATGAGAGCCTGGGCAATGGATCCCGGACCGAGCCAAGCTCGAGGTGATGCAAAATTTCCAAGCACCAAGAACCAATATTTTGAGAATCAATCCTTTCCCCCATAGGCGAGCCTGCAGACCTGCCAGCTAATGAGAGCCTGCGTAGCGGGTCTACCTAGGGCCGAGGCACGCTAAGGGTAGTGCAAAACCAAGGACCAAGAACCAGACCTCTCCCCCACAGGCGAGCCTTCGGACCAGCGAGCTAATGTGAGCCTGCGCAGCGGGTCTACCTGGGGCTGAGCCGCACTCGGGGTAGTACGAAACTAAGGACCAAGAACCAGACCTATCCCCCACAGGAGAGCCTTCGGACCTGCCAGCTAATGAGAGCCTGCACAGCGGGTCTACCTGGGGCCGAGCCGCACTCGGGGTAGTGCGGAACAAAGGACCAAGAACCAGACCTCTCCCCCACAGGCGAGCCTTTGAACCTGCCAGCTAATGAAAGCCTGCACAGCGGGTCTACCTGGGGCCGAGCCGCGCTTGGGGTAGTGTAGAACCAAGGACCAAGCACCAGACCTCTCCCCCATATGCGAGCCTTCAGACCTGCCAGCTAATGAGAGCCTGAACAACGGGTCTACCTGGGCCGAGTCACGCACGGCGTAGTGCAGAACCAAGGACCAAGTAACAGACCTCTCCCCTACATGCGAGCCTTCAGAACTGCCACCTATGAGTGCCTGTGCAGCGGGTCTACCTGGGGCTGAGCCGCGCTTGGTGTAGTGCAGAACCAAGGACCAAGAACCAGACCTCTCCCCCACAGGCGAGACTTCGGACCTGCCAGCTAATGACAGCATGCGTAACAGTTCTACCTGGGGTCGAGCCGTGCTCGGGGTAGTGCAGAACCAAGGACCAAGAACCAGACCTCTCCCCCACAGGCGAGCCTTCGGGCCTGCCAGCTAATGAGAGCCTACGCAGCGGGTCTACCTGGGGCCAAGACGCGCTCGGGGTAGTACAGAACCAAGGACCAAGAACCAAACCACTCCTCCATAGGATAGCCTTCGGACCTACCAGCTAATGAGAGCCTGCGCAGTGGGTCTACCTGGGGCCGAGCCGCGCTCGGGTAGTGCAGAACCAAGGACCAAGAACCAGACCTCTCCCCTGCATGCGAGCCTTCGGACCTGCCAGCTAATGAGAGCCTGCACAGCGAGTCTACATGGGGCAGAGCCGCGCTTGGGGTAGTGCAGAACCAAGGACTAAGAACTAGACCTCTCCCCCACAGGCAATCCTTCGGACCTACCAGCTAATGAGAGCCTGCGCAGCGGGTCTACCTGGGGCCGCGCCGCGCTCGGGGTAGTGTGGAACCAAGGACCAAGAACCATACCTCTCCCCCACAGGCGAGCCTTCAGACCTACCAGCTAATGAGAGCCTGCGCAGCGGGTATACCAGGGGCCGAGCTGCGCTCGGGGTAGTGCAGAACCCAGGACAAAGAACCAGACTTCTCCCCCACATGCTAGCCTTCGGACCTGCCAGCTAATGAGAGCCAGCATAGCGGGTCTACCTGGGGCCGAGCCGCGCTCGGGGTAGTGCAGAACCAAGGACCAAGAACCAAACCTCTCCCCACAGGAGAGCCTTCGGACCTGCCATCTAATGAGATCCTACGTAGCGGGTCTACCTAGGGCCGAGCCGTGCTCGGGGTAGTGCGGAACCAAGGACCAAGAACCAGGCCTCTCCCCCACAGGCAAGCCTTCAGACCTACCAGCTAATGAGAGCCTGCGCAGCCGGTCTACCTGGGGCCGAGCCACGCTCGGGGTTGTGCAGAACCAAGGACAAAGAACCAAACCTCTCCCCCACAGGAGAGCCTTCGGACCTGCCTACTAATGAGATCCTGCGCAGCGGGTCTACCTGGGGACGAGTCGCGCACGGGGTAGTGCAGAACCAAGGACTAAGAAACAGACCTCTCCTCCACAAGCGAGCCTTCGGACATGCCAGCTAATAAGTGCCTGTGCAGCGGGTCTACTTGGGGCTGAGCCGCGCTCGGGGTAATGCAGAAGTGACTATCTTCTTGCCGTTAGAATTTCACAATAGGTCAAGACAAGAAGTTATTAGAGAAATATATTATAATGAACTTGATTTGAGTATACAATTTTTGCCCTCCCTTCTCATCGGTAGAAGCGTTTCAAGCCATCCCTGCTCCAGGTGTGGCTCATGGTCCTACCCTCCACATCCTGGAGGTGGTAACCTCCTGCTCTCAGGACCCTCTCAACAATATAAGGCCCTTCCCAATTTGAGTTCAGCTTACCCGTGGGGGTGGATCTCCCCGCAGCATCAACTTTCTTGAGCACCAGATCTCCTTCCGCAAATTGCTTGATCTTGATATGCTTGTCGAAGTATCTTGCCATCCGCCATTTGATCTGTTCCTTTCTGATGTCTGCGACGTCGCGTAGCTCTTCTACCATGTCCAGCGAGAGGCATAAGACCTCTTCATTTTATAGCCTCCAAGCCTCGTCTCCATCACCTACAACCGCAACTCGTGGGGACCGTACCTCAAATTCCATGGGCAGGACCGCCTCACACCCATGGAAAAGTTTGAATGGGGTCTCGCTGGTAGCCATGTTTGGAGTTGTCCACAAGGCCCACAATACTGAGGGGAGTTGTTCCACCGAACTCCCCCTCAAGTTCTCTACCTTATTCTTGAGCAGATTCATGATAATTTTGTTCGCCGCCTCCACCTGACCGTTGCTCCTGGGGTGGTGGACGGAGGAAAACCTGAGGTCGATGCCCAGCTGAGTGCAGAAACTTATAAACTCTTTACTTGCAAATTGAGGACCATTGTCTGTGACAATGGCCTGAGGCAGCCCGTGCCTGCATATGATCTCCCCCAAACGAAGTTTCTGATGACCTGGGAGGTTACTTTGGCCAGCGCCTTAACCTCCAGCCATTTAGAGAAGTAGTCGATCACAACTAGGAGGAACCTCCTTTGCCCACTAGCCGGAGGGAAAGGCACAACTAAATCCATCCCCCAGATAGCGAACGGCCATGGTGCTGTATGCTTCGGAGCCTCTGAACGGGCAAGAGCTGGAGGCGGTGTAAAGCTGACATTTTTGGCACCTCCTCGACAATTCCGCAGCATCCTTCCTCAGGGTAGGCCAGAAGTACCCCTGCCTGACCACCCTTTCCTCCAACGTTCTACCTCCGGAATGGCTACCACATTCCCTAGAGTGCACCTCATCCAGAATCCGCCGGGTCTCCTCTTCCTTCACACATCGCGCCAGAAGACCCGAAAGCATCTTCCGATGTAGGCTCCCTTCATGCATGAGATAGTGGGCCGCCTTATGCCGAAAGCTCTTTGCCTCCTTGATCCCCTCAGGGAGGTTGCCTATGACGGAGAAGGTCACGAAGGGATCCTGTTGGATCCCTAGTTGATTTGGGCTAGGTTCACTAACTTAGGATATGACCCAACATGTATAGCCAGGGTCAAATTTGTGTCCTAGAGTCTAGGCCAAGTCCTTAGAGTCAACCTCAGATGGACCAGCTATCAACAAGACCATCAGAGACTCAAGACTTAGAAGATTTCAAGACCAGGTAAACTGAGTTCGACGTTCGTCGAACTCAGGTCGACAAAAGAAGTTCTCAGCTCGACGATTTTGAGATATTTCTCTGAGCTGAGCTCGACGATCTTCATTCTCTAGTCGACGAAAACTGGGATACTTCAACAAATTAAAGTCAGGGTAACTCCAGATTATTCTAAGTTCAACTTCAGACTTTGGTAGATGAACAAGATTCTGAGCTCGACGAACTTGAACCTTAAGTACACAACTTCTCAGGTCGACGAAGTCAACTTCTCAGGTCGACGAACGCAGTACTCTACTCGATGAATTCTGGAACCAGAAGATTCATGTCGACACACAAAATATCAGTCAACACAAAATACTCGACTAAGTCCAGAATGGTTGCTGAACTCCAGTCGACGATTGCAATTATCAGCTCGACGAACTTCAGACAGAAAAGCCAAAGGTTCTGAAGCATGTAAGTTCTGTTGTCAGCTCGACGAACTTGGAACTCAGCTCGATGAACAGAAGCTGTCTGGTCGACAAATAAAAAACCTCAGTTCGACGAACTAGTAACTCAGCCTGACGAATTCTGTTATTCATTCGACGATTCCAGACTTAGCCATTTCCGGCATTTAATCCTCACTCAAATGCAATAATTCCTGACAGATTATTGACTCAAACATTCTCTGAATGTAGTCATTAGAGGAAGCATTAATTACAGTCTTCTTCAAGAATAGTACTTGCTGATTTTCCACAAGACAGTTGGGGAAATACATTAATGTCGATTATTCTCAGGTCGTCAGCATTAATTATAGAGGATTCAAATTTTTGAAAGATGATAGAAGAACGACACCAAGGATCAAGTGATTAGAAGTCGATACTCAGTCTAATAGTTAGAAAAATAAACACACAGAGACTGACTGCAAGATTTCATACAGCACCAGAAAAGCTTCACACAAAAACTCATACTGAAGCTTACAGTGATAGGCAGTGATATTCATTCATTCAGAAGAAGAATAACTATACTACATTAAGAGTCTTCTTCTTCAACATTCTCTCCAGGACTTCTCCAAGGACAACAGATATCAGATCAGTCAAGAAGATCCTGTATCACTGCTTGTCAAGAACTCTGATTGAAGACCTATCACCCTATAGCAAAGCTCCAGATCTTCCCTGAATCATTCTACATCTCAGGGGGAGCTGTTTGCTAAGATTATTCCACATAAGTCTTCTCTCTGATTGTTGACAGAGAAGAAAAATCACTCTCTCACCCCCTCCTGTACAAAGGGTTGTCATCTCCCTTCAAAAGTGATTCTTGGTTGCAAGTCTCCTTACCAAAAGACTTGAGTTGGTTTTTGGGGACCTGATCAAAACCCATTGGTGTCAGGCACCTGATCAAAAACCTGAGTGGATTTCAACCAGGGGTGGTAGAAGAGTGGACTACCCAGATTTGGGGAACCACTATAAATTTTTTGTGTCGTTTGGTTGCCTATCTTTGTCTTTTTGTTTCTTGTTGTGTTGCTATGATTAGGTTTAATCTTATTTGTTTTTCAGTTTTCTATTTATTGCACTTCTTCAGTTTACAGCAAAAGCTGTAGCAGCACTTTTATTGGGACCTAACAATAATAAATATACTCTATTCACCCCCTCCTCTAGAGTATTGTTGATCTAACCCTCACTTTCAATTGGTATCAAAGCAAGGTTCCTTTGGTTGCACAAGTTAACCCTTGAACCAAGGATCCTGTGTTAGATCTACATATCACTTTGTTCACATTTTAAGGTAGAACCACAGCCATGGCACAGAACAAAGATTATGCAAGCACCAGACCTCCAGTTTGCAACTTGCAAAAGTTTGGAATCTGGAAGGCAAGAATCAAGTTATATATGAATTCTATTAATGAAGATATTTTTGCTTCCATCTTAACAGGAGTACCTCAACCACCTGCAGCTCCTCCAAGAACTTCCATAAATATGATTGCAGTACCTCCTCCAGACTATAATGATGCTTACAGGAAAACCAAGATGGCTGATGCAAAAGCCATGAACATATTGGCACAGACAATGTCTGATGATATTTTCCAGAAGGTTGCTGAGTGCACATCATAAAAAGCCATTTGGGATTCCCTTAACCAAATGGTTGATGGATCAACTGATGAAAGGAAGGATAGGAGATCAAATCTCATATCCCAATATGAGAATTTTAAGAAACAGGAAGCTGAGACAGTATCAGAGATGTATAACAGATTAAGCTCAACCATTAATGAGCTAAAAACTCTGGACAAGGTCATCACTCTCACTGAAGTGAATGACAAAAACTCTGGATCAAGGAAGCTCTTTGACTCTTTGATCCCCTCAGGGAGGTTGCCCATGACGAAGAAGGTCACGAAGGGATCCACCCATGAGCGTCACCGATCTACTTCCATGAGCTCCCCTTCCTCGATCCCTGGACGGAACAGATCAGTCAAGGTTCCCCCTCCCCGAGGTCCAAATTTAGCCAACCGATCGGCAGTTGTACTCTCTTCTCTGGGAACGTATTGGATGGAGAACGTCCGGAAGCCCCCGATGATTGCCATCACCTTGGACAAGTATTTCACAAGGGTGGGTTCCCGAGCTTCGAATTCTCCTCGAATCTGCGATGCCACCACCAATAAGTCCGTAAAGCCTCCACATCCGGGATCTCAAGCTCCTTTGCCGAATGAAGGTCGGCTATCACAGCCTCGTACTCCATTTGGTTGTTAGTTGCTGGAAAGTGCAAGACCACCGCTTGCTCTATGGTGACCCCTTGAGGACTTGTCAATACCACCCCTGCTCTGAGGGAGTGCTTTCCCGAGGCTCCATGAACCGTCATCTTCCATGCCTCCTGCGGCCGCGACTCCTCGGCCCCGACCTCCACACTGTAGTCTACTAAGAAGTCGGCCACCACTTGTGTCTTAATGGAGAGCCTTGGTACGAATGAGATATCGAACTCACTCAACACGATAGAACACTTGTCCAGCCTGCCCGAGTTCTCCACTCCTTCAAAAATCTTACGGAGGGGATGGTCTGTCACCACCCTGATCGAATGTGCTTGGAAATATGGTCGGAGCATCCTGGCCGAAATGATCAAGGTGTACGCCGGCTTTTCCAAGATAGGGAGCGAAGCTCCGTCTTCTTTAGGATCCTGCTAACATAATAAATTGGCAACTGCTTCCTACCCTCTTCCCTAACCAGAACAGAGCTCACCGCCTCTGCTGCTACTCCGAGATACAAGGCCAGATCCTCCCCCTCCTTTGGGCTTTGAAGTAGAGGAGCAAGGGAGAGCTGCTTCTTCAGCCTTTGGAAAGTTTCTTCGCATTCTACGGTCCACTCGAACCTTTGGTTACCCCGCGGCACTTTAAAGAATGATGAACATTTCTCTCCCGACCTGGAGAGGAATCTACTTAGGCCGGCCAGCTTGTCTGTCAAGCGATGCACCTCCTTAGTGTTGCGTGGTGACTCCAGCTCTAGGATAGCCTTCAACTTATCTGGGTTGGGTTCCACCCCCGCCGGGGTCAGGAGATGCCCAAGGAACTTCCCATGACTCGCCCCAAAAATGCACTTTAAGGGGTTCAGCCTCATCTTGAACTTCCGCAAGGTGGCGAACCTCTCCTCCAGGTCTCGAAGGTGTGAGTCCACGCCCTTACTTTTAACCATTAGGTCATCCACATATACCTCCAAGTTCCTCCCCCTTTGGCCTTGGAAAGCTTGATCCATCATGCGTTGGTATGTATCCCCTGCATTTTTCAACCTAAAGGTCATCATCTTATAGCTGAAACATCCATCTCTCATGATGAAGGAGACATCCTTGACGTCAGGAGAGTGCATTCGGATCTGATGGTAACCTGAAAAAGCATCCAAAAAACTCATAATTGAAAAACCAACGGCTGAATCAACCAGCGCATCGATGCGAGGTAGGGGGTTGCAATCCTTGGGGCATGATTTATTTAATAAAGAAAATTCAATACACATGCGCCACTTACCTCCCCCTTTCTTTACCATCACCACATTGGAGACCCAGCCTGGATACCGGATCTATGAGATGAAGCCAGCCTCCAGAAGCTTCTTGATCTCCTCGCGGATTGGCTCTTCCAGCTTGGTTGCGATGGTCCTCATCTTCTGGCATATATGGCGCATCCTGGGGTCCAGGTTTAGGCAGTGGCATGCCACATCCGCATCGATGCCCGGCATCTCAACCACGCTCCAAGCAAAGATGTCGACGTTGCTCTAGATGCAAGCCCGCACTTGCTCCTGGTCCTCAGGACTCAGACACCCGCTTATCCGCAGCTTCTGTACTTGACCGGCGCTGGTGAAGACTTCCATCTCCACCACCTCCTCAGCCGGCTCCAGCCACGACTGCTCCCAGCCGGCCCTTTCCTCCTCTTCCTGCCCATACTCTTCCTCTCCTTCTGCTTCCTCAACCTTCATCGCCTCCCCTAGGCTCTTGCTCTGCTCCTGTTCAACCTCTATGCCTCCCTGGGCTTCCCTCTCAACTCCTCCTCCTTCCACTTCCACCTAAAAACCTTCTTGCGGGTCCAAATCTCCGTCCCTCTGGACCTCCTGCACTGAAAGTGCGGGTTAGATCTGATATACTCTAGAGGGGGGTGAATAGAGTATGGTGCTTACTAAAAACTTTTTACAACTTTTGTTGTATTCCTAAGTGAACAGGGAAGCAAATAAAATAGAGTAAGCACAGCAACTATCTAAACACAGATCAACACAGAACAATCACAGAGCACAGCCAGAAAACAGAAGAAAAGAGCAACCAGACGACATAAGAATTTTATAGTGGTTCCCCAACCTGGGTACATCCACTCTTCTACCACCCTGGTAGGAATCCACTCAAGTTTTTGATCAGGTGCCTGACACCAATGAGCTTTTGTTCAGGTGCTCAAAAACCAAACCTCAAGTCTTTTGGAAGGAGACTTGCAACTAGAATAATTTTGAAGGGATTTAAAACCCTGTACAGGAATTGGAAAGAAGGTGATAGTGTCTTCTCTGTCAACAATCAGAAAGAAGACTTGTGGATTGATTGTAGCAGATCTTGCTCCCCCTGGGATCTTGAATTGGTCAAGAAAGCTGGAGCACTGCTTCAGGGTGATAGGTCTTCAATGACCTAGAATGTCTGGACTAGAAATGCTTCAGGAACTTCTTTTGACAGATAAAGTTTTGTTGTCATTTGAAGTTGTCCTGAGAATAGAGAGAAGAAGACTCTTGATTGAATTTGATTGTTCTTCTTCTTCTTCTTGAAAATGTTCTCTAGTCAAGGCTGATTGCAGTCAAGAACTTTTGATTTGAGAATGATTGTTCTTCTCTACAACCTCAGAGTGTCTGTCTAATTGTGTGTATTGCTTGTTGTACTGTATTTCTGTTACTCTATCACTGCTTGATCCTTTTTTTCTCTTACTGTGTGTCTTCTTCTGACTGAGGAACATTCAAACTTTTGAATGTCGAGCAGTAATTGCAGTCGGCTTTGGAAAGAAGCGACAATCAATAATTTTCCTAACTATCCCATGGAAAACGGCATGTAATCGTCCATTGTCAATGCGCGTTCTAACGGTAATATTCCGAGAAGATCTGGCATTAAATGTTCAGGAATGAGCGCCAAGAAACGGGACAAGAAGAACACAATTCGTCGAGCTGCACTTGTGTTCGTCGAGCTGAGCTTGAGTTCATCGAGCTGAGCTTGAGAGAGTTCGTCGACCAGACAATATTCATTCGTCAAACAGACAGTCTTCATTCGTCGAGCTGAGAATCAAATTCGTCGAGTTGAGAAAAGTTCTGGACTTGGGCAAAATATTCTGCATCTGCTGAAATGCTGTGTCGACATAAGTTGGTGTCGACAGATTGATCTTGGTGTCGACACAAATCCTCTGGTGTCGACATAAGCTGGTGTCGACTGATATCCTGGTGTCGACACAAATCCTCTGGTGTCGACATAAGCTGGTGTCGACACAAATTGTCTGGTGTCGACATAAACCCTAAGTGTCGACACAAATTCTCTAAGTCCAGAAATCGTCGAGTAGAGTACAGTATTCCTCGACCTGAGAAGCTGACTTCGTGGACCTGAGAAATTGACAACTTGAGGTCCAAGTTCGTCGAGCTCAGAATATAATTCGTCGACCGAAGCTTGAAGCTGGACTTAGAAAAATTTGAAGTTCTCCTGACTTTGGCTTGATGTAGAAACTGAGTCTTCGTCGAACAGAAAACATAGATTGTCGAGCTCATCACTAAGAATTGTCTCACGATATTCAAGCGCAAAACTCCTTTCGTCGAGCTGAGTTCGACGAACGTAGAACTCACTTTACTTGGTCTTGAAAACTTGTTAGACTGGAGTCTCTGATGGTCTTGTTGAAAGCTGGTCCATCTGGAGTTGAGCCTAAGGACTTGACCTAGACTCTAGGACACAACTTGAGCCTGGCTATACATGATGGGTCATATCCTAAGTCAGTGAACCTAGCCCAAATCAACTAGGGATCCAACATGCACATCTCTTCCCCTCTACTCCTCCTCAATCTCCTCCTCCCCAACAACCTCTTCATGCGTCTCCATCTCCTTCTCCAACTCCTCCGACTCTTCCATTCATGATATGGTGTTGAATGTCGTAACATAGCACTATCTTGCAACCTTCGGGTCCCCACTGACCCTAACCTGCACCCCTCCATTGTTGAACTTGAGGCATTGATGAAACGAGGAGGTGACGCAGCGAAAGGCGCTGATGAGGGGGCGCCCAAAGATGGCTCTATAGCTGCTCGGGGCATCCACGATCACGAACCTGCAGTTCCGTGACATGCCCCCTAACTTCACATGCAGCCCCACCACTCCTTCTACTTCCTTCCTTTCTCCTGAGAAACCAAACAACGGCCCATCTGAAGCTATGACCCTCTTGGTATCAACCTGCATCTCATCGAAGGCCTTCTTGAAGATCACGTTTACGGAACTCCCATTGTCCACCAGGATCTTGGAGACCGTGAAGTTTTTGACTGCCGCCTGGATCACCAAGGCATCACAGAACGGGTCCTCATAATCCGGCATATCTGCTGAAGAAAAGGTAATTTTTTTATTTTCGAGGGGGGCCTGGGAGGTTGAGGCTACCCCCCTTCGGAACATAGTTTGGAGGCTCCCCTTTCAAGTTGCCTCAATCCCAACTCCTCCGTGTATCACCCCGATCCCCCCTGGTTCCTACATCCACCCGGTCCTCGCATCTATCTTCCGTCTCCTCCTGTTGCACCTCCTCGATCCTTACTGGCGAAGGCTACCTCCTTCTTACGCTTCTTCGATGTTGAGAACCTCAACAGGAAACCTCGACGCAGATCCTTGAAACTGTAAATCGAACTTGCCGGTAATTAGTGGAACCAGTCCCAGCCCTTCTCCTTCAACGTGATGAAAAATAGCCGGCACTTGAAGGCATCCATCATCTGCCTTATCGAAACAACATCTTCAAACCACTGCACGTGCTGTACAGGGTCATCCTTCCCCGAGTAGTAGGACATTTCGGGCTCCCGTAACCCCTCCGGCACCGGGGCCGAGATGATGAGCTCACTGAATGGGCTCTCGCCACCTGCCTGCCGAGAGGGCACGTCTAGTGGCCTCGGCTGGCTAGCCCAATCCGCGAGACCATGCTCATGGAAGAGCTCTCGCACAGTCGCCTCCCTCTCGCCAACTTCTGCCGGAATCTCCTTCCCGGGACGCTGGCCTGGGAAGAGCTCTCGTGCCGCCACGTCCCTCTTGCCAGCCATCGCCGGGACCTCCTTCCCTGGGCGCTGTCTAGGGGCATTCTCGCCCAAGAGCGGGACCTCCTCTATCGGAACCTGAGGCGTTGTCCACCCGCACCTTGCCGAGAAGGCCAAGCTGATGGTCTGCAAGACATCTTGCCTGAAGTCCTCCAGCATATTCCTCGTCGCCTCCTCTCCCCGGGAGGGGGAACCTCCTGAACCAGATCCTTGACCTTCATCTCCTGCCATAGGACTAAACCCAAGCATTTCTTGTATCGGCTACCTTCCACGCTCACCGCACTAGAACTGTTGAAGCCAAAACTTGACTTCGACAAAAGTTCAAAAAATAGTAGCGTAGCCAACACCTACTCGTCCCAAGCTCTAACCTCCAATTGGTCGTGAAGGACTAGAAACTGGCCCTAAGCCTTAGTAGGGAGGTCCCACTTCTTACCCGGAAGATCTCTGAGAGCTTCCCCTCCAAAGCCAAAAGTTGGGCTTGGATCTTCTCAGAAAGCACAGAAAAATCCTCTTTAGTCCCCAGGAAAAAGTGCTTCTAAAGAACCCCTATGGGCCTATTTATAGTTTTCTAAGTTGGATCTGCAAATAACCATACTGAGCTGGCCTGAAATTGCCAAAGTACCCCTGGTTGGGTCTGCCAACAGCCAAACTCCGCTATTCTGAAGAGTTATATGCAGACTACCAAGGTCAAAAGGGTAAAATTACCCAGGGTAGAAGAGTAAAATCCCTCTTGGGTGCAGAAATGTAAAAACGGCCTTCTTTCCATGTGGCGAGTGGGGGAGCACCCATCGGCGAGACGGGCCTTCCTGCTCGTCTCGCAGGTATCCTTCGCTATGGGACCCTCTTGCCATTAAGAGCCTACTCGCGTCTCAAAAGTGGCGTCTCGCCCATTGCAGAGACCACCTGTCTTGCCTCCTACGAGTGGACCACCTGGTCCCACTCGCCTATCAGCACCTCTCGCTAACTTTTTCTATTCTCACCTTGAGGGCCTCTCGCGAGCCCGAGGTTGTACAATAAGTATCTCAAATTTGTACTTGGTGGTTATGATCATCTTAGAGTCGTCCGGGAGGCGTACTCGTCGGGCTATACCAGTGAAGTATTGTACACCCTCCACGTCTTTAATGAAGTCCTCGGACACAAAAGAATGTGAGGCACCGGTATCGAACAGGGCATAGGCCTTCTTCCCGCCGACCACCACGGTGCCTAAGTACTAATACAATATTCAATGCTAGATATCTAGTACGTCTTAAGCAATTTAATGTTTGACATGAAAATGAGATAACTAACTGTAACATACCTGCAATCATCTCATGTGGGTTTCGTTCCTGTGTCATGTCCAGAGCGAACACTTGATCCCGAGCAGGTCCAGGGTTTCCTCCTTGTGGTCCTTGTCCTCGACCATGCATGTGTCCCCGCCCTCGAGGAGCTGTCGAAGAGAGAGCAAGAGGAGCATTCCTAAATAACTGCAGGCAGTAACGTCGTATGTGGCACGGTTGATTGCATTCGAAGCACACCCGCCAATAACGCCCCTCTGGTTGCTGAAATTTTTGAGGCTGTGGCGGCGGAGGCAACGTCGGCGACTGCGGAAGCGGATGCTCCACTCTAATATTTCGGTGGAAACGGACGCCACCTCTCTGATGTCCTCTTCCTCCTCTATAGTCATGTCTCCTTCTGTTGCTTGGGCCAGCTTCCATCACGCCCTCCGTAGGCCTCTTACCACTTCCCAAGTGGTCCTCCTCTAATCCCTTTGCCATGTCGATTATCTCTGTCAAGCTAGAGTCTGCTATAAACAAAAGGGCTTGCCTCAGGGGATCCCGCAACACTATATAGAAGCGCTTGGCGTATCCTCTATCATCCAATTTATGAGTCCGCGAATCTCGCGAGATGTTGGAACTCTCGCTGATATTCCGTAACTGATGAGTTGTAAATATACGTACTTTTGTGTATATTAATTTAGTCGTTTTCATTTATTTTCATCATTTTTACTTATTTTTGTTCAATAAAATGCTCATATTTTTGTAAATATTTTGCTAACTTAATTTATTTTATTTTTCAGGAAAAAAATCCAAAAATTTGCCAAAACAGTAAGTACACGCCCGTGTACTTTAGGTCACGCCCGTGACCCGGGCGTGATGTTGCAAAACCCGTGAAATCAATAAATTTGCGAAGAAATTGATTGACACGCTCGGGGTCACGCCCCTGTCATTTGACACGGCCCGTGACCCCAACCCGTGTCACGCGCGCTCGATGTTTTCAGCTCGACGTTCGTCGACCAATCTGACACGCCTGTGTTAGCCAACCCGACACACCCGTGTC
Organism: Platanthera guangdongensis; assembly: GCA_039583875.1. Lineage (NCBI taxonomy): Eukaryota > Viridiplantae > Streptophyta > Magnoliopsida > Asparagales > Orchidaceae > Platanthera > Platanthera guangdongensis. The sequence goes on along the minus strand of CM077158.1, from coordinate 222,577,021 downwards.
ACTTGCTGTCGACATTTTCTGCTCGACAACTTCTAGACTCGACAAACACTCTCGACATAATGCTCTCGATATTCGTCGAGACCAACCCGATACGCCCCGTGTAGACAGAGACACGAGCGTGACCGCCACGTGTACCCCTCCACCTGGCCGACAAGACTGCACCCGCGACTTTCGAAGCGGCCCGCGCCCAGATCAACCACCCCGACACGCCCAGAGTCACGCCCGTGACCTGGGGCGTGACCGCCGCGATACCGACACGTGTCCAGCCCGAAGTCAACTAAGTCGTCACCTCGCCCGATCAGCTCATGAATAGTGCTGACACGCCCCCTGACACGCCCGTGAACAAGGGCGAGTCCCTTGAAATTTTTTGTCTATAAATTCCAGCCTTCTGCTTGTAATCCTGTTCCACTTTTTGGGCCATTTTATATAAGGCGTTATGCAGCTCGGATGAGTTCCAAATGCTATGTAAGGGATTTTTTCTCCCCCTCTCCTTAGTTTTCGTTTTTGTTCCTTTGTAACTCATTTTTTTAACTGAATAAAATGTGTTTTCATTTATTTATTTGGCTTTGGAATGAATCTAAACAACCTACTCCTTTGAAATCTTACTTTTCTTTTGCTTTTTTCTTTATTTATTTTCGTACGGGTGTGTGCGTGTATGAGTATAGATTTGTCTTTTTATGTTTTAGTTTTGTTTATTTAGATTAGTTTAGTGTTAGGATTTTTCCGTACTCGTTATTTTTATTCTTATAAAACTATAAAAAACGGTTATAAAAGTGGTTTTTGATTTCTTTTAACTTAGGCTCTTTAGGATTGTAAAATTTTTTGTTTTCTTTTAGATTTATTTGCACTTTTTAAGCATTTCTATAAAGTTATAAGAATGAAAATATAGCTCTTTTAATTTTTCAAGCACTTAGATTTTCATTTAAAACTTTTGTCTGTTTAATTTTTCTGTCTTCTTTTTACGCATTTCTACCGCATTCTATCTGTAGAAATGTATTCGTTTTAATTTTTTGATAACTTCCATTTTTGCGTTTATTTGCAAAACTTTTTCGCTCATTTAATTTTTATTTTAGCTTTTTATGCATTTCTACCGCATTCTAGCGGCAGAAATGTAGTTGTTTTAATTTTTAGAAAACTTAGTTTTTCTCATTTTTGTACGTGTGCGCATTTATTTCCGCCTACTCGTTAAGAGTTAAATGGCGCATTGTTTTTATTTCATTCTATAGAGTGTGCGGAGTGTGTTTAATTTTTTGTCGAGTGAGTGTGTTTTACTTTTTGTAGAGTGGGTGCATTTATTTAGTCCTACTCGTTTGAGTAGGACCCGCATTTATTTTCTCCTACTCATTTGAGTAGGACTTGTGTGAGTGTGTTTTACTTTCAGTCGAGAGTGTGCGTGCGTTGCATTTATTTTGTCCTACTTGTTTGAGTAGGACTCGCTTTCACTTCTCCTGCCCACGCATTTGCGCCGGGACTCGCACTTTACTGCTTTCATTTCAGTTCTACTCGTTTGAGTAGGACTTACAATTTACTGTTTTCTTTTACTGCTTTCCTTTACTGCTTTCATTTACTGCTTTCTTTATTGCTTTCACTGCCTACTGTCCCCATTCCGATGAGTGGCTAACCGTTCTTAGCCCTCAGTATCGAAGAGCATTGGGACAGAAAAAATAGCTTTAAATAATTAAAGTTCCTTATTTTCTAATTAATTAAATTCCTTAAGCTTTGCCCGGGGTTTATGATGCGTAGGACCACATATAGATGTGTGGGCCATATTTCCGTAGTTCATATGCTAGCTAGCCTAGAGGCCGTGCGTATGGACCGATCTCCCCTTGGTAAAGAGAGTTCCGCACTAACCCTCGAGGGAGGAGGCACGCCAAATCTACCGGATTGGGTTCCCCACCCAATAGCGGGGTTCTTAGCGTAATGCGGGCGTTAAGAGGAATCCTTCGTCGGACGAGAGCCCGGTCAAATAGTCTTAGCGTTCAGGTGAGGGATATCTCTATAGCTAGGTGAGCTCATTTTAGTGGAACATCCACGGCCAAGTCTCCGCCTTAATTAATTTGAAATTTAGGATCTCTTTTTATTAAAAGTTTATTTTAGTTCAAATTTTATTCGATTCCGTCGCGCTAAGCTCTTCATCGGCTCCACCTTTATTGTTTTCCCTTTTATTACTTTCATTTTTTTGTTTTTTGTCTTACTTTTTGCTTTTATATATATAAAAAATACCCGACAAGTAATTATCGGTAAAATAATAGTCCCCTCCAGAGAAGAGTAGAAATAATCGAACCGACCCCGAGAACAATACAACCTCGATATTCCACACCGGAATATCATGTACTACACGCGATAGATGCACTTGCCTCCTTTCGTTAAAACTCGATCTCATCTTTTTATATCCAAATTAATAAATCCGCGCGCTCCGTTTTCTAAATAAAAATCACATCCGCTTTTTTCCTTAAATAAACTGCCCGGGGCGCCGCGGGAATTCTCACCAATTTTTGGAGTTTTAACCGCATCAAGTTTTCGGATCCGATGCGAAAATATCAATCAATCTTTTGACGTCGTTGTCGGAGACTTGATGCAAAATAATGAATCAAGTTTTTGGCGTCATTGCCGGGGAATTTTCGAGTCGTTATTTTGAACTCTGGAGATCTATTAATTTTACCTATACATATATATATATATTTTGTCCAACATAATAATAATAATAATAATAATAAATAATTTAAAAAAAAACCAAAAACAAAAACAACCAAAAACTAAAACATTTTATATTATTATTATCTATAAAAACACATAAATAAAATGATGTCATTTACGAATAAATAAAACTAACAAAAACAACCACAATAAAACTATAAGTAAAAAACTAAAAAAAACAAAAACAAAAAAAAATCTAAAAACTAAAAAAAACAAAAAAAAAATCTACAAAATCTAAGTTTCATTTTCTTCTGATATAAAATCAAATAAAAAAATAATAAAACTTATAAAAATCTAAAAACTAACAAAAAAACCAAAAAAACTAAAAACTCTAAAAAAACCATAAAACTTAAAAAAAAGCCAACCAAAAATATAAAAACTATAAAATCAAAAACATAAAAAAAACCTAAAAACCCATAAACACTACAAAACCAACCTAAAAACCAACTAAAAAATTAAAAACCAACTTAAAAACACACAAAGAAAATAATATCTAATAATTTGTATATATTTTGTTTAACTTATTTTAACTTATTTTATTTTTATTTATTTTGTTTTATTTTGCTTCAGCGCACTTCACTCTAGTGCGCACTAGGGGAGAGCATTTCTATGACACGCATATAGCTAAGACGTTAGCTAATCGAGTCACACACGCACTTGTCATCCCCTACCGCCCGCAACCTTTTGGCCGAATGTGTCTTTTTTTGTTATCTTTTTGTTTCTTTCTTCTCTTTTAATAATGCAGGGTATCAACCCGAGCCTCCCGCACTCCTCTTAGTGAAGCTTCTACCATCTCTTTTTCTTTTTGTATATATTTTATTATGTCTACTCCTCGTTCCGCATATTTAGATTACAACTTTGGAGACAATGTTGGGTTTAAGTATGGGGGTGTTTTTTTTATTTTTTTCATTTCTGCACTTTTATATTCTGTCATAACAAAAAAATCATCAAAAATACAAAAAAATTACAAAAACTAAAAAAAATTATTTTTACCCTCAAAAACTCAAAAAAATCATAAAAAAAATTTTTTATTTACTTTGTAAACATTTTTTAAAACAAAATCTCTCCCCCCCCCCTTTCTATTCTTTTTTATAAAAACTCGCTTTTTAGCATGCCCGCGACGTTCGACTCATCGAACCAACCACTGAAATAAGAGTCTGTTCGCGAGTCATCGAGTTTTTACTTTGTACATTTTGTAAAAATCTCTTTCCCCCTCCTCTTCTTCATAAATAACACTTCTTTCTCTCCCCTTTCTTGTAAATAATTTGATAAAAACTAAAAAATCAAAAAAATTTGAAAATCCAAAAACCCTAAAACGATAAAAATCAAAAATCCTAAAAAGATGATAAAAAAAACGATAATCAAAATTCCAAAAAAATTGATAAAATCCCTAAATATTCATAAAATATTTTGTTAAATTATGTAACAAAATAAATCAAATATACCACATCTTAACACTTTTTGTTTTTCAAAAATCTAGTTTCGAGTTAATTTATATGCGAATTTTACTTATTCTTTGTTTACTATTAGTTTATTAATTAAAGTTCGATAGATTTAAGTGTCTGAGTTAAGTTTTAAAGAATTTTTTATGTCTTTTCCTTATAATAGAGAACTTGTTTTTCACCACCACTTCTAATTTTTATAAATAGAAGCTAGTCTTTTATGTTAGAAAATAACAACCATAGATTTCAATTATTTCTACTTCATGCTTTTAGAAATATAGGAACGTTCATTTTAAAAAGGTTGCTCTCAAAACTTTTTTATTAAAATCTATTTTTCTTTTTGAAAAAATAAACCCACCTCCATTTTTTTCATGTCTCACTTGACATGCTTACCCATATTTTATCCCTTAAAAAGATGTTATGTCAATGGGAATAAGATTTTATTCCGTAAACATAGACACCCAATATTTAAAAAGATTATAAGTTGCGGAGTAAGAGGATAAAATTCATTACTCCTATACATATACATTGGGTTATTTATTATTTATGAAGAAAGAAAAAAATTATATGTTAGGAAAATAAGATTTCATTTTCCTAATTATTCAAAAGAAAAAAAATATATAGAGGTTCGAGAAAAAATTACCTCACCTCTAAATCCAAGCCCTCTTCATAAACCACCAAACCACCTATCCTATTTCAATGATTTTAGAATTAATTTAAAATTTTTTTTGAGAGCATAATTTTTAAATTGCACTATTTTCTTTAACTTCTTTTAAGCTAAAGTTTTTTGTATAATTTCAATCCATCTTTGTTAAACTAACAAAAATAAATTTTTATTTTTTTTTATTTTATCTAGAAGTCTTTTTGAAAATATTCGTCTATTTATAACATTTTCATAAATTAGGATTTAACTCTAGTACCCCGGATGTTTATTTTGATCTTACTTTTAATTAATTCAAGCGGTAGCTAAACTTAGGATTGCTTTAATTCCTTATAAGTTTATCTCCAACTTTTACTCTGGAATAGCAAAAGCTTAAGTATGAGGGTATTTGATGAGTTGTAAATATACGTACTTTGTGTATATTAATTTAGTCGTTTTCATTTATTTTCGTCATTTTTACTTACATTTGTTCAATAAAATGCTCATATTTTTGTAAATATTTTGCTAACTTAATTTATTTTATTTTTCAGGAAAAAAATCCAAAAATCTGCCAAAACAATAAGTACATGCCCGTGTACTTTGGGTCACGCCCGTGACCAGAGCATGACGTTGCAAAACCCGTGAAATCAACAAATTTGCGAAGAAATTGATTGACACGCCCGGGGTTACGCCCGTGTCATTTGACACGGCCCGTAACCCCAACCTGTGTCACGCGCGCTCGACGTTTTCAGCTCGACGTTCATCGACCAATCTGACACGCTCGTGTTAGCCAACCCGACATGCCCGTGTCACTTGCTCTCGACATTTTCTGCTTGACAACTTCCAAACTAGACAAACGCTCTCGACACAACGCTCTCGACATTCGTCGAGACCAACCCGACACTCCCCGTGTAGACAGAGACACGGGCGTGACCGCCACGTGTACCCCTCCACTTGGCCGACAAGACTGCACCCGCAACTTTCGACGCGGCCTGCACCCAGATCAACCTCCCCGACACGCCCAGAGTCACGCCCGTGACCTGGGGCGTGCCCGTCGCGATACTGACACGTGTCCATCCCGAAGTCAACTAAGTCGTCACCTCGCCCGATCAGCTCATGAATAGTTCTGACACAGCACCTGACACGCCCGTGTCCGAGGGCGTGTCCCGTGAAATGTTTTGTCTATAAATTCCAGCCTTCTACTTGTAATCTTGTTCCACTTTTTCGGTCATTTTGTATAAGGTGTTATGCTGCTCTGATGAGTTCCAAATGCTATGTAAGGGATATTTTCTCCCCCTCTCCTTAGTTTTCATTTTCGTTCCTTTGTAACTCACTTTTTTAACTGAATAAAATGTGTTTTCATCTCTTTATTTGTCTTTGGAATGAATCTAAACAACCTACTCCTTTGCAATCTTATTTTTCTTTTGCTTTTTTATTTATTTATTTTTGTACGGGTGTGTGCGTGTATGAGTATAGATTTGTCTTTTTATGTTTTAGTTTTGTTTATTTAGATTAGTTTAGTGTTAGGATTTTTCCGTATTCGTTATTTTCATTCTTATAAAACTATAAAAATGGTTATAAAAGTGGTTTTTGATTTCTTTTAACTTAGGCACTTTAGGATTATAAAACTTTTCGTTCTCTTTTAGCTTTATTTGCACTTTTTAAGCGTTTCTATAAAGTTCTAAGAATGAAAATATAGCCCTTTTAATTTTTCAAGCACTTAGAATTTTATTTAAAATTTTTGTCCGTTTAATTTTTATGTCTTCTTTTTACGCATTTCTACCGCATTCTAGCGGTAGAAATGTATTCGTTTTAATTTTTTGATAACTTCCATTTTTGCGTTTATTTGCAAAACTTTTTCGCTCGTTTAATTTTTATTTTAGCTTTTTATGCATTTCTACCGCATTCTAGCGGTAGAAATGTAGTTGTTTTAATTTTTAGATAACTTAGTTTTTTCTCATTTTTGTACGTGTGCGCATTTATTTCCGCCTACTCGTTAAGAGTTAAATGGTGCATTACTTTTTATTTCATTCAGTAGTGTGTGGAGTGTGTTTAATTTTCTGTCGAGTGAGTGTGTTTTTGTAACATCCCATTTCCGACTAGACCCCCAGCAGTGATTTTTGTCATGTCAAAACCCTAGGAAGCCCAAGGGACCATGTGAAGAAGGCTAAGGTGAAAATCAGCTTGGTCTGCCTATAGCTCAGCCATATATCAGCAAGGGGAGATCTGAACCATCAGATCCTCTAGGAATAAATAAACAGCCACACAAATTCCCTGAAAACAACTCTTCCGGGTCTGACACGCCCGTGTCGGACCAGACACGCCCGTGTCACCAGGCGTGTCGTCGGCCCGACGATCGTCGAGTTCATTTCAGTGAACAGGGGGGAACATGCCCCTGACACGCCCGTGTCACCAAGCGTGTCGTCAGCCCGACGATCGTCGAGCTCATTTCGTCGAGCTCAGCTCGACGATCGTCGATTTCATTTCGTAGAACAGGGGGAACACACCCCCGAAACGCCCGTATCGCCAGGCGTGTCGTCAGCCCGATGATCGTCGAGCTCATTTCGTCGAGTTCAGTTCGTAGGGGGAACACGCCCCCGACACGCCCGTGTCGCCAGGCGTGTCGTCAGCCCGACGATCGTCGAGCTCAGATCGACGATCGTCGACTTCACTTCATAGAATAGAAGGGGACACGCCCACCCGACACGCCTGTGTCGGATGATACACGCCCGTATCACAGCCGTGTCACCAGGCATGATACGACGGTTCTGGCCAGAATTTTCGTGAGTAGGAGAGAGAAATAAGGAAGGAGAGGGAAGGAAACGGTTCGCCAAAAGCCACATTTAATGGCTGAATTCAATTTCCCAGAGAAGGGAAGAAGTTTCCAGCCGTTTCCCCTGGCCATTAGACCCGATTCAGCCCCCCCCCCCCCCCCCCCCCCCCCCCCCTCCGCCATGGCCGAGCCTAGCCGTTAATGTCTTTGAAGGACATTAATGCTCCAGCCCCTCCTCTCCCAATCGGAGGCTTTAAACACCACCGGTAAGTTGAGAGGAGGCTTTCCTAATCCTTACCTGAAGAAATCGAGCCTCCCCACCTTGCTGTTGCAGAAGCCGAGCGACACAACTTTCAGAAATGTCTTCCCGGTGATCTTCCTGACTTCAGGCCGCCGACAAGGTCCAATCCTTCTCCTCTCTATGCATGCTAGATCTAGACTTGTTTAGGTAGAGAAATCGGGCTCAATTGAGCCTGATTAGGAGCTTGTATTTCAGATTTTTCATGGAAAAAATGGAGGTGTTGAGTTCGTTGGAAACCGCCGCCTCCGGCGGCATGGTCGCCGCCAAACGCTAGCCACCACCTCAACAGAGGTGGTGGTGGTGGTGGTCGGCCAGGGAGGTGGTCGGGGTGGCCGAAAAGTCAGCTGGAAGAGGCTCCAGGTCGGGCCAATATTTTCACTTGGCTGGAGGTTGAGGATGAACGGATGTCGTCCGTTTTGATCAAGTGTTTTAATGATATTAATTGATTCCTGGAAACTATTAATAGTATATGGTTTTAATTACTAAAAATACTTATATGCCTCTACTACAAAAGTGTTCAACATGAAAAATGTAGCCCTTGATGTCTAGTGTAATTTAAAACTGGTTTCACTCAATTTGGAGCCCTGGTTAGACCACATCACTCATTTTGGTGTAATCTATCCATAGGATGTCCAGAGATTAAAATGAATGGCCACTCTTCGTCCCTTGTCCAAATGACCTGAACTTTGGGCAGGGGTTTACCCTTAGCCATACCTAGAGTCTATCCAAAATGGGAATTTTTGGAGATACTTTGCCTAAGATTTTGTTTTAATTTAATAAAGCTAGAGTAATTTATTTAAGTGGTCAAATGACCTCCAAACCCTCCCAAATTTTGGTGAGTGGTCCCTGGCTATAAAACCTAGCTCTGTACAAAATTCCAACACATTTGGATGAGTTTTGGGTAGTAAATCACCTATCCTTAACTAGGCATTAATGAGGCATTTTTGAGTAAAAAGTGCACTAAGAGTTTTGAACGGTCAAATCACCTCAACAGAGGCTGATATTTTGACCACTGACTTAAAAGGGTTATTATAACCCACTTGGAGAAAAATGGTGTGGTTTAGGGTTGATTTACCCTAGGATCCAAACTCAAACCCTAAAGGGAGGGTTTTGAGGGTTGTGAAGGACATGGGGAAAATGCCCTCATATTGCCTTGAAACTCGGTAGAGTCGACGTTAGCATAATATAAATCATCTGGATGGAATCTCGGAGGATTTGGAGATAGGTAGGGACCTCAAAACCCTAACTTTAGTTTTAGGGTAAAATCTCAAATGAGTAAAATCAGTGACTAAACCTTATTTAAAAACTGTGAAACTTGGGTAGAGTGAGTTTTGGAATGGGCAAAACATATAGCAATTGTACTGGAATTTTATGATGTTTATTTCTAGCACTTCATTTGTAAAGATTGATATAGCCCTAACTGACGTTTTAATTATTTAGATCTTTCTGTTCATTGAAACCCCGTGAAATCTTGGTAGTAAGTGTTTTAGGTCGGAATGGTTGCTCCTGAATTTTTGTATAATTTTTAGTTGAGTAAATCTAATACTTCATTCACAAATGTTAAAAAGGGGTTTTATGGTTTAAAACTTAATTATGGATGATATTGCTTTTGAAAAATTACAAGACTTAGGAATTGAGATTTTCAGGCCATTATATGCTTGTAGACATTTATTCATGATTTTTAGAATCTTAGTTACGACACTTTCTTTACAAGCCCACCTTATGGAGATTTTTGATAATTAATTTATTCAGAGATTAATACTTGCTGAAAAATTATGAAAATTGGGCAATGCTATTTTTAAGCTGGTATCTACATAAGTATAATTAATTTATAATTTCTGGATGGATATTTTCTGTACTTGATTCATAAATAACGAAAGATAGAAAACATTGCTAAAATAGTTTTAGAGCCCTTTGATGAGAGAAAAATTGTGATACTTTGGATTTACCATATTGAGATAACATAATATTTATAATAATTTTGTTGGACATCTTTCATGAGTACCTAGGGTAGTTCATGTTCAAATAGGTAGTCCTTGGAATTTTTGAGGAAATTAATTAAATGTCGGATAAATTAGAAAAATTATGATTCTCTGATTTTAGACTAAACTTGTTATGATACACCTCTGGTAAATTTTATAGGAGATTTGGAAGACAAACCGGAGTACCTCCTTTATACATCTCATATAGTATAGGGTGGTCTGCATATAGTAACCGCGGAGACTGAACTAGAGTGGGTAAGGAATTTGAAGAGTTGAAACCTTAGTATGTTGCTGGTTTGGGTAAATAAATGAGAGATCTGATCAAGGGTAGAAATCAATAATAATAAGTGTCTTGCGAAAGGGAGCTTTGAGCGTAATCCTATCTTAGTTCCTAGTGCCTTCGAGAGCCCTTCACGGGGAATACCTTGGGCAGTCCTGGGCTAACGTAAACCTTAGGAATAATTTGGGCAAGAGTAACCCTAATAATATTTTCACCTTACACTCACACCTGTACACGTAGGGAGATGAATTGGTAGAGAAAAGATAGCGTAGGCCCGTGACCTAAGGGCTTATTGGTAGAGTTAAATGGACTCGGTGTTGATTTGGACGTCCGGGGAGCTGGATGCTCGGGGACATGGAAAAAAAAGGAGACTTGATTAGTCCAGGGAGCCGTGGGCTCGGGAACATGGTGAACTAGTAGGGTCGGTAGTCTAAAGAGCTGGAGGATCGATACTATAATTAGATACAAACTATCATGGTTGCATGTGCATAACAGTGGTGGGTCCTCGGTATTGGACGATCGATCACACCATCGTCGGTACGTTGACTCGGGAGATTAGCTGGTTTGCTAGGAATAGTACGGAAACGTACGTGAGGGGCTAGACGGGGTAGTGTGATTACCAGTCTAGGAGTGGAGAGGCCCAACCCACTGTCTTCGTTTTGCCACGGCGGAGGCTCTTGAGAGTTTAGCTAACTCTAAAAAGGGGAACTAAAGGTCTGTGCGCATAGAGTCGTGTGTGTGAGTTGCACTTGCATGTGCATACCATAGCATACTTGTATGTCATAGCATAATCATTGCATTTAACCCCTGACACCTATCGTATAAAATGGCATGGGACGTTTTATACGATAGGCCCTGCAAAACGACCCCTTGGTCTATAGGGGTAATCCCTATAAATCAACGGTTATTTTTCTTGTTGCTCTTACTTACTCTTCTTATTGCTTTTACTTACTTGCTACTCCTTACTGTTTACTTTTGTTACATACTTGTTTACTCATGTTTATTGTGATACCCCTGCCATACTTTATTATTTTATTCCTTAGGGTAGATGTCACCTGAAAGTGATAGATCTTAAGCAAAAAGGCTAGAGTTTGTCACAGCATAAAAACAAAATAAAAACTAAATAGAACAGAGCAGATCAAGCCACACAGAAAAGACACAAGGATTTTATAGTGGTTCCCCAAATCTGGGTAGTCCACTCTTCTACCACCCTGGTAGGAATCCACTCAGGTTTTTGATCAGGTGCCTGACACCAATGAGCTTTTGTTCAGGTGCTCAAAAACCAAAACCTCAAGTCTTTTGGAAGGAGACTTGTAACCAGAAATAATTTTGAAGGGAATTAAAACCCTGTACAGGAGTTGGAAGAGAGGTGATGGTGTCTTCTCTTTCTCAATAACAACTGAGAAGACTATGGATTGATTTTAGCAGATTTGCTCCCCCTGAGATCAGGAAAACTGGAGCACTGCTTTAGGGTGATAGGTCTTGAAAGCTTCAGGCTTGGACCAGAGTACTCTTCAGGAACTTCTGACAGATAGATTATTTGTTGTCCTTGAAGTTATCGTGCGGGATTGAAGAAAGAAGACTCTTGATAGTGATTAGATGTTCTCCTTCTTATTCAGATAGCTATTATCGCTCTGGTCTGGGGCTTCTAGTTGTTGTAGTGATATATTGCCTTTTTGTCTATATCTTTTTCTGTCTCTTGTATTCTCTATATTTGTATTCCGTAGACTTGATGATGGAAGAAACATTCCCGAGAGTGAAGATGCTTTGGAAATTTATCCTCACTTAATTCTTTTGTAACTGTCCGTTTGAACGACTATTTTTACTGGAAATGTTGACTATAATTAATCCTCAATTAATTCTTCCGACTGTTACTGATTGTATATAAATCGTCGACCTGAGCATTCGTCGAGTTCATCAATCGTCGACCTTAGTTCGACATTTGTCAAACTCAGCTAGATTCGTCGAGCTGAATATCTTACCTGCGTTCGTCGACCGGAGCTTGCAGTTCGTCGAGCTCAGCTTCTGTGTTCGTCGACCAGATGACTGGATGTCTTTAGTTCAGCGATCGTCGACCTGAGAAACTGTCGTCCACTAATCGTAGACCTGAGTTTGACGATTCGTCGAACTACGTTCGACGATCGTCGAGTTGATTTACTGTCTTTGTCTTAACTGCATTTCTTGGACTTCTTTCAGCAATTCTGGAGACACCTTCTGAATGACCAAGCCTAGAAATAATCATATGACCCATGACTATATATGTTGGGTCAATCTCATATTCCTAATAGTGTTCCTTACCCAAATCAGAATGAGGGTTCCAACAATCTCCCCCTATTTGGGTAAGGACACTATTTACATCAAAAGCAAATAAAAATGCAAAGTAGAAACAATCTGCCTGATTTATAAGATATCAGCAGATTTACATAGAAGCATTGAAAATAAAATAAATAATACAAAAACTAATCTACTACAACTAGCCAAACTCCCCCTATATACATGACCTTGCTCAAAATGTTCAGCCACTGATATCCTCTGTGTGGGCTGAACAGAATTCTTTTCCTGCAAGGAAATGTTAGGAGTTCTGGACCCAGATAACCTTGGGTCCTGGTTCTCTTTTATAATAATCAGAAATAAAAGAATAAAAATCTCTGTTTTAAAATTCTGAGTTCGACGAAAAATATTTTCGTTGATCTGAGTTCAACGAATGATATTGAGATCGTTGATCTCTACTCACAGAATGATAATAATTGTTTTCTGTGATCCATTTTTATCGATCTCTGTTCGACGAATTAAGTTTGTTTCGTCGAGCACATAGTCCTGAATAGTTCAAAACAAAATCTTTGTTCATAGTTCGTCGAACTGAGTTCGACGAATAGTATTGATGTCGTCGATCTCCGTTCGACGAAATATTTTGAACTAAGATTTTCTGATGATTTTCATGTGATAATCGAAAATCAGTGTTAAATTTAGCTGAAGAAGAGTCAAGGGAAGAAATAACCTGATCCTCTTCATCTGATTCACACTCTGATTCTTCAAATTCTGCAGCATAGCTGCTGTGAGAAGCATCTATTGCCATTAGGCAAAATTCTTTTGCTCTTGCTTCTTCTTCATCCTCAGTTGTGCAAGATGAAGCATCTGATTCACTCCAGGATTCAGCTTCAATTATTATTTCTTTTACTAATACAGCAGTCATTGCTGTGATGGAGTCCCACATCTCTTTTGCAGATAAACATTCAGCAAGTTCTTCAAAAATGTCATCAGACATTGATTGTGCCAGAATGTTCATTGTTTGTGCATTAGCAATCTTCATCCTTTTCTGGGCATCTGTCCATTGAGATGATGGAATAGCATTTGGACTTGTTGTATTCTAAGGTGGAGATGGACCTGACAAAATAGTTTTGAAGATGTTTTCATCAATGGAGTCCATATAAAATCTAATTCTTGTCGTCCATAGTGCAAACTTATCTAGATTGCATATGGGCGGTCTGGTGCTTGAAAAATCTGCAATTTGTGTCATGATAAAACTCATAAGATTCTTAAGATCTACCAAAGGGTCTTTGTGGTTCAGGTGTTAGCATGTACATAACTAAGGTAATTTAACCAACCTCGCTTTGATACCAATTGAAAGTGATAGATCTTAAGTAAAAAGGCTAGAGTTTGTCACAGCATAAAAACAAAATAAAAACTAAATAGAACATAGCAGATCAAGCCACACAGAAAAGACACAAGGATTTTATAGTGGTTCCCCAAATCTGGGTAGTCCACTCTTCTACCACCCTGGTAGGAATCCACTCAGGTTTTTGATCAGGTGTCTGACACCAATGAGCTTTTGTTCAGGTGCTCAAAAACCAAAACCTCAAGTCTTTTGGAAGGAGACTTGTAACCAGGAATAATTTTGAAGGGAATTAAAACCCTGTACAGGAGTTGGAAGAGAGGTGATGGTGTCTTCTCTTTCTCAATAACAACTGAGAAGACTGTGGATTGATGTTAGTAGATTTGCTCCCCCTGAGATCAGGAAAACTGGAGCACTGCTTCAGGGTGACAGGTCTTGAAAGCTTCAGGCCTGGACCAGTGTACTCTTCAGGAACTTCTGATAGATAGATTATTTATTGTCCTTGAAGTTATCCTGTGGGATTGAAGAAAGAAGACTCTTGATAGTGATTAGATGTTCTCCTTCTTCAGATAGCAATTATCGCTCTGGTCTGGGGCTTCTAGTTCCTGCAGTGATATATTGCCTTTTTTGTCTATATCTTTTTCTGTCTCTTGTATTCTCTATATTTGAATTTCGTAGACTTGATGATGGAAGAAACATTCCCGAGAGTGAAGATGCTTTGGAAATTGATCCTCACTTAATTCTTCTGTAACTGTCCGTTCGAACGGCTATTTTTACTGGAAATGTTGATTGTAATTAATCCTCAATTAATTCTTCCAACTGTTACTGATTGTACAAAAATCGTCGACTTGAGCATTCGTCGAGTTCATCAATCGTCGACCTGAGTTCGACATTCGTCGAACTCAACTAGATTCGTCGAGCTGAATATCTTGCCTGCGTTCGTCGACCGGAGCTTGCAGTTCGTCGAGCTCAGCTTCTGTGTTCGTCGACCAGATGAGTGGATGTCTTGAGTTCAGCGATCGTCGACCTGAGAAACTATCGTCCACTAATCGTAGACCTGAGTTTGATGATTCGTCGAACTACGTTCGATGATCGTCGAGCTGATTTACTGTCTTTGTCTTAACTGCATTTCTTGGACTTCTTTCAGTAATTCTGGAGAAACCTTCGGAATGACCAAGCCTATAAATAATCCTATGACCCATGACTATACATATTGGGTCAATCTCATATTCCTAATAGTGTTCCTTACCCAAATCAGAACTAGGGTTCCAACATCACCTGCTTGATTACACCCTGCTTTTGGTCCTCCTTTTCACTCCTTTCCGCCCGGTGTCTAGGAGCCACGGGTAGAGGGGTGGGGGATTATTGACTGAGTCTAGTTTGACTGACGGTCGTTTGACCACCATATTTTAGGTGCTCCGGATGGGAGACAGGGAACAGTCGCAGGAGACGCAGCACCAGCAGGGTACGGTGTAGATGGAGATGGTCTAGTGTAGCTCGGGTGGACAGGCATCCGAATCCGTGAGTGGAACCGAGTATTAGTGGTTTTACTTTTATGAGTGGATTGTAGTGAGGTTATCATGTACCGGGCTTACGCCCGTATTCACTTTCTAGTGTGGACTATTTATTTGTCATGTGATTTCCTCCTTTATACTATTGTGGACTTGGATGCTTACTTACATTTTCATTCATTATACATTCTGTCGATGGTGATCGATTTGGCCGGCAGGATCGGCATTTTGTAGTGATGACCTTCCCGGGTGCGAAGGTGTCACCGCAAAGAGGTGGTTCTGGGCCTAAGACCCCGGTGGTTGTTCCAAGAAAATGGGGTCTTACAGTTTTACTTTCTGTAGAGTGGGTGCATTTATTTAGTCCTACTCGTTTGAGTAGGACCCACATTTATTTTCTCCTACTCATTTGAGTAGGAGTTGTGTGTATGTGTTTTACTTTCAGTCGAGTGTGTGTGTGCGTTGCATTTATTTTGTCCTACTCGTTTGAGTAGGACTCGCTTTCATTTCTCCTGCCCCAGCATTTGAGCCAGAACTCGCACTTTACTGCTTTCATTTCAGTACTACTCGTTTGAGTAGGACTTGCAATTTACTGCTTTCTTTTACTGCTTTCCTTTACTGCTTTCTTTTCCTGCTTTCATTTACTGCTTTGTTTATTGCTTTCACCACCTGCCGTCCCCATTCCAATGAGTGGCTAACCGTCCTTAGCCCTCAGTATCGAACAGCATTGGGACAGAAAAAATAGCTTTAAATAATTAAAGGTCCTTATTTTCTAATTAATTAAATTACTTAAGGTTTACCCGGGGTTTACGACGCGCAGGACCACATATCGATGTGTGGGCCCTATTTTCGTACTTCATACGCTAGCTAGCCGAGAGGCCATACGTATGGACCGATCACCCCTTGGTAAAGAGAGTTCCGCACTAACCCTCGAGAGAGGAGGCGCGCCAACTCTACCGGATTGGGTTCCCCACCCAATAGCGGGGTTCTTAGCGTAATGCGGGCATTAAGAGGAATCCTTCATCGAACGAGAGCTCGTTCGAATAGTCTTAGCATTCAGGTGAGTGATATCCCTATAGCTAGGTGAGCTCATTTTAGTGGAACCTCCACGGTCAAGTCTCTGCATTAATTAATTTGAAATTTAGGATCTCTTTTTATTAAAAGTTTATTTTAGTTCAAATTTTATTCGATTCCGTTGTGCTATGCTCTTCATCGGCTCCACCTTTATTGCTTTCATTTTCTATTTTATGTCTTACTTTTTGCTTTTATATATATAAAAAATACCAGACAAGTAATTATACGTAAAATAATAGTCCCCTCCAGGGGAAGAGTAGAAATAATCGAACCGACCCCGAGAATAATACGACCTCGATATTCCACACCGGAATATCCTGTATTACACGCGATAGGTGCACTTGCCTCCTTTCGTTAAAACTCGATCTCATCTTTTTATATCCAAATTAATAAATCTGTGCGCCCCGTTTTCTAAATAAAAACCACATCCGCCTTTTTCCGTAAATAAACCGCCCGGGGCGCCGCGGGAATTCTCACCAATTTTTGGAGTTTTAACCGCATCAAGTTTTCGGACCCGATGCAAAAATATCAATCAAGTTTTTGGCGCCGTTGTCGGGGACTTGATGCAAAATAATGAATCAAGTTTTTGACGTCGTTGCCGGGAAATTTTTCGAGTCATTATTTTAAACTCTGGAGATCTATTAATTTTAAATATATATATATATATATATAATTTGGCCAACATAATAATAATAATAATAAACTATTTAAAAAAACCAAAAAAAAAACAACCAAGAACTAAAAAATTTTATATTATTATGTATAAAAACACATAAATAAAATGACGTCATTTACGAATAAAAAAAACTAACAAAAACAACAAAAAACTATTAGTAAAAACAAAAAAAAACAAAAAAATCTAAAAATTAAAGAACCAAAAAAACAAAAAAAATCTAAAAAATCTAAGTTTGATTTTCTGATATAAAATCGAATAAAAAAACAATAAACTTACAAAAACCTAAAAACTAACAAAAAAACCAAAAAAAACTAAAAACTCTAAAAAAACAATAAAACTTAAAAAAAACCAACCAAAAATATAAAAACTATAAAATCAAAAACATAAAAAAAACCTAAAAAAACTAGAAAACCCATAAACACTACAAAACCAACCTAAAAACCAACTAAAAAATAAAAAATCAACTTAAAAACACATAAAGAAAATAATATCTAATAATTTGTATATATTTTGTTTAACTTATTTTATTTTTATTTATTTTGTTTTATTTTGCTTCGACGCACTTCACTTTAGTGCACACTAGGGGAGCGCATTTCTATCACATGCATATAGCTAAGACGTTAGCTAATCAAGTCACACACCCACTTGTCATCCCCTAACACCCGCAACCTTTTGGCTGAATATGTCTTTTTTTGTTATCTTTTTGTTTCTTTCTTCTCTTTTAATAATGCAGGGTATCAACCCGAGCCTCCCGCACTCGTCTTAGGGAAGCTTCTACCCTCTCTTTTTCTTTTTGTATATATTATATTCTGTCTACTCCTAGTTCTGCATACTTAGATTACAACATTGGGGACAATGTTGGATTTAAGTATGTGGGTGTTTTCTTATTTTTTCATTTCTGCACTTTTATATTCTGCCATAACAGAAAAATCATCAAAAATACAAAAAAATTACAAAAAATCAAAAACTCAAAAAAAAATTGTTTTTACCTTCAAAAACTCAAAAAAATCATAAATTCTTTTACTTTTACTTTGTAAACATTTTTGTAAAACAAAATCTCCCCCCCCCCCCCCCCCCGTTCTCTTCTTTTTTATAAAAGCTCGCTTTTTAGCATGCATGCGACGTTCGACTCATCGAACCAACCACTGAAATAAGAGTCTGTTCGTGTGCTATCGAGTTTTTACTTTGTATATTTTGTAAAAATCTCTTTCCCCCTCTTCTTCATAAATAACATTTCTTTCTCTCCCCGTTCTTGTAAATAGTTTGATAAAAACTAAAAAATCAAAAAATTTTGAAAATCCAAAAACCCTAAAAAGATAAAAAAACAAAAATCCTAAAAAGATGATAAACAAAAAAAAGACGTAATCAAAATTCCAAAAAAATTGATAAAAACCCTAAAAATTCTTAAAATATTTTGTTAAATTATGTAACAAAATAAATCGAATATACCAGATCTTAACTCTTTTTGTTTTCCAAAAATCTAGTTTCGAGTTAATTTATATGCGAATTTTACTTATTCTTTGTTTACTATTCGTTTATTAATTAAAGTTCGATAGATTTAAGTGCCTGGGGTTAAGTTTTAAAGAATTTTTTGTGTCTTTTCCTTATAATAGAGAACTTGTTTTTCACCACCACTTCTAATTTTTATAAATAGAAGCTCGTCTTTTCTGTTAAAAAATAACAACCATGGATTTCAATTATTTCTACTTCATGGTTTTAGAAATATAGGAACGTTCATTTTAAGAAGGTTGCTCTCAAAATTTTTTTATTAAAATCTAGTTTTTTTTTAAAAAAAATAAATCCACCTCCATTTTTTTCATGTCTCACTTGACATGCTTACAAATATTTTAGCCCTTAAAAAGATCTTATGTCAATGGGAATAAGATTTCATTCCGTAAACATAGGCACACAATATTTAAAAAGATTATATGTTACGGAGTAAGAGGATAAAATTCATTACTCCTATACATATACATTGGGTTATTTATTATTTATGAAGAAAGAAAAAATTTATATGTTAGGAAAATAAGATTTCATTTTCCTAATTATTCAAAAGAACAAAATATATATAGAGGTTCGAGAAAAAATTACCTCACCTCTAAATCCAAGCCCTCTTCATAAACCACCAAACCACCTATCCTATTTCAATGATTCTAGAAATAATTTAAAATTTTTTTTGAGAGCATAATTTTTAAATTACACTATTTCCTTTAACTTCTTTTAAGCTAAAGTTTTTTATATAATTTCAATACATCTTTGTTAAACTAACAAAAATAAATTTTTGCTTTCTATTTTATTTTATCTAAAAGTCTTTTTGAAACTCTTCCTTTATTTATAATATTTTCATAAATTAGGATTTAACTCTAGTACCACGATGTTTATTTTGATCTTATCTTTTAATTAATTCAATCGGTAGATAAACTTAGGATTGCTTTAATTCCTTATAAGTTCATCTCCAACTTTTGCTCTAGAATAACAAAAGCTTAAGTATGAGAGTATTTGATGAGTTGTAAATATACGTACTTTTGTGTATATTAATTAAGTCATTTTCATTTATTTTCGTCATTTTTACTTATTTTTTTCAATAAAATGCTCCTATTTTTATAAATATTTTGCTAACTTAATTTATTTTATTTTTCAGGAAAAAAATCCAAAAAACTGCCAAAACAGTTAGTACACGCCCACGTACTTTGGGTCACGCCCGCGACCAGGGCGTGACATTGCAAAACCCGTGAAATCAATAAATTTGCAAAGAAATTGATTGACACGCCCGGGGTCACGCCCGTAACATTTGACACGGCCCGTGACCCCAACCCGTGTCACGCGCGCTCGATGTTTTCAGCTCGACGTTCGTCGACCAATCTGACACGCCCGTGTTAGCTAACCCGACACGCCCGTGTCACTTGCTCTCGACATTTTCCGCTCGACAACTTCCAAACTCGACAAATGCTCTCGACATAACTCTCTCGACATTCGTCGAGACCAACCTGACACGCCCATGTAGACAGAGACAGGGGCGTGACCGCCACGTGTACCCCTCCACCTGGCCGGCAAGACTGCACCCGCGACTTTCGATGAAGCCCACGCCGAGATCAACCTTACCGACATGCCCAGAGTCACGCTCGTGACCTGGGGCGTGCCCGCCGCGATACCGACACGTGTCCAGCCCGAAGTCAACTAAGCCGTCACCTCGCCCGATCAGCTCATGAATAGTGCTGACACGCCCCCTGACACTCTCGTGTCCGAGGGCGTGTCCCGTGAAATTTTTTGTCTATAAATTCCAGCCTTCTGCTTGTAATCCTGTTCCACTTTTTGGGCCATTTTGTATAAGGTGTTATGCTGCTCGGATGAGTTCCAAATGCTATGTAAGGGATATTTTCTCCCTCTCTGCGTAGTTTTCGTTTTCATTCCTTTGTAACTCGTTTTTTTTTAACTGAATAAAATGTGTTTTCATCTCTTTATTTGGCTTTGGAATGAATCTAAACAACCTACTCCTTTGTAATCTTATTTTTCTTTTTATTTTTTCTTTATTTATTTTTGTACGGGTGTGTGCGTGTATGAGTATAGATTTGTCTTTTTAATTTTTAGTTTTGTTTATTTAGATTAGTTTAGTGTTAGGATTTTTTCTATACTCGTTATTTTCATTCTTATAAAATTATAAAAACGGTTATAAAAGTGGTTTTTGATTTCTTTTAACTTAGACTCTTTAGAATTGTAAAACTTTTCGTTCTTTTTTAGCTTTATTTGCACTTTTTAAGCGTTTTTATAAAGTTATAAGAATGAAAATATAGCCCTTTTAATTTTTCAAGCACTTATATTTGCATTTAAAACTTTTGTCAGTTTAATTTTTCTGTTTTTTTTTATGCATTTCTACCGCATTATGGCGGTAAAAATGTATTCATTTTAATTTCTCGATAACTTATATTTTTGCGTTTATTTGCAAAACTTTTTCGCCTGTTTAATTTTTATTTTAGCTTTTTATGCATTTCTACCGCATTCTAGCGGTAGAAATGTAGTTGTTTTAATTTTTAGATAACTTATTTTTTCTCATTTTTGTAAGTGTGCGCATTTATTTTCGCCTACTCGTTAAGAGTTAAATGGCGCATTGTTTTTATTCCATTCAGTAGAGTGTGTGGAGTGTGTTTAATTTTTTGTCGAGTGAGTGTGTTTACTTTCTGTAAAGTGGGTGCATTTATATAGTCCTACTCGTTTGAGTAGGACCCGCATTTATTTTCTCCTACTCATTTGAGTAGAACTTGTGTGCGTTTGTTTTACTTTCAGTCGAGAGTGTGCGTGCGTTGCATTTATTTTGTCCTACTCGTTTGAGTAGGACTCGCTTTAATTTCTCCCGCCCACGCATTTGCGTCGGGACTCGCACTTTTCTTTTTTCATTTCAGTCCTATTCATTTGAGTAGGACTTGCAATTTACTGCTTTCTTTTACTGCTTTCCTTTATTGCTTTCTTTTCCTGCTTTCATTTACTGCTTTCTTTATTGCTTTCACCGCCTGCCGTCCTCATTCCGATGAGTGTCTAACCATTCTTAGCCCTCAGTATCGAACAGCATTGGGACAGAAAAAATAGCCTTAAATAATTAAAGGTCTTTATTTTCTAGTTAATTAAATTACTTAAGGTTTGCCCGGGGTTTACGATGCGTAGGACCACTTATCGATGTGTGGGCCATATTTCCGTAGTCCATACGCTAGCTAGCCGAGAGGCCGTGCGTATGGACTGATCTCCCCTTGGTAAAGAGAGTTCCGCACTAACCCTCGAGAGTGGAGGCGCGCCAACTCTTCCGGATTGTGTTCCCCACCCAATAGTGGGGTTCTTAGCGTAATGCGGGCGTTAAGAGGAATCCTTCGTCGGACAAGAGCCTGGTCGAATAGTCTTAGCGTTCAAGTGAGCGATATCCCTATAGCTAGGTGAGCTCATTTTAGTGGAACCTCCAAGGCCAAGTCTTCGCCTTAATTAATTTGAAATTTAGGATCTCTTTTTATTAAAAGTTTATTTTAGTTCAAATTTTATTCAATTCCGTCGCGCTAAGCTCTTCATTGGCTCCACCCTTATTGCTTTCCCTTTTATTGCTTTCATTTTCTATTTTTTGTCTTACTTTTTGCTTTTATATATATAAAAAATACCAGACAAGTAATTATCGGTAAAATAATAGTCCCCTCCAGGGAAGAGTAGAAATAATCGAACCGACCCCGAGAACAATACGACCTCGATATTCCACACCGGAATATCATGTTCTACACGCGATAGATGCACTTGCCTCCTTTCGTTAAAACTCGATCTCATCTTTTTATATCCAAATTAATAAATCTGCGCGCCCCATTTTCTAAATAAAAACCACATCCGCCTTTTTCCTTAATTAAACCGCCCGGGGAGCCGCGGAAATTCTCACCAATTTTTGGAGTTTTAACCGCATCAAGTTTTCGGACTCGATGCGAAAATATCAATCAAGTTTTTGGTGTCGTTGCCGGGGACTTGATGCAAAATAATGAATCAAGTTTTTGGCGTCGTTGCCGGGGAATTTTTCGAGTCGTTATTTTGAACTCTGGAGATCTATAAATTATATATATATATAATTTGGCCCACATAATAATAATAATAATAATAAACTATTAAAAAAAACCCAAAATAAAAAGAGCCAAAAACTAAAAAAAAATTATATTATTATTATCTATAAAAACACATAAATAAAATGACATCATTTACGAATAAAAAAAACTAACAAAAACAAAAAAAAAACTATAAGTAAAAACTAAAAAAAACAAAAAAATCTAAAAACTAAAAAACAAAAAATAAACAAAAAAATCTAAGAAATCTAAGTTTGATTTTCTCATATAAAATCGAATAAAAAAATAATAAAACTTATAAAAATCTAAAAACTAACAAAAAACCAAAAAAAACTAAAAACTCTAAAAAAATCATAAAACTTAAAAAAAGCCAACCAAAAATATAAAAACTATAAAATCAAAAACATAAAAAAAACCTAAAAAACCCATAAACACTACCAAACCAACCTAAAAACTAACCAAAAAATAAAAAACCAAGTTAAAAATACAAAAAGAAAATAATATCTAATAATTTGTATATATTTTGTTTAACTTATTTTAACTTATTTTATTTTTATTTATTTTGCTTTATTTTGCTTCGGCGCACTTCACTCTAGTGCGCACTAGGGGAGCGCATTTCTATCACACGCATATAGCTAAGACATTAGCTAATCGAGTCACACACGCACTTGTCATCGCCTACCGCCCGCAACCTTTTGGCCGAATGTGTCTTTTTTGTTATCTTTTTGTTTCTTTCTTCTCTTTTAAAATGCAGGGTATCAACCCGAGCCTCTCGCACTCGTCTTAGGAAAGCTTCTACCCTCTCTTTTCTTTTTGTATATATTCTATCATGTCTACTCCTCATTCTACATACTTAGATTACAACATTGGGGACAATGTTGGGTTTAAGTATGGGGGTGTTTTCTTTTTTTTTCATTTCTGCACTTTTATATTCTGGCATAACAAAAAAATCATCAAAAATACAAAAAAAGTACAAAAACGTTTTTTTGTTTTTACCCTCAAAAACTCAAAGAAATCATAAATTTTTTTTCTTTTACTTTGTAAACATTTTTGTAAAACAAAATCTCTCCCCCCCCCCATTTCTCTTTTTTTTTATAAAAGCTCGCTTTTTTTGCATGTCTGCGATGTTCGACTTATCGAACCAACCACTGAAATAAGAGTCTGTTCCTGGGCCATCGAGTTTTTACGTTGTACATTTTGTAAAAATCTCTTTCCCCCTCCTCTTCTTTATAAATAACACTTTTTTCTCTCCACTTTCTTGTAAATAATCTGATAAAAACTAAAAAATCAAAAACTTTTGAAAATTCAAAAACCCTAAAAAGATAAAAATCAAAAATCCTAGAAAGATGATAAACAAAAAAAAGAGGATAATCAAAATTCCAAAAAAATTTGATAAAAATCCTAAAAATTCAAAAAATATTTTGTTAAATTATGTAACAAAATAAATCGAATATACCACATCTTAACCCTTTTGTTTTCCAAAAATCTAGTTTCGAGATAATTTATATGCGAATTTTACTTATTCTTTGTTTACTATTCGTTTATTAATTAAAATTCGATAGATTTAAGTGTCGGGGGTTAAGTTTTAAAGAATTTTTTATGTCTTTTCCTTATAATAGAGAAACTATTTTTCACCACCACTTCTAATTTTTATAAATAGAAACTCGTCTTTTATGTTAAAAAATAACAACCATGGATTTCAATTATTTCTACTTCATGTTTTTAGAAATATAGGAACGTTGATTTTAAAAAGCTTGCTCTCAAAACTTTTTTATTAAAATCTAGTTTTCTTTTTGAAAAAATAAACTCACCTCCATTTTTTTCATGTCTCACTTGACATGCTTACCCATATTTTATCCCTTAAAAAGAACTTATGTCAATGGGAATAAGATTTCATTCCGTAAACATAGACACATAATATTTAAAAAGATTATATGTTACGGAGTAAGAGGATAAAATTCATTACTCTGATACATATATATTGGGTTATTTATTATTTATGAAGAAAGAAAAAATTTATATGTTAGGAAAATAAGATTTCATTTTCCTATTTATTCAAAATAAAAAAATATATAGAGGTTCGAGAAAATTTACCTCACCTCTAAATCCAAGCCCTCTTCATAAACCACCAAACCACCTATCTTATTTCAATGATTCTAGAATTAATTTAAAATTTTTTTTGAGAGCATAATTTTTAAATTGCACTATTTCCTTTAACTTCTTTTAAGCTAAAATTTTTTATATAATTTCAATCCATCTTTGTTAAACTAACAAAAATAAATTTTTGTTTTCTATTTTATTTTATCTATAAGTTTTTTTGAAACTGTTCCTCTATTTATAACATTTTCATAAATTAGGTTTTAACTCTAGTACCCCGGATGTTTATTTTGATCTTACTTTTAATTAATTCAAGCGGTAGTTAAACTTAGGATTGCTTTATTTCCTTATAAGTTCATCTCCAACTTTTGCTCTGAAATAGCAAAAGCTTAAGTATGTGGGTATTTGATGAGTTGTAAATATACGTACTTTTGTGTATATTAATTTTGTCATTTTCATTTATTTTCGTCATTTTTACTTATTTTTGTTTAATAAAATGCTCCTATTTTTTAAATATTTTGCAAACTTAATTTATTTTATTTTTCAGGAAAAAAATCCAAAAATCTGCCAAAACAGTAAGTACACGCTCATGTACTTTGGGTCACGCCCGTGACCAGGGCGTGACGTTGCAAAACCTGTGAAATCAATAAATTTGGTAAGAAATTGATTGACACGCCCGGGGTCACGCCCATGTCATTTGACACGGCCTGTGACCCCAACCCGTGTTACGCGCGCTCAACGTTTTCAGCACGACGTCCGTCGACCAATCTGATATGCCCGTGTTAGCCAACCCGACACGCCCGTGTCACTTGCTCTCGACATTTTCCGCTCGATAACTTCCAAACTCGACAAACGCTCTCGACACAACTCTCTCTACATTCGTCGAGACCAACCTGACACGCCCCGTGTAGACAGAGACACAGACGTGACTGCCATATGTATCCCTCCACCTGGTCGGCAAGATTGCACCCGCGACTTTCGACGCGGCTCGCGCCCAGATCAACCTCCCAGACACGCCCAGAGTCATGCCCGTGACCTGGGGCGTGCCCGCCGCGATAACGACACGTGTCCAGCCCGAAGTCAACTAAGCTGTCACCTCGCCCGATCACCTCATGAATAGTGCTAACACGCCCCCTGACACGCTCGTGTCCGAGGGCGTGTCCCGTGAAATTTTTTGTCTATAAATTCCAGCCTTCTGCTTGTAATCCTGTTCCACTTTTTGGGCCATTTTGTATAAGGTGTTATGCTGCTCGGATGAGTTCCAACTGCTATGTAAGGGATATTTTCTACCCCTCTCCTTAGTTTTCATTTTCGTTCCTTTGTAACTCGTTTTTTTTAACTGAATAAAATGTGTTTTCATCTCTTTATTTGGCTTTGGAATGAATCTAAACAACCTACTCCTTTGCAATCTTATTTTTCTTTTGCTTTCTTCTTTATTTATTTTCATATGGGTGTGTGCGTGTATAAGTATAGATTTGTCTTTCCATGTTTTAGTTTTGTTTATTTAGATTAGTTTAGTGTTAGGATTTTTTCGTACTCGTTATTTTCATTCTTATAAAACTATAAAAACGGTTATAAAAGTGGTTTTTGATTTCTTTTAACTTAGGCTCTTTAGGATTGTAAAACTTTTCGTTCTCTTTTAGCTTTATTTGCACTTTTTAAGCGTTTCTATAAAGTTATAAGAATGAAAATATAGCTCTTTTAATTTTTCAAGCACTTAGATTTTCATTTAAAACTTTTGTCCATTTAATTTTTCTGTCTTTTTTTACGCATTTCTACCGCATTCTAGCGGTAGAAATGTATTCATTTTAATTTTTCAATAACTTCCATTTTTGCGTTTATTTGCAAAACTTTTTCGCTCGTTTAATTTTTATTTTAACTTTTTATGCATTTCTACCTCATTCTAGCGGTAGAAATATTGTTGTTTTAATTTTTAGATAACTTAGTTTTTCTCATTTTTGTACGTGTGTGCATTTATTTCTGCCTACTCATTAAGAGTTAAATGGTGCATTGTTTTTATTTCATTCAGTAGAGTGTGTGGAGTGTGTTTAATTTTCTATCGAGTAAGTGCGTTTTACTTTCTGTAGGGTGGGTGCATTTATTTAGTCCTACTCATTTGAGTAGGACCCGCATTTATTTTCTCCTACTCATTTGAGTAGGACTTGTGTGCGTGTGTTTTACTTTCAGTCGAGAGTGTGCGTGTGTTGCATTTATTTTGTCCTACTCGTTTGAGTAGGACTTGCTTTCATTTCTCCCGCCCACGCATTTGCGCCGGGACTCGCACTTTACTGCTTTCATTTCAGTCCTACTCGTTTGAGTAGGACTTGCAATTTATTGCTTTCTTTTACTGCTTTCCTTTACTGCTTTATTTTCCTGCTTTCATTTACTACTTTCTTTATTGCTTTCCCCGCATGCCGTCCCCAATCCGATGAGTGGTTAACCGTTCTTAGCCCTCAGTATCAAAGAGCATTGGGACAGAAAAAATAGATTTAAATAATTAAAGGTCCTTATTTTCTAATTAAATAAATTACTTAAGGTTTGCCCAGGGTTTACGACGTGTAGGACCACATACCGATGTGTGGGCCCTATTTCCGTAGTCCATACACTAGCTAGCCGAGAGGCCATACGTATGGACCGATCATCCCTTGGTAAAGAGAGTTTCGCACTAACGAGTCAAGCTTCCGAGAGATTTCTATACCGAAAAAGTATTTCGGGGAGCCCATATCCTTCGTGATCAGGTGTTGACGGAGATGTTTCTTTGTCAAGTCCACCCCAGCTTGGTCATCGCCAGTAAGAAGAATATCATCCACATACACTGCCAAAACCACCAGTCCCGAGGCGATTTTGCGAATAAATAAGGAGTGATCGGTCGAACTCCTTGCAAAGTCGATGGTAGCCACAATGCCACTAAACTTGTCGAACCACGCTTGAGGGCTCTGCTTTAGGCCATAAATAGCCTTCTTCAAACGACATACACTTGTCTCCCCCTGAGCAACATACCCAGGAGGTTGCTCCATGTAGACGTCCTCCTGAAGATCCCTATAGAGAAAGACATTCTTGACATCAAGCTGGGAAATAGCCCAATCCCGGTTGACAGCCACAGAGAGAAGAACCCGCATGGTGCTGAGGCGAGCAACCGAAGAGAAAGTGTCAAAGTAATCAATGTCATAAGTCTGAGTGAAGCTTTTGGCCACCAGCCAGGCTTTATAGCGATCCACAGTGCCGTCGGGGCGAAATTTCACAACAAACACCCAAGCCATCACCTCGCCCGATCAGCTCTTGAATAGTGCTGACACGCCCCCTGACACGCCCGTGTCCGAGGGCATGTCCCGTGAAAGTTTTTGTCTATAAATTCCAGCCTTCTGCTTGTAATTATGTTCCACTTTTTTGGCCATTTTGTATAAGGTGTTATGCTGCTCGGATGAGTTCCAAATGCTATGTAAGGGATATTTTCTCCCCCTCTCCTTAGTTTTTGTTTTCGTTCCTTTGTAACTCGTTTTTTAACTGAATAAAATGTGTTTTCATCTCTTTATTTGGCTTTGGAATGAATCTAAACAACCTACTCCTTTGCAGTCTTATTTTTCTTTTGCTTTTTTCTTTATTTATTTTCGTACGGGTGTGTGCGTGTATGAGTATAGATTTTTCTTTTTATGTTTTAGTTTTGTTTATTTAGATTAGTTTAGTGTTAGGATTTTTCCGTACTCATTATTTTCATTCTTATAAATCTATAAAAACGGTTATAAAAGTGGTTTTTGATTTCTTTTAACTTATGCTCTTTAAGATTGTAAAACTTTTCGTTCTCTTTTAGCTTTATTTGCACTTTTTAAGCGTTTCTATAAAGTTATAAGAATGAAAATATACTCCTTTTAATTTTTCAAGCACTTAGATTTTCATTTAAAACTTTTGTCCGTTTAATTTTTCTGTCTTCTTTTTACGCATTTCTACCGCATTCTAGCGGTATAAATGTATTCGTTTTAATTTTTTGATAACTTCCATTTTTGCGTTTATTTGCAAAACTTTTTCGCTCGTTTAATTTTTTTTTTAGCATTTTATGCATTTCTACCGCATTCTAGCGGTAGAAATGTAGTTGTTTTAATTTTTAGATAACTTATTTTTTTCTCATTTTTGTGTGTGTGCGCATTTATTTTCGCCTACTCGTTAAGAGTTAAATGGAGCATTGTTTTTATTTCATTCAGTAGAGTGTGTGGAGTGTGTTTAATTTTTTGTCGAGTGAGTGTGTTTTACTTTCTGTAGAGTGGGTGCATTTATTTAGTCCTACTCGTTTGAGTAGGACCCGCATTTATTTTCTCCTACTCATTTGAGTAGGACTCGTGTGCGTGTGTTTTACTTTCAGTCGAGAGTATGCGTGCGTTGCATTTATTTTGTCCTACTCATTTGAGTAGGACTCGCTTTCATTTCTCCTGCCCACGCATTTGCGCCGGGACTCGCACTTTACTGCTTTCATTTCAGTCCTACTCGTTTGAGTAGGACTTACAATTAACTACTTTCTTTTACTGCTTTCTTTTACTGCTTTCCTTTACTGCTTTCTTTTTCTGCTTTCATTTACTGCTTTCTTTATTGCTTTCACCGCCTGCCGTCTCCATTCCGATGAGTGACTAACCGTTCTTAGCCCTCAGTATCAAAGAACATTGGGACAAAAAAATAGCTTTAAATAATTGAAGGTCCTTATTTTCTAATTAATTAAATTACTTAAGGTTTGCCCGGGGTTTACGATGCGTAGGACCACATATCGATGTGTGGGCCCTATTTCCGTAGTCCATACGCTAGCTAGCCGAGAGACCGTGCGTATGGACTGATCACCCCTTGGTAAAGAGAGTTCTGCACTAACCCTCAAGAGAGGAGGCGCGCCAACTCTACAGGATTGGGCTCCCCACCCAATAGCGGGGTTCTTAGCGTAATGCGAGTGTTAAGAGGAATCCTTCGTCGGACGAGAGCCCGGTCAAATAGTCTTAGCGTTCAGGTGAGCGATATCCCTATAGCTAGGTGAGCTCATTTTAATGGAACCTTCACGGCCAAGTCTCTGTCTTAATTAATTTGAAATTTAGGATCTCTTTTTATTAAAAGTTTATTTTAGTTCAAATTTTATTCGATTCCGTCGCGCTAAGCTTTTCATCGACTCCACCTTTATTGCTTTCCCTTTTATTGCTTTCATTTTTTGTTTTGTCTTACTTTTTGCTTTTATATATATAAAAAATACCCGACAAGTAAATATCGGTAAAATAATAGTCCTCTGCAGAGAAGAGTAGAAATAATCGAACTGACCCCAAGAACAATACGATCTCGATATTCCACACCAGAATATCCTGTAATACACGCGATAGGTGCACTTGCCTCCTTTCGTTAAAACTTGATCTCATCTTTTTATATCCAAATTAATAAATCTGTGCGCCCCATTTTCTAAATAAAAACCGCATCCGCCTTTTTCCTTAAATAAACCTCCCGGGGCGCCGCGAGAATTCTCACCAATTTTTGGAATTTTAACCGCGTCAAGTTTTCAGACCCGATGCGAAAATATCAATCAGTAACCGATTTTGTTCCTTGCTTCAGCAGTAGGAACCTCTCTTCGAGTTCATCTCGAGCAGATGATGGAATGAAGTGTTCTAAGAACACTCCTGAGAACTCGCTCCAGCTTATCTCTGTGAAACTCGTCCTTGAAAGGTGGAGCCCATGAGGGACTTCCACCACCTCTTGGCGTGTAGTTCTAGGATGGACACCGCCAACGTTACAACCATGTTGGCTGGGCAATGGATCCCTGCCAATAGCTCCTGCACCGTGTCGAGCCATTCTTTAGTGCGCACAGCCGACTCTGTCCCAAGGTAGGCGGGAGGGGAGAGAGCCTGGAAAGTGCTCGACCAGTTTGAGTCCGGAGCCTGTTGTTGTACTGCGGTCTGCTGCGACCTGAAGGCATCCAGGATGGCCGTGAGCGTTTGTCCCAACTCTAATTGTTGGAATTGAGTGGGTATGGAAGGGGCAGGAGTGCCCCCCATCAGCTCAACGTGCACTAGAATCTACACGTAGAATACAAACGTATGGTCAGGTTGGCTAATCTTAAGGTCAAAGTTGGACATACTTGGTGTGAATTACATATGGGCACACCACTGCTTCCGCTAAGTTAGTTTGTCCCCAAACTGACTAATCGAACAGGGGTGGTATCATTGTTGAATGACTTCTTAGTTAAGGATCGTGGCAAGCTGATACCATTTGTAAGACCCCCCTCCGGGATCCCAAAACACGGCACGAAGGGGGTATTATGCCCAGAACAGCCGCCTTGCGGTAGCATTAGCACACAGGCTAACCTGTACCATAAGACGTCTATTCTGCCTGCTATAACCAATATCAATTTATGCCAACCCAACTGAAACATAATATAGAAGTCAAATCCACACAAAGCATAATAGTCCAAAAGTACATCAAGGTAAGAAGCTAATAACAAGCTTCTAAAGTATCAGAGTACAGCTAATATACGCCAAAAAGGGCTACATCAAAGTTGCTCAACACTCATATTAGTGACTGACAGTAGCGACGGTACCATCCCTTCAGGCCCTGTCGTCCTGGCCTGGCTGTCCTACTGCATAATCTGCGGCTCCCCTACCTGCGGGGTGACCTCCTAAAAAGGAAGACGTAGCAACCTTTAGTCAAAAAGACTAAGTGGCTTTCACATCCGCTTCCCCGGCGACTCCTCGGCACCGGGCGGAGAAAGGAACATGTGTACACTATATAATAAGTAATATAAGCTGGTACAAGCAGGTGGAATAAGTACAATATGATTAACAGTATTTTAATCTAGCAAATCTACAAGAGCTATAATCATCCATCAAGTATAAGTATCTACAACAGGAAAGTAAGTTAAATTATAAGGATGCCCATACAAGCTTATAAATTAAGGATTGGTTTGACATAAAGTAACTCATCGTATAGGAGTGCCCATATAAACTTATACGACGAGGATCTTGTTTGTGCAATGTAATGTAATGGTATGTATGTAATGCAATGACTCACCCATGATCACGCACATGCAATCGCTATGTCACAGACTTATAGTTCCCACTATTCGAGCAGCTAGCTAACCTCTGAGGCATCAACCGCCGTGGACAGGCGGCAACAGTAGAGCGGGATTCTCTACTACTAAGCGGGCATCCACACTGCTTCAATTAGGCCTTCGTATGCCTCAATGCTAAGAACACAATAGTGGAGCCCCCCCACCCCACCCTCACGCGTACTATGGCCCAGCGGGAGTCTCGGGTAGATGTGCACCGAGAACCAAGCCCCAAATTGGCCTTGCGTGACTAGGAAGGAGCCTCGGAAGAAAGCACGAGAACCAAGCCCAACCGTTCACTTGGCACGAAAGGAGCCCCGGGAAATAAGCACCGAGGACCAAGCCGAACTTCCCAAGGTCTAACAGTCAACTCCCGTCAGAGTGATGACTGGCGAGCCCGTAGACCTGTCACACTATCCTTAACCCAGGATTACGACACCGCGTGTCGACTCACACCGCATGCAATTTCACATCATCGTGGCACAGAAGGAGCCTCAGATAAAACACGAGGACCAAGCCCAATCATCCACTCCGCATAGAAGGAGCCCCGGGAAATGAACACCGAGGACCAAGCCCAACCGTCCATTTATGACCCTTCTCAACACTTTCCAACTCAGTGCAGTCAACACTCTCACATACATCCTTTCACAATGTTACTCGTAGGGAGACACCACTCTAGGCATTGGACTACTAAATTCATTCCGCTAAACAATTATTCACATGGCCATAGATTAACATCCTACATTTTATTTTCAAATGAATTCAACACATTATTAACATGATGCGCATTTCTATTGGTTACCAATTTCTACCAAATCGTTTCATTTAATTACGCTTCATTTCACAAATCAATTACATTGGATCCAATTATAAAACTTCATCATTCAAAGAACTATGATGGTTAACATAAAAGAGTTCACCCAACCTCAAAGTTAATATGTTGCATTGTCTCAACCGAGTCCAAACCCGACTCTACACCAACCCAGAATTTTAAATACAGAACACATCTGGACAACAACTTCGACCGGAGATTCTCGAAGCTATAGGATTCTGGTGAAGGCGTGTAACCACTCGATGGAAATGTCTTTCCATGGGTTACCACTTTCATATTCAGACCACAACCCAGATTCGACAGTAACTCACTTGAAATCGGCTTCAAAGTCCGCTGCGTACAGAACACAATTTTTGCATGCTTGGTTTGTCGACCGTCAATTTCATTCAGACTTTCCCGTGGCTATAAACTTCTCCTAAAGTCATGCAACCACTCGTTGGAAAGGTATTTTCAAAGACTTCAACTTTCATGTTTAGTCGAAATCCTAGTTTTGAACATATCATACCTGAAAAGGGCCAAGAAGATCGATGTGTGCAGAACACAGATTCTGCATGCATCTTAAGGAGGAATGAACGGCATCGGTTCATCTTCCTCCTCAAGTCAATCTTCCCCAAATCACATTAGAATTTCCTCCTCCCTTATTCACCCTCAAAAGGTCATTTCTCTTCACGAAACTGTCTCCGGTCTTCACATAGAGGGATGGAGAGTTTGAAGACACCACCATCCATAGAGCGCAAGCCCTAGAACGGCCTCTTCCTAGGGAAATCATCATCTCGCAAGTCTAGACTCTTTTGAGTCGACATATTACCTATATATATCTACAGATGTAGCACCAAGGGAGAGGGGAGGAAGCTCACCTCATTTCTGGCGTTTTCACCATTTCCGGCCAAGGATCTCGTCACTTCCTTCCCCTTATATGTGAAAAATGACACGGGTAGGGACACGCCCGTGTCCTTACCCGTATCCTGCTCGGGCGAAGCGTCTGTTGAAACTGATTTCTCGATCTCCTGTGGAGTTCGCCCTTGGGGAAGGGGTGGTCTCGCGCCTACTTTACTCCTGCAAGCAAAACAATAAGGAAAACCAAGGAAAAACCGACCCAAGGGCTCGCGGGGAGGTCCCACCACATACCCTGATTTAGATCTCAGAGCGCTTCCCCTCCTTAGCCAGAAGCTGAGCTAAGGTACCCTCAGAAAGCGCTTGAAAACTAGAGCAGGGAGGCACCGGAAGCATCCTTTCTGAGGTACCCCTTGGGTCCTATTTATAGTTTTTAGAATCTGGACTGCCAATAACCAAAAGAGCTGACCTGAAATTATCAAAAAACCCTCGGTTGGGTCTGCCAATAGCCAAACTCCGCTGTTTTGAAGAGCTATGGGCAGACCAGCGAGGGCAAAACAGTAAAAAGTACCTCATTCGTCCAGGCGAGCTAGGAGCTTTGACCACCTCGGCAGGTCCTGCTCGCCTACTGTTGTCGAGTTCCACTGCGAGGGTGCGAGCTAGGACTAGCTCAGCGGATGCCGAGCTCGGGGTCGGCGAATACTGATCTTCGGTCGACGATCGCCGATCTCTGGTCGACGAATGCCGAGCTCGGACTCGGCTCCCCTGCTGCCGAGCTCGCCTACTGCCTTCAGCCCGATCTGTCTAGTTCCTGGCGGCCTTGCTCACCGGACACAGGGTTGTACACAATCCCCACTCTTTTTGAGCTTGGCAAAGCTCGGAAAGAAACATCCAACCTCAAGTGTGCGGAGAGCGCGGGTTGGCAAGTTGGAGGGAATCTTCGGGTGGGGTCCACCAGCGGCTATATATATGTGCACCTGCCCACCTACCTGACTCTTGTCATTCCCTTTGCTCTAACCCTGACAAGATGTATCTTCCCAAGGAGATCCAAGAGCGCATAGACCAGCTCGCCAAGATTCCGCAGCTCGCGTAGCCGCCCCGACGGCGGTCCCTGCCAAAGTTCCTCAAACTGATTCTGCCGAACCAGGCTCCAAGAGG
Organism: Platanthera guangdongensis; assembly: GCA_039583875.1. Taxonomy (NCBI): domain Eukaryota; kingdom Viridiplantae; phylum Streptophyta; class Magnoliopsida; order Asparagales; family Orchidaceae; genus Platanthera; species Platanthera guangdongensis. Next base: position 222,542,481 of record CM077158.1, on the reverse strand, counting down.
TCGAAGCCATTCCCTCAGGCGCCCGAGCCCATTTACCACGACCTGAGGGCCACCGTGGAGCGCGAGACCGGCTCTTCCACTCGGACAATTCTGGAGAAGGATAGGGAGGTTGTTGTAGTCGGCGACGACCCTGATGGTCAACCTGACGACCTGGGGGGGGGGGGGGGGGTCAGGCCGCGAGAGCCCACACCGCGAGGCGAGGCGACTCCCGTGGACTCGCGGTTCGTGACACCGGGTGACCGTCCCCAGGAGCCGCCTCTTCTCTTTGGGATCCTGCCAGTGAGCTCGCAGAGGTCGAGCTCGCCGATGTGCGCCCCCTCTCCTCGGCAAACTGACGCGGTTGCGGGGGTGGGTCTGGGAAGTATCCCCACCCCGGGATTTGAGCTCCTCTCGCCGGGGGCTCGCGGTCCAGGTCGCTCGAAGGACCTCAGGTTCATCCCTCCCCACATCTCCTTTGAGTTGTCGAGCTCGTCAGGTCCACCTTACTTCTTTCCCCATGAGTTTTTCTGCGTTTCTCTTCTTGCTGACACTTGTCTTCACAGCTCTTCCCAGCCAATCCGCTGTCGAGGAATCCTCGGGGACAGCCCACTACTCTCCCCTCCCTTCCCCAAGCTCGATGGACTCTTACCTAGGTCCTGAGGTGGATCAAGGCGAGCTGACGAGGAGGGAGGTCAAACTCCTCAAGAAGCTGGTGTGCGGGCTGCGCGATGTGCAAGGGGTCAACGAGGCGCTCCAACGCGACTACGCGTGTCTCGCCGACGAGGTGCGAAATGGCCAGGCTGGCGAGCTGATGTCCCCCTCCCGGCTCCTGGACGAGATAGATGACGGTATCTCGGTGGCGTAGAGGAACTCGGGAAGGATCCGCGAGCTGCTTCACGCACGGCAGTCTAGGGAGCAGGGGTCGCGAGGCCGGGGTAGGTAAGCGGGCGGCTCCTTTGCCGAGCCAACCGGTACTCGCATCCCGATGCTTCCTCTGCTCCTACGCCCCGTCCTTTGATTCCTGAACTTTGTTTCTGTAATAAGTAGCTTTTTTAGAATATTCTTGCACATGTTATTCAAATAATGCACTGCGATGTTTGACTTAGCCTTGGTTGGGAAGCGCCGGAAGTCGGCGAGCTGGGGTGGCGAGCCGAGCCGATTGGACGGCCTGCCCCAGATTTCTTTCCTATAAATAGCCCCCCCCCCCCCCACCTACCCCGTACTATGCCTTTATTGCTTTCTTTCCCTCTCTCTGTGCTTCTTTCTCTTCCTGCTCGCGCTCCGCTTTTTCCTCAGCGATCATGGGTAAGAGCAATCCAGATGTCGACGGCCGCTCCAAGTGCGCGCAGCACTTCACGGATTATTGCTTCTTCGATGGGCACACCAGTGAGGAGGAGCTCGCGGAATTCAAGGCCGCGTATGTGCCGCCGGGTTTCGAGGCGCGCAGACCGGGGGAGGGGGATACTATCAACACGTTTTATGAGGACGAGCTCGCCTTCCCCATCTCGCATTTCGAGGTGGGGCTGCGCCTCCCCCTCTGGCCGGAGATCCGGAAAATCTTGAAATACTACGGCGCGATACCCGCCCAGCTGAACTCCAACGCCATCGCGATGATGGTGGCGTTCGCGAGCTACCTCCGGCGGGAGAGGATTGAGTTCAACCTGACAGTGTTCAGGAAGCTCTTCTCCTACAAGGCGACGCCGGATGGGGTCGCCTACTTCGGCGGCTCGCTGATCAAGGTTCACGAGATCGTGAACAAGCATCACACCTGGATGACCAAGATCGCCTTCATCAAGGGCGATCTCGGCAACATCCCCTACACGCCACAACAAAAAGGCGAGGAGGTCTACCGCCCCCCTACCGTGTCCGGCAATGACGTCGAGCTCCACAAGTTCTTTCTCCACAAGGACTTTGAGGTCATCTTCCTGCGAAGGGGCCTCGACACGCTCCCCCCCCCCCCCCGTTCTTCCCGACGAAGGTATTGTTTCCTCCTCATCTTGTCGAGCTCACTCGATTGGGGAGCTCGCCATATCGTTGCTGAATCTCTTCTGACTTTTTCAAAGTATTTTCCTGTAGGGGAGCGAATAATTCATGCGAACCCGCCGTTTGCGGATCCGGGATCGCACCCGGACCCCTTTGCCCGCGAGAAGGCGGCAGCGGCGGCCTGCCGAGATGAGGCGGCCCTCTCTCAACCCTCTTCCATCAAGAGGCGACCTGAGGATGCGGGGTCCAACCCGCCACACCGCCAGCGACCACTAAAGAAGATGCGGATAGCCCTGCTGGCTCCGCAGGGGCAACAACAACAACAACATCAACAGCCCAGCCCCAAATACATCAGCTCGTCGGAGACCAATCCCGACGCGTCGCCGGAGAGACCGCTGAAGGAGATTACCAGCAAGGGCCGGAAAGGTGGCGAGGGCCCCTCCTCCACGGCGGCGATCTCCCCTCCCTAATCGGCAATCTCCCCTCCCTCATTGGCGAAGAGGGCGGCCCGCGAGCGTGCGGCGCCGAAGCAGCACCCCCTCTTCAACTTCGGCGGGCGGTGGAAAGACTCGGCGGGCGAGCCCATGGTGCAATGGGATGAGCTCGCTCATCGAGTCTCTATCTCCACCCTACACCCCTCCTGGCATGACCGCGAGCCTGCCACCGGCCATGCCTACGCCCTCAGCTTCGGCCTTTATGGCCGCGAGGATGCCGAGGCCTACAAGCACATGACCCTCTGGCAGCTCGGCCATGAGGGTCTGCAGGCCCATCTCCGGACCCTGGAGCTCCACCACATGCTAGCGCGCCGCAGCTTTGCCCTCAGCCACCAAATCCAAAAGGCTGAGCAGGCTCGCGACATCGCCAAGGATAAGGTTGCTGACCAGGTGAGGTAGCTCGGCATAGCGGAGGGTCTACTCGCCCAAGCCGTCGGCGGGCTAGTAAGTGTCAAGCACTACTCTTCTCTTTTACTTAGAACATTTTGCGCTGATACCAGACTGAATTTTCTCTTTACCAGGATGCTAAGGTTGCAAGGGAGCCTCAGGCTCGCAATGCCGAGTAGGGGGA
>CM077158.1:222406683-222538954 GCA_039583875.1 Platanthera guangdongensis | reverse complement strand
CTGAACTCAGTAGGATTGAATCTCCTGTGAAGTTGATCTTCAATCAGCTTCTTACTTTAAAAAAATCAGATTTCAATCTGAATCTTTCCTTGCAGCCTGGTTCAGCAACTGCTCTTCTTAGATGGATCTCTCTCTCTCTCCAACTTCTTCTAGATCTTCTGTCGAAAATCTTCTGTATAATTACTTCTAACTGTATACTCAGAATCTGTATTCTTCAATGATTGATCATCACTTTCTTGAAGATAAAGCCTTATATAGTCTTCCTTCATGGTAACCGGCTGATCCGGTTTCTAATAACCTTCTGACAGCTTTGACAGTTGCAGTAGACCGGCTGAAATGGCAGCTGTAAAGTCATCCAGTCACTTCTTGAAATTACTGTCTTTGTCTGAAAGTGTCGAGACTGATCTTCATTATGTGTCGACACAAATAGACTAAGTGTCGACACAAGTGGACTAAGTGTCGACACATGCCTTGGTGGTGTCAACACAACTTCTTTTGTTGTTGTAACATCTTCTCGACACTGCTTCTTCAGAATGTGTCGACACTGATTCTGTGTGTCGACACAAGCCTTCTTTTGAATGTGTCGACACTGATTCTGTGTATCGACACAACTACTTATTCTTTAACACTTAGTTGAATTCTGCTGTGTGTCGACACATCTCCTTTGTGTCGACACAAGTACTTCTTTTGCTTTAACTTTGTTGATACTTGCTGAGTGTCGACACATTTCCTTTGTGTCGACACAAGTACTTATTTACTTTAACTTTGCTGAAGCTTTGTTGTGTGTCGATACAAGTCCTGTGTGTCGACACAGTTGATGTTGACAAATACTTTTGTGTGTCGACACTGCCTCTTGGTGTCGACACATTTGATGTCGACTAAGTACTCATGTGTGTCGACACTGCCTTTTGGTGTCGACATAATTGATGTCGACTTTGCTTCTCTGTGTGTCGACACTGCCTCCTGGTGTCGACACAATTTACTCCAAATGTCGACACAGCTTTTCTTTAGTGTCGACACAAATCCTCATAAGTGTCGACACTGCTTCTCTAGCTGTCGACATATGGACTTAGAAATTTTTCAGCATTTCCTGCACTTACTTAACCTGCACATATAAACTCAAAACACATCAAATACACCTGATGTATATCATTGAGTAGGTGAGGCTTCTTCAATCTGGTACACATTTCCAATGTACCCAACAATCTCGCCCTATTTGGAGAAGTCATAACCCTTAGTCAATGATATACACCATATATAACAAATACACAATATGATGTATAACAGCATTATATGACAGGGTAAATACTTAAACAAAACATATAAAACATTTCATCACAAAATAAGTATGCTAACACAATGAGCATTCATTATAGTTTTATTTCAACTACAAAAGTTTCTTTAATCAAAAGTGTACATGGATTTTAACACAAAAGATTACAAAGTGATAAAATCTAGTAATTCTAATCTAAGGCTGCTCTGGCTCCTTGATGACAATGCCCTTGCCTGATTGAATCTTGGCTTTCATAGGAACATCAGAGTCATCAGCAGGCTTCTTTCCCTTTAGATCTTTCTTTTCAGCTCTTCAGCCCTTATCTTTTGTCTTTCAAAATAATGATAAGGCTTTGGGAAATATTTGCTAGGCTCCTGTGCATTAGTAGGTAGCTTCCCAAGTTTAGCCTTTCTTCTGTACTGTATAATAGCCTCTTGTCTGGCTTCATGCTTTCTCCACTCTTGTTCAGAGTACCATTTGCCCCTTTCTAGAGTATTGTCCTTTGCAGCTTTCCAAGCAGTTAGAATGATATTTCTAGAAGTAGGGCTCCACTGCTCAAAATCTGGCTTTAACTCAGCCTATTCTCTGAACCTCTTCTTTGACAATAGAGCTTCTTGCTCTTTCAAAACTGCCTCTGGCATAGGCTGATCTACTTTCTCAATGATAATGTTTTTATTACCCTCTGGAGGGTTATACATTGATTGTACTTCATGATGAATCATTTCAAAATCTACTGGAGGATAAATGACTTGAGCAACTTCAGCAGGCTCTCCTCCAAAAATAGCAGGGTGAATGCCAGATTCAGCTACATTGTCATCATCACAAAGGGGTGGATATCCAAGAGTGGCTCTAATGCTATTGGAAACCCATTTAGCATGATCAGATCCAGCTTTGACTAGTACTCTCTCCCCCTTTATGACTTCTCTAGCCACATGATCTCTAAGATCATCCTTCTGAAATTTGATCTGTTCATCCATATAATTAACTTCATCCTTATAAAACCCCCTCAACTTCAGCAGCAGTCCAGAAATATTCTTTTGAGAATCTATAATAGCAGTTTTTACAGCAGCTATACCTTCCTGGAAATCCTTATCAAACTTTTCCTTATCAAACTCTGGTTTGGCTTTAGACTTATCAGCATGTGGGGCAGTTGCAATATTCTTTATTTCAGTAACAATTGCATTATGGGATTCAGTCAGATTATCATTCATTTTAATCTGATTTTCTAAGACATATCTCTGCTTCACTGCTATATCATCCACCTGTTGGGTATTGTATCCACAATGTACCTGATTTGAAGAAGCCCCTGGACAAGCTAAGGTCAATAGACAATGTATTTGATAAAATATTTCAAGTTGTACTTGCAGTTATTCCACGCTAAGTGCACACCAATGTCAGGGTGCAGTAGGTCAATATACACGGGTCTACACGACGTAATCCCTCGTTGAGCAGATCAGTGTGTTGGCCTACGTGTACTCTCTCTATTGAAGTGCACTTACTTTCAAGTACAGGGTTGTGATCTTGCAGGAGCAGACAAGGAGCAAGGATGGGTCAAGGAGCACATCATGGGTGGAAAGACGAAAATTCGTCTAAGTGTAAATCGGCGAGAATCGCCAAGTGATTCTCGCCGATTCGGCGAGAATCATCTTTGATTCTCGCCGAATCGCCGAGAATCAGTGGCTTATTCCCGCCGACTCGATCCAACTACACTTCGAAGCGGCAACTCTGATTCTAAGTAAGAATCGACGAGAATCACCAAGTGATTCTCGCCGATTCGGCGAGAATCACTAGTGATTCTCGCCGAATCGTCGAGAATCACTGGCTGATTCTCGACGTCTCGACCCGGCTAAATCAGTGCGTGCAACCAAGTCAAATTCGACGAGAATCATCTTTGATTCTCGCCGAATCGTCGAGAATCACCTTTGATTCTCGATGATTCGGCGAGATTCACTTTCGATTCTCGCCGATTTTGACTTGGCAATTTTTCTGGAAATTCCTGAACCGGATCCTGCCGCTGTCAATGTTCTGGACCGGGATTTAGGGATTCTTCTTGTGGGTCCCACAACGGTCATATTGAAGTTGTCTACAGTATAAATACAGGGTATTTTTGAACAGTATAGACGGACACATAGAAAGAAGTCGAGCCGATCTTAACCTAAAATCGCGAGTTCCGCTCCGCCGCCGCCGTCGTCGCTCGAGCAAGTTGGTCGCCGTTTTTGATCGAGATTTCTTCCTGATCTTCCGGTGACAGAAGCTTAGCCAAGCTTAGAGTCTCACGCGTCTATCCAGAGATCCCTTGTCTCTCGATTTGTTGATCGGGAAAACATCCCCGTCCGAATCGATCGAGACGACCGATCCTCGTGTGACCGTTTGTAGACCTAGCTAGCTTCGCTACGAAGTTTGGATCTCCAAAGTATAGCAGCCGCACATCGTCGTCGCCGCCGATCCCGTGAACCTTGCTGCCGCCCATCTTACCGCCGCCGGTTCCGGGGAGATCCTCTCCAAGAGAGATCTAGGGTTGTGGACTCTTTGTGGACTTCAAGAACACGTCATCAACAAAGATGGACACCGTAGTCTCCAATCGTAGTTTGTATCTCTTGTACATTCTAGTTTTACTTTTGTTGTAAAGAAACGTTTGTTCCGAGTTGTAAGGGTTGGGTGCAACCCGTGTGTGGGAGTGTTGACTCCTACGTGTGGAAGGGTTCCTTCCGATAGTGCAAGGATTGGATTTCAATCCTGTTGGAGAAGAGACCGAGTCGTCCCGTGTTGGGAGATAGGTCGAAGGGGGAAAGTGGATGTACCCAACTCGGGGAAGCACTATAAATAGCTTGTGTTTTCTATGTGCTGTGCTGTTTATTTTTATTGTGCAGGTACTATTATAAATTCCGCAAAAACGCTGCACGTCACTTATTCCCCACCATAGGTGAAGATAGTTGACACTAGGTGAACTTTCAAGTGGTATCAGAGGGAGGTTCCTCATCAAAAAGGTTAACACCTTGAGTTGAATCCTGCCACTAGTGTCAAGAAGAAGGAAAACATCTACCATGGACGGTCTCAAGTTCACAGGCAAGATCCCAGTGTGCACCAGGCTCAACTTTCCTATCTGGAAGGAAAGGATCAGGTTCTACATGGAAGCAGTTGATCCTCGACTCTTCATGATCGTCGAGGAGGGACCTTATGTCCCCACGAAGGCCTCCACCATTGATCCTACCAAGAAAGTGCCGAAGAAACTTTCTGAAATGGACAAGGACGAGATGGTGCTGGTAGGACTTGACAAGAAGGCACAGAACATTCTGGTCAGCGCGGTTGATGACTCAATGATGCAGAACTTCTGCAACTGCAGGACAGCACAGGAGATCTGGCATTGCCTGATCATCCTAATGGAGGGCACTGATGAAGTGAGGGATGATCGGAGATCCCTCCTGAACCAGAAATATGAGGCCTTCAGACAAGGGCCTAAGGAAGAGATCGGAGTCACCTACGAGAACTTCCTCAAGATTGTCAATGCCCTCAAAGGATACAGAAGAGTGTTCACTAATGGTGAACTCAATGATAAATTCCTTAGGTCCCTTACTAAGGAATGGGACACAAAGATCTGTGCCATCCGAGAGTTTGGCAGGCTAGCTGAAACTGACCCGCAAATTCTGTTTGGGAAGCTGATGTCCTATGAGCTTCAGCTGAACACCAGGAAAGCAGAAGAAGAAGCAGAGAAGGCTGCAGCCAAAGAAAAGACTGTGGCTCTAAAAGCCAGTCACTCCAGAAAAGGCAAGGGTGCAGTTTCATACCGTACCAGGAAAAAGGATGAGGAGGTGGACTCCGAGCCATGCTCCTCCAGCTCAGAGCTGTCGGAGGAGGATTTCTCCCTCATCACCAGAGAGTTCAAGAAGTTCCTCAAGATGAGGAATCAAAGAAAGAGAGACGGCTCCACCTCCAGGCATCAGAAGAAAAATTATTCTTCTGACAGGTATGCCTCTAAACCGAACAAACATCGCTCCTCTGACATTATTTGCTTTGGATGCAATAAGCCAGGACACGTCGTGGCCGACTGCTATCAATGGAAGAGAGAAAAAGGGAAAGAAGAGGAGCACAAATCATCGAGAGATAAGAAGAAAGAGCGGAGCTACATCGCCAAAAGGCCAAAGACACTGAGTGAGTCTGATTCCTCAGACTCCAGTGATGATGAGGAAGCCTACTTTGGGCTGGTGGGTCGCTCCGACTCAGAAGGAGAATGCCCCCCATTTACTGGGAAGGTAAAAGCTCACACCCCTCTCTCCGACTCCGACTCTGATCCTGAGTCTCAGGATGATGAACCTGAGGATAGCCCTTCGGCCCGTGAAGCGGAGCTCCTCATGAAGTATGAGCTTCTGCTCAACACTTTCGAGGAGTGCCGTAAGAGACTGAAGGCTGAGAAAAAGGAAGTGAAATTCCTTAAGGGTGAATGTGTATCCCTAAGGGAAGAAGTCACTAGTTTGATTTCTCTCCGATAGGAGCATCTTGACCTGACTTCTAAGCATTCAGAGTCTCTTAAGCTCCTTGATCTTAAGCAGGAGGAAGTCGACAAGTTGGAAGAATAACTTACGGCAAAAAGGAAGATCGTCAAGAGCTTCTTTATGCCAAAAACAGTTCTTCCAGTTGTTGATACCTTCTCTGCTCAGGCCAAAGGAGCTGGCTTGGGGCATGTATGGGTATCTGGTTCCTCATCCAGGAGAAACAGGAACCGGAGGAAGAATAAGGCCGCCAAGAAGGCCTCTGCTGATGAAAAGGGAAAGGCTCCGCTCAGTCCTGTTGCGTTCAGAAAGCCTAGCTTTCCTTGCAACCAACATGACTTTGAATCAACCTTTGGTCATCATTTCCGGCCCTCGGTTGCAAAGCCAAAGAGCCGATATGATGGTTGGACCTTTCCCGGGAACTTCGGTGAGAGTGCCCTCAAGGCACCTTATGAGGAAATCCACATGGGAAATTATGGTCAATTCTCTAGCGGCCATAATGGAAAGCAGGCACCAAAAGCCAAGCATGTTATACAGAAGGTGACAAAGTCATGTGACTGCTGTCACCATGAGGCCTCCACCTCCAGATCCAAGGCCCCAGCTGTACCCACCGTTCCCAGGGTAAGGCAGGAGCCTAGGAAGAGGTACAACAGATTCGACTGTTGGTGCTGTGGCAAAGTCGGTCACTTTGTCGTGGATTATTGGTTTAATCCAAGGTATTACGAGACTCCCTATGTTAGCAATGCAAGGCCGACCACTCGTAGGGTTAACCAACCGAGGGGGAGTGTGCTAACCAGGAATCTAGGACCCAAGTTCGATTGGGTTCCTAAGGCAAATTAATTTTGTTTTGCAGGAATGTCCAAAGGCCACCAAAACGCCGATCTGGTATTTGGACAGTGGATGCTCCCGGCATATGACTGGGATAAGAAGCCTGCTGCGTGATTACACTCCAGTCGAGAATGGACCCAAAGTCATCTTTGGAGGGTCAGATCGAGGAGTCACCAGAGGTTACGGTATGATTTCCAATGGTATAATCTCTATCACCGACGTGGCTTATGTTGAAGGGTTAAACCATAACCTGATCAGTGTAAGTCAGTTATGTGACAAAGGTTATGACGTTAAGTTCTGCAAGGATAAATGTCTGATAATTTCACGTACCTCTTCTGAGACGGTATTATCAGGCATTAGGAGCAGAAATATCTTCTGCTTAGATTTTCTCAGTATAGATTCATCTACCCCCGTATGCCTTGTGGCAACTGGCAGTGCATCTCTTTGTGATCAATGGCACAAGAGATTGGCACATATTAATTTCAAGATAATTAGTATGCTGTTTTCTAAGAACTTAGTAAGGGATGCTCCCAGTATCAAGTGCATCAAAGATAGCCCCTGTCCTGCATGCCAGATGGGCAAACAGACTCGGGCTACCTTTAAGAGCATTGCAGACAAAGACTCTTCCCGATGTCTTTACCTTTTACATATGGACTTGTTTGGTCCAATGCAAGTTCATAGCTTGGGAGGCAAGTCCTATACGCTAGTGATAGTTGATGATCATTCTCGGTTTACATGGGTGTTCGTTTTGAAATGAAAATCAGATACGTTTGACATCTTCACTAGTTTTGTCAAGCAGGTTCAGAACGAATTTAACTGCTCAGTGGTCAAAATCAGAAGTGACCATGTAACAGAATTCGAATCTGGTGCTATGACAGAGTATTGTGAAGAACAAGGTATCTTTCATGAGTTTTCCTCCCCGCGTACTCCTCAGCAAAATAGAGTTGCGGAGAGGAGAAATAAAACTCTCATTGAAGCCTGCACGACAATGTTGAAAGACGCTTCTCTCCCAGAATACTTCTGGGCAGAGGCTGTCAATACAGCTTGTCATGTACAAAACCGAGCATTGATCAACAAGCATCATCGTAAGACGCCTTACGAGCTACTGAAAGGCAGGAGACCAACCATGTCCTACTTGAGGATTTTTGGTTGTCGATGCTATGTACTGAATAATGGGAAGTACCCGTGTACTAAATTTGGTGAAAAATGCTTTGAAGGCATATTCATGGGCTATAGTTCCCACAGTCGGGCATATAGGGTCTTCAATAAGAAAACCCTAGTGGTAGAAGAATCAATAAATGTTGTATTTGATGAAGGAAGTTTGCTTAACAACAATGCTTCCAGTGGTATTCTTGAAGATGCAGGTGCACAACTTGAACAGCTAAGTCTCGATGAGACCACTAAATATGACACTCCTAAGTACGTCAAAGTTTCCACCTCCACGTCATCTGGGAATGTTGAAGATCAAAATGGAACAAATCTCTTAGAAGAAGGAGAAGCCCAAGAAGTAGTTGAAGCTCCAGACGCCAGACTTCTAGAGCTCCGGCACGTGAGGGATCATCCTAGAGATCAGATCATCGGAGATCCTCGTGTTGCTGTCAGAACTCGAAGAGGTACTATTAACGAAGTTTTGCATCTTAGCTTCCTGTCACAGGTTGAGCCAAAGAAGTTCGACGAGGCGAACAAAGACGCAGCATGGATTTTGGCCATGCAAGAAGAACTACATCAATTCGAACGATGCAACGTGTGGACGCTGGTTCCCAGACCACACAAGCAGAATGTGATTGGCACCAAGTGGATCTTCAGAAATAAACTGGATGAACATGATGTCATCGTCAAGAACAAGTCCAGGCTGGTGGCTCAAGGGTACAGACAGGAGGAGGGGATTGACTTCGACCATACCTTCGCACCAGTAGCAAGGCTCGAGGCAATCAGATTGTTCCTGGCGTATGCTTCGCACAAAGGATTCACAGTCTATCAAATGGATGTGAAATCAGCATTCTTGAACGGAGACCTGAAAGAGGAAGTATACGTCGCTCAACCCCCAGGTTTTGTCGATCCTACTTATCCCAATCATGTTTATTTTCTTAATAAAGCTTTATATGGGTTAAAACAAGCTCCACGAGCTTGGTATGAGACTTTATCTAGTTTTCTTCTTGAGAACAAGTTCTCTAGAGGTAAAATAGATAAAACATTGTTTCTCAGGGAAGTCAAAGGCAAGATTTTGTTGGTGCAAATCTATGTCGATGACATAATATTCGGCTCAACGGACAACAATCTTTGCAAAAGGTTTTCTAAACTTATGCAAGGAAAGTTTGAAATGAGCAGTATGTGAGAGCTCAAGTATTTATTAGGACTTCAAGTGAAACAGTCTGGAGATGGAATCTTCATCTCTCAGACGAAGTTCACAAATGAACTCCTTAAGAAATTCGGTATGGAGAGTGCAACCTCTATGAGGACTTCAATGGGATCCACTATGTCTCTGGATAAGGATGAGAAAGGTAAACCCTTCGATGAAACCAAATACAGAAGCATCATTGGATCTCTACTCTACCTTACTGCCAGTAGACCGGATATCATGTTCTCCACATGTGTCTGTGCCAGATATCAGGTGAACACTAAGGAATCTCAATATGTCGCTGCAAAGAGCATTCTAAGATACCTTAAAGGTACTCCCAATCATGGCTTGTGGTACCCGAGAAACAATGATGTCGAGCTAATAGGTTTTTCAAATGCTGATTTTGCAGGGAGTAGGGATGACAGGAAAAGCACCTCCGGGACGTGTCAATTCCTCGAACGAAGGCTTGTTTCATGGAATAGCAAGAAACAGAATTGTGTTGCAACCTCCACAGCAGAGTCTGAATACATCTCGGCAGGCAGCTGTTGCGCACAACTCCTATGGATCCGAAACCAGTTAGCCGACTACGACCTTCAGTTCAAGGAAGTTCCAATGTACTGCGACTCCTCCAGTGCAATTGCCATTGCCAACAATCCGGTATCGCACAGCAGAACGAAGCATATTGAAGTGCGCTACCACTTCATTCGGGAGCACGTGGAGAACAAGGACATCTCTCTCTGTTATGTCCCCACGGACAAGCAGATTGCTGATATATTCACAAAGCTCTTAGACGAGGCCAAGTTCAATCTTTTCAAGACTGAATTGGGGATGCTAAATTATGAGGAATGAAGACTACAGAAGCTTCAGGCTCGTGCAAGATCTGAGGGGGAGCAAGGAACTCAAGTGTGAGCACAGACGCAAGAACTGAGGGGGAGCAAGGGGTCAAATGCTACCGACCCCGATTTGCAGAAGCCGAAAAGGGGGAGATTACCCTCACGGCTAAGGCTAAGGTGGCTCCAAGCTTGCTCCCAAGAAATTGGTATTGGTAATGAATAACTCACTCAACTCAATTTCAAGTTTATGATTTTCATTCACATATGCTCTATTCACCTTAGCTTGTAGGGTTTAGGCTTCTTCAAATAGGGCGAGATTGTTGGGTATTGTATCCACAATGTACCTGATTTGAAGAAGCCCCTGGACAAGCTAAGATCAATAGACAATGTATTTGATAAAATATTTCAAGTTGTACTTGCAGTTATTCCACGCTAAGTGCACACCAATGTCAGGGTGCAGTAGGTCAATATACACGGGTCTGCACGACGTAATCCCTCGTTGAGCAGATCAGTGTGTTGGCCTACGTGTACTCTCTCTATTGAAGTGCACTTACTTTCAAGTACAGGGCTGTGATCTTGCAGGAGCAGACAAGGAGCAAGGATGGGTCAAGGAGCACATCATGGGTGGAAAGACGAAAATTCGTCTAAGTGTAAATCGGCGAGAATCGCCAAGTGATTCTCGCCGATTCGGCGAGAATCATCTTTGATTCTCGCCGAATCGCCGAGAATCAGTGGCTTATTCCCGCCGACTCGATCCAACTACACTTCGAAGCAGCAACTCTGATTCTAAGTAAGAATCGCCGAGAATCACCAAGTGATTCTCGCCGATTCGGCGAGAATCACTAGTGATTCTCTCCGAATCGTCGAGAATCACTGGCTGATTCTCGCCGTCTCGACCCGGCTAAATCAGTGCGTGCAACCAAGTCAAATTCGACGAGAATCATCTTTGATTCTCGCCGAATCATCGAGAATCACCTTTGATTCTCGACGATTCGGCGAGATTCACTTTCGATTCTCGCCGATTTTGACTTGGCAATTTTTCTGGAAATTCCTGAACCGGATCCTGCCGCTGTCAATGTTCTGGACCGGGATTTAGGGATTCTTCTTGTGGGTCCCACAACGATCATATTGAAGTTGTCTACAGTATAAATACAGGGTATTTTTGAACAGTATAGACGGACACATAGAAAGAAGTCGAGCCGATCTTAACCTAAAATCGTGAGTTCCGCTCCGCCGCCGCCGTCGTCGCTCGAGCAAGTTGGTCGCCGTTTTTGATCGAGATTTCTTCCTGATCTTCCGGCGATAGAAGCTTAGCCAAGCTTAGAGTCTCACGCGTCTATCCAGAGATCCCTTGTCTCTCGATTTGTTGATCGGGAAAACTTCCCCGTCCGAATTGATCGAGACGACTGATCCTCATGTGACCGTTTGTAGACCTAGCTAGCTTCGCTACGAAGTTTGGATCTCCAAAGTACAGCAGCCGCACATCGTCGTCGCCGCCGATCCCGTGAACCTTGCCGCCGCCCATCTTGCCGCCGCCGGTTCCGGGGAGATCCTCTCCAAGAGAGATCTAGGGTTGTGGACTCTTTGTGGACTTCAAGAACACGTCGTCAACAAAGAGGGACACCGTGGTATCCAAACGTAGTTTGTATCTCTTGTACATTCTATTTTTTCTTTTGTTGTAAAGGAACGTTTGTTCCGAGTTGTAAGGGTTGGGTGCAACCTGTTAGAAAGTAGAGAAAGGAAGCGAAAAGAAGAGAACAAGCCGAATAAACTTTTGAATAATCGAAATTTTATTATCCAAAAAAGATATCTATTACAAAGGTATGCCCTCCCTTATATAGAATGGAGGAGAGAAGAGAGAATACAAATAAGAGATGTGGAACTAAAATTTACAAGCTAAGCGGACTGTACAAAGTAAACCGCACAGGCCGCGCGGTTAGACAGAAGGACTAACCGCACGGCTTACAGTAAGAGATGCAGAGAGGTCGCCTGTGAAGATTGCTAGACCGCCCGGTTTACAAGTCGCTTGGGAAACCTATCCGCGCGGACTACGTGGACTGGGTTGGCGGACTGCTAGGTCGGCAGGTATGTTGCAGGCGGTTTGCTCTGTGGCGGCCTGGGCGGTCTGTTCGCGCGGACTACGCAGACAGCAGCGGCGGTCTGACAGGCCAGTGTATGCTCAGCAGGCGGTCTACTCCCAGGAAGTAACCGGGCGGATAGGAATGTTATCCGCGGAGTCCGGCATGAAGCGGACTGAAGAACTGGAGCTCGGCAGACCGGTTTGGCAGATGCCTTGGTCTTGCTCTAGTGAAGCGGCAAGTGGAAGCCGTGGAGACCGCCGGTCAGCGCGGACAGGAACTGGAGGTCGCCCGGTATGGCGGGCTAGATCCAGTGTCCGCCTGTAAGTGCGGACTGGCCCTTGCGGCCAGTGGGCTGGCTTGGTGGGAATTGAACCAAGTCCAGGATGGCCCAGTCCGGGGAGATCGCGCAGTGGAGCGCGGGCTGGTTTCTCAGTCCGCCAAGCGTAGTAGAAGTGCAGTTGCCTTGTTTGCTAGCTTGGGGAAATGCGGACTGGAGAATTGCTTGTGCAGGAGCGTGCGGACTGGAGCCGGAGTCCGCTGAGTCCGGTTGAGCCTTGTGATGAGGTTATGGACTCAGGGAAGCGGACTGGAGTTCGCTGTATACGCGGACTGGGGTCTGCTGTTAGCGGACTGGATCGTCGTGTCCGCTAAGTCCGGAGGTGCCTTGGCAATGAGGTAATGGACTTGGGATATGCGGACGATAGCCGGGTATCCGCTGAGTCCGGCAGGTGCCTTGATGGCGCGGTTGCGGGCTCGGGTTTTGCGGGCTGATGCCTTGTCCGCAGAATGGCGGATACGGCTGTTGTAGAGTCCGGCTGTTGTCCTGGCTTGGTCTCTGGCGGCAAGGCGGGCTGGATATTGGAGTCCGGCCTTGGAGAAGCTGGGGCGGACTGGCTATCTGCACAGGGCGGCGAACTGGCTTGTGTGTCCGCGGGCTGGCGGACACATAAGTTCTTGCTGCGGGATGTGGCGGTGATCCTATCGACTAGGGCGGTGACCATACTCATCGTCGTGCCTATAAATAGGACCCATGTCACATCAGGAACTAACCGAACCGGAACCTAGACCGAAGTAAGTGAACAGTATCTGAGCTCGCGTAAGTTGCTGCGGCCTGGACTTTGTGTCCGCGCGGATAGAGTTGACCCGGTTGTGCTGTGCAGGTTGTGCGGATAGCGCTGGAAAGCCAGGACTTGGCTCTGATTGCGGTCAGGGACAGTGCGGACTCTGCGGTTAAGCAACAGGCGGTAAACAGCAGGTCGCGGAGAGCGACCAGGCGGTCTTCTCTTTGGCGACTTGGTTCGGGGTTCAGGAGGTCGCCTGCATCAGGCGGACTGTTCCATTCGGGGGCGCAGCTTGTGCGGTCTGGCGGCGTGCAGACCGGCGGTGAAGAGCTAAGCATTGGAGTAAAGGTGAGTCCGCGCGGCTTGGGTTGCGGTCTGGCGACCTGGCGGACTGAGCGGTCTCCACAGCAGTAGGTCGGCGGCTTGATTGTTTGAGTCCGCGCGGCTTGTTTTATGTCCTTGTCTTTGTAACTGTCTCTGCTCTCCCGGTGTTGGGTTTTGGTGAAGCATGTCTCGCCATGTATGTCTCGCCTTGTAAAGAAGTTTGCTCTTGATCAATAAAGAAGCTTGTGCTGCATGTGTTGCTGGTTGTTACTGCTTTGTTGAGATAACCACTGTTAACTCCACGATCCGGGAAAACTTTCAACATATAAGTGGGCGTATTCTCCTTCGGTTTGTTGAATTTTCAGCAGGGTATCCAAGGGGGCGTCTGCGGTTTGTTGAATTTTAACATGGTATCAGAGCCAGGTTGTTGGAGTGGTCAAGCAGTGCTCAATGAAAGTAGTTGCTCGTCTGTCGAGGAAACCAGTGGTAGAACCATGGCAGTGGAGGATGCAAGTTGTCTTGGTATTGATCTTCTTACAGAGGCGAACTGTGAACGGTGGAAGTCCTGTATGAAGAGCTTTCTTCTTGGCGAGGACCTTTGGGAGGTTGTATGCGGAGCAGGAAGACAAGAGGATACTGCTGGCAATGTTGAGGCGATGAGAGCTTGGAAGGAGGCAAATGCGAAAGCGGAGTCTATTCTCAAGCAGGTGATCTCATCGGAGCTCTTGGACCACATCAGTGGATGTCGGTCAGCTGCGGAGGTTTGGACTTCCCTTGATGGGTTGTTCAGGAAGAAGGTGAAGGAGGTTGCTGCTGATGATGGTCCCTCTACTTCATATCAGGAAGAAAGGAGTGTTTCTCCTAGGCGTGATAGGAAGAGGAAGGAAGGACCACGATGCTATAAATGCAAGCAGCAAGGTCATCTTTGGAAGGAGTGCAAGGTTACCTTGCTCTCGGCGAACGTTGCTCAGGTAGGGAGGAAGGAGAAGAATGTAGTTGGGACTTCAACTAGTTCTGGATCTGATCGGCTGGATGCCACTGATAGTGCAGCTATCTGGCATGAAAGACTGGGGCATGTAGGGATGGACAAGCTGAAAGCAATGGCGGAAAGAAGACTCGTAAGAGGCTTGCCTAGATTGTCATCCTATGGCGATGGTCGGGGGTGTGCGGGATGTCAGGAAAGTGGAGCCTATCGCTTCATGGTCGACAAAGCACAATCCAGGAGTGAAGCACCATTGGTGGTTGTCCATTGTGCTCTGGTGGGACCGACCGTCACGGCCAGTCTTGGAGGCAGCAGGTTCATGCTGATATTGGTTGATGACTATTCTGGGTATACTTGGGTATACTTTATGAAGACGAAGTCCAGCATGGTACGCTTGTTTGTGGAGTTCAAGAAGCTTGTCGAAGGCCAGCTTGGCCGGAGGATCAAGGTGTTGAGGACAGGTTTCGGTGGTGAGTTTGACTCAACCGAGTTCTCACGCTTTTGCAGGAAGCAAGGGATCCGGATGGAGCTTTCTTGTGGACATACTTCACAACAGGGTAGTGTTGCAGCTCGGATGATCCGTTGGTTAACGGAGACCTGCAAGTGTTGGCTTCGGAGTAAAGGCGTTCCGAAGGCTCTTTGGGCGGAGGGAATAGCCTGTGCTACTCATGTCATCAACCGGATGCCTCTTAGTCCGATCATAGTAAAGACTCCTTATGAGCTAATGTTCGGAGTGAAGCCCTCAGTGAAGCACCTTCAGGTGTTTGGATCTACCTGCTATATACATTCTCCGGGTGCTCTCAAAACAAAGTTAGTCTTTGTTAGGTATGATGAGCAGAAAAGAAGATGGAGGTGTATGGATCCTGCGACGAAGAAACTCATAGTGTCGAGAGACATTGTCTTTGATGAGTTGACGCCGTATTGGGGTAGCTCTTATGTGGAGCTAGAAATAAGCAGGTCAGATGATGGGCTGAAGAAGGCTGCTGCTAAGGAAGTGGAGTTGCCTGAGTCACCAGGTGCTCTAGGTTGTTCTAGCTCCGGGGCAAAGGCGTCAGAGTCGGGAAGAAGGGGGAGCGATGCTCCAGGACCTTCTGGCTCAAAGGCGGAGGCTTCCTGTTCAGGAAGCAAGGGGAGCGATGTTCCAGGCAGTTCATGTTCAAGAGGGAAGTCTTCTGGTTCAGGTAGCAGGGGGAGCGTTGCTCCAGGTGCTCTTGGTTCCAGTAAGGAGGCGTCTTGTTCAGGGAACAAAGGGAGCATTGTTCCGGGTTTGCCCGGGAACGGAGCTGGTTCAAAAGCAGCGGAGGTGGTTAGCCATGATCAGGTTCTTCGGAGATCGAAGAGGATCAGTAAGCCACCAGCTCGATATAGCGAAGGGAACACGACGGACTTGGTCCCGTGTTTCCTTGTTAGCCCTCAGATCGAGCAAGGGACTTCTGGCTGTGATGACCCCACTAGAATCAAGGAGGTGGTTGACACCAAGTCTGAAGAGGTGACTTCTCTCAGAGGCAACGAGGCTTGGGCTTCTGGGTCCAAGGAAGTTGGTGATACTCCTGTGATGCATGAGTGGAGGTTGAAGCTGAAGAAGGCAGAGGGAAGCATGGCTCCTTTTGGGAGATGCTGGAGGGCTCCCTCATGGTCCATGATATGCGGGGCGAGGACTATGTCTTGGACATCTCTTCGTAGATGCTATCGGAAGGACCAGGTGCAAGGTTACGGGAGCTGCTGGAGTTATTCACCACTTCTCACTTCAAGGGGGAGTGTTGAATTCTGTGAAGTGAAAGTGGGTGAATGGAAGGCTTGGGAAACCTATCCGCGCGGACTACGCGGACTGGGTTGGCGGACTGCTAGGTCGGCAGGGATGTTGCAGGCGGTTTGCTCTGTGGCGGCCTGGGCGGTCTGTTCGCGCGGACTACGCGGACAGCAGCGGCGGTCTGACAGGCCAGTGTATGCTCAGCAGGCGGTCTACTCCCAGGAAGTAACCGGGCGGATAGGAATGTTATCCGCGGAGTCCGGCATGAAGCGGACTGAAGAACTGGAGCTCGGCAGACCGGTTTGGCAGATGCCTTGGTCTTGCTCTAGTGAAGCGGCAAGTGGAAGCCGTAGAGACCGCCGGTCAGCGCGGACAGGAACTGGAGGTCGCCCGGTATGGTGGGCTAGATCCAGTGTCCGCCTGTAAGTGCGGACTGGCCCTTGCGGCCAGTGGGCTGGCTTGGTGGGAATTGAACCAAGTCCAGGATGGCCTAGTCCGGGGAGATCGCGCAGTGGAGCGCGGGCTGGTTTCTCAGTCCGCCAAGCGTAGTAGAAGTGCAGTTGCCTTGTTTGCTAGCTTGGGGAAATGCGGACTGGAGAATTGCTTGTGCAGGAGCGTGCGGACTGGAGCCGGAGTCCGCTGAGTCCGGTTGAGCCTTGTGATGAGGTTATGGACTCAGGGAAGCGGACTGGAGTTCGCTGTATACGCGGACTGGGGTCTGCTGTTAGCGGACTGGATCGTCGTGTCCGCTAAGTCCGGAGGTGCCTTGGCAATGAGGTAATGGACTTGGGATATGCGGACGATAGCCGGGTATCCGCTGAGTCCGGCAGGTGCCTTGATGGCGCGGTTGCGGGCTCGGGTTTTGCGGGCTGATGCCTTGTCCGCAGAATGGCGGATACGGCTGTTGTAGAGTCCGGCTGTTGTCCTGGCTTGGTCTCTGGCGGCAAGGCGGGCTGGATATTGGAGTCCGGCCTTGGAGAAGCTGGGGCGGACTGGCTATCTGCACAGGGCGGCGAACTGGCATGTGTGTCCGCGGGCTGGCGGACACATAAGTTCTTGCTGCGGGATGTGGCGGTGATCCTATCGACTAGGGCGGTGACCATACTCATCGTCGTGCCTATAAATAGGACCCATGTCACATCAGGAACTAACCGAACCGGAACCTAGACCGAAGTAAGTGAACAGTATCTGAGCTCGCGTAAGTTGCTGCGGCCTGGACTTTGTGTCCGCGCGGATAGAGTTGACCCGGTTGTGCTGTGCAGGTTGTGCGGATAGCGCTGGAAAGCCAGGACTTGGCTCTGATTGCGGTCAGGGACAGTGCGGACTCTGCGGTTAAGCAACAGGCGGTAAACAGCAGGTCGCGGATAGCGACCAGGCGGTCTTCTCTTTGGCGACTTGGTTCGGGGTTCAGGAGGTCGCCTGCATCAGGCGGACTGTTCCATTCGGGGGCGCAGCTTGTGCGGTCTGGCGGCGTGCAGACCGGCGGTGAAGAGCTAAGCATTGGAGTAAAGGTGAGTCCGCGTGGCTTGGGTTACGGTCTGGCGACCTGGCGGACTGAGCGGACTCCACAGCAGTAGGTCGGCGGCTTGATTGTTTGAGTCCGCGCGGCTTGTTTTATGTTCTTGTCTTTGTAACTGTCTCTGCTCTCCCGGTGTTGGGTTTTGGTGAAGCATGTCTCGCCATGTATGTCTCGTCTTGTAAAGAAGTTTGCTCTTGATCAATAAAGAAGCTTGTGCTGCATGTGTTGCTGGTTGTTACTGCTTTGTTGAGATAACCACTGTTAACTCCACGATCCGGGAAAACTTTCAACATATAAGTGGGCGTATTCTCCTTCGGTTTGTTGAATTTTCAGCAGGGTATCCAAGGGGGCGTCTGCGGTTTGTTGAATTTTAACATGGTATCAGAGCCAGGTTGTTGGAGTGGTCAAGCAGTGCTCAATGGAAGTAGTTGCTCGTCTGTCGAGGAAACCAGTGGTAGAACCATGGCAGTGGAGGATGCAAGTTGTCTTGGTATTGATCTTCTTACAGAGGCGAACTGTGAACGGTGGAAGTCCTGTATGAAGAGCTTTCTTCTTGGCGAGGACCTTTGGGAGGTTGTATGCGGAGCAGGAAGACAAGAGGATACTGCTGGCAATGCTGAGGCGATGAGAGCTTGGAAGGAGGCAAATGCGAAAGCGGAGTCTATTCTCAAGCAGGTGATCTCATCGGAGCTCTTGGACCACATCAGTGGATGTCGGTCAGCTGCGGAGGTTTGGACTTCCCTTGATGGGTTGTTCAGGAAGAAGGTGAAGGAGGTTGCTGCTGATGATGGTCCCTCTACTTCATATCAGGAAGAAAGGAGTGTTTCTCCTAGGCGTGATAGGAAGAGGAAGGAAGGACCACGGTGCTATAAATGCAAGCAGCAAGGTCATCTTCGGAAGGAGTGCAAGGTTACCTTGCTCTCGGCGAACGTTGCTCAGGTAGGGAGGAAGGAGAAGAACGTAGTTGGGACTTCAACTAGTTCTGGATCTGATCGGCTGGATGCCACTGATAGTGCAGCTATCTGGCATGAAAGACTGGGGCATGTAGGGATGGACAAGCTGAAAGCAATGGCGGAAAGAAGACTCGTAAGAGGCTTGCCTAGATTGTCATCCTATGGCGATGGTCGGGGGTGTGCGGGATGTCAGGAAAGTGGAGCCTATCGCTTCATGGTCGACAAAGCACAATCCAGGAGTGAAGCACCATTGGCGGTTGTCCATTGTGCTCTGGTGGGACCGACCGTCACGGCCAGTCTTGGAGGCAGCAGGTTCATGCTGATATTGGTTGATGACTATTCTGGGTATACTTGGGTATACTTTATGAAGACGAAGTCCAGCATGGTACGCTTGTTTGTGGAGTTCAAGAAGCTTGTCGAAGGCCAGCTTGGCCGGAGGATCAAGGTGTTGAGGACAGGTTTCGGTGGTGAGTTTGACTCAACCGAGTTCTCACGCTTTTGCAGGAAGCAAGGGATCCGGATGGAGCTTTCTTGTGGACATACTTCACAACAGGGTAGTGTTGCAGCTCGGATGATCCGTTGGTTAACGGAGACCTGCAAGTGTTGGCTTCGGAGTAAAGGCGTTCCGAAGGCTCTTTGGGCGGAGGGAATAGCCTGTGCTACTCATGTCATCAACTGGATGCCTCTTAGTCCGATCATAGTAAAGACTCCTTATGAGCTAATGTTCGGAGTGAAGCCCTCAGTGAAGCACCTTCGGGTGTTTGGATCTACCTGCTATATACATTCTCCGGGTGCTCTCAAAACAAAGTTAGTCTTTGTTGGGTATGATGAGCAGAAAAGAAGATGGAGGTGTATGGATCCTGCGACGAAGAAACTCATAGTGTCGAGAGACATTGTCTTTGATGAGTTGACGCCGTATTGGGGTAGCTCTTATGTGGATCTAGAAATAAGCAGGTCAGATGATGGGCTGAAGAAGGCTGCTGCTAAGGAAGTGGAGTTGCCTGAGTCACCAGGTGCTCCAGGTTGTTCTAGCTCCGGGGCAAAGGCGTCAAAGTCGGGAAGAAGGGGGAGCGATGCTCCAGGACCTTCTGGCTCAAAGGCGGAGGCTTCCTGTTCAGGAAGCAAGGGGAGCGATGTTCCAGGCAGTTCATGTTCAAGAGGGAAGTCTTCTGGTTCAGGTAGCAGGGGGAGCGTTGCTCCAGGTGCTCTTGGTTCCAGTAAGGAGGCGTCTTGTTCAGGGAACAAAGGGAGCATTGTTCCGGGTTTGCCCGGGAACGGAGCTGGTTCAAAAGCAGCGGAGGTGGTTAGCCATGATCAGGTTTTTCGGAGATCGAAGAGGATCAGTAAGCCACCAGCTCGATATAGCGAAGGGAACACGACGGACTTGGTCCCGTGTTTCCTTGTTAGCCCTCAGATCGAGCAAGGGACTTCTGGCTGTGATGACCCCACTAGAATCAAGGAGGTGGTTGACACCAAGTCTGAAGAGGTGACTTCTCTCAGAGGCAACGAGGCTTGGGCTTCTGGGTCCAAGGAAGTTGGTGATACTCCTATGATGCATGAGTGGAGGTTGAAGCTGAAGAAGGCAGAGGGAAGCATGGCTCCTTTTGGGAGATGCTGGAGGGCTCCCTCATGGTCCATGATATGCGGGGCGAGGACTATGTCTTGGACATCTCTTCGTAGATGCTATCGGAAGGACCAGGTGCAAGGTTACGGGAGCTGCTGGAGTTATTCACCACTTCTCACTTCAAGGGGGAGTGTTGAATTCTGTGAAGTGAAAGTGGGTGAATGGAAGGCTTGGGAAACCTATCCGCGCGGACTACGCGGACTGGGTTGGCGGACTGCTAGGTCGGCAGGGATGTTGCAGGCGGTTTGCTCTGTGGCGGCCTGGGCGGTCTGTTCGCGCGGACTACGCGGACAACAGCGGCGGTCTGACAGGCCAGTGTATGCTCAGCAGGCGGTCTACTCCCAGGAAGTAACCGGGCGGATAGGAATGTTATCCGCGGAGTCCGGCATGAAGCGGACTGAAGAACTGGAGCTCGGCAGACCGGTTTGGCAGATGCCTTGGTCTTGCTCTAGTGAAGCGGCAAGTGGAAGCCGTGGAGACCGCCGGTCAGCGCGGACAGGAACTGGAGGTCGCCCGGTATGGCGGGCTAGATCCAGTGTCCGCCTGTAAGTGCGGACTGGCCCTTGCGGCCAGTGGGCTGGCTTGGTGGGAATTGAACCAAGTCCAGGATGGCCCAGTCCGGGGAGATCGCGCAGTGGAGCGCGGGCTGGTTTCTCAGTCCGCCAAGCGTAGTAGAAGTGCAGTTGCCTTGTTTGTTAGCTTGGGGAAATGCGGACTGGAGAATTGCTTGTGCAGGAGCGTGCGGACTGGAGCCGGAGTCCGCTGAGTCCGGTTGAGCCTTGTGATGAGGTTATGGACTCAGGGAAGCGGACTGGAGTTCGCTGTATACGCGGACTGGGGTCTGCTGTTAGTGGACTGGATCGTCGTGTCCGCTAAGTCCGGAGGTGCCTTGGCAATGAGGTAATGGACTTGGGATATGCGGACGATAGCCGGGTATCCGCTGAGTCCGGCAGGTGCCTTGATGGCGCGGTTGCGGGCTCGGGTTTTGCGGGCTGATGCCTTGTCCGCAGAATGGAGGATACGGCTGTTGTAGAGTCCGGCTGTTGTCCTGGCTTGGTCTCTGGCGGCAAGGCGGGCTGGATATTGGAGTCCGGCCTTGGAGAAGCTGGGGCGGACTGGCTATCTGCACAGGGCGGCGAACTGGCATGTGTGTCCGCGGGCTGGAGGACACATAAGTTCTTGCTGCGGGATGTGGCGGTGATCCTATCGACTAGGGCGGTGACCATACTCATCGTCGTGCCTATAAATAGGACCCATGTCACATCAGGAACTAACCGAACCGGAACCTAGACCGAAGTAAGTGAACAGTATCTGAGCTCGCGTAAGTTGCTGCGGCCTGGACTTTGTGTCCGCGCGGATAGAGTTGACCCGGTTGTGCTGTGCAGGTTGTGCGGATAGCGCTGGAAAGCCAGGACTTGGCTCTGATTGCGGTCAGGGACAGTGCGGACTCTGCGGTTAAGCAACAGGCGGTAAACAGCAGGTCGCGGATAGCGACCAGGCGGTCTTCTCTTTGGCGACTTGGTTCGGGGTTCAGGAGGTCGCCTGCATCAGGCGGACTGTTCCATTCGGGGGCGCAGCTTGTGCGGTCTGGCGGCGTGCAGACCGGCGGTGAAGAGCTAAGCATTGGAGTAAAGGTGAGTCCGCGCGGCTTGGGTTGCGGTCTGGCGACCTGGCGGACTGAGCGGACTCCACAGCAGTAGGTCGGCGGCTTGATTGTTTGAGTCCGCGCGGCTTGTTTTATGTTCTTGTCTTTGTAACTGTCTCTGCTCTCCCGGTGTTGGGTTTTGGTGAAGCATGTCTCGCCATGTATGTCTCGCCTTGTAAAGAAGTTTGCTCTTGATCAATAAAGAAGCTTGTGCTGCATGTGTTGCTGGTTGTTACTGCTTTGTTGAGATAACCACTGTTAACTCCACGATCCGGGAAAACTTTCAACATATAAGTGGGCGTATTCTCCTTCGGTTTGTTGAATTTTCAGCAGGGTATCCAAGGGGGCGTCTGCGGTTTGTTGAATTTTAACAGCCCAGCTGCCAGCACTTACCTGAACCCAAGTCAGCTCCCCTGACTCAAAAACGCGCACGAGGGGCCTAGTGTAAATCGGGACGTTACACATGTAGCCTCACTACCAACACAATATGAGTCTATGGGATCGTACATAAGAGCATTGGAGAAGTTGGAAAGGTTTATGTTGGTCATACTCATATGTGATATGACTGAAGGACCAAGCCTATGACATTCTAGATATGAAGGATTTTCATTCCAGGACCTGTATCGTGAATATGGGTCATCAGGTAAGTGGTCGAAAGAATCTAAGGGAAATTCGTTGAGTATAGTCTTAAGGTTTTGACGAATAGTCTTGAATTCATTGAGTATAGTTGTGACATCTCAACGAGTCTATTTTAATTCGTCGAGTATCGTAGTGTTATCTCGATGAATTGGACTTTGTTTGTCGGTATCGTCGTGATAGTTTTGACGAGCTAAACTCTGATTCGTCGTATATCGCCTTGGTCCTTTGACGGTTTGCTCTGCCTCGATTCATCGAGTATACAAGTGTTATTTCAACGAATAGCTTTTGATTTGCCAAGTATCGACGTATATACTCGATGAATTCTGTATCATCCGGTTTATTTCCTTTAAGTCTGGTTCGACATGGTCTGCATGTATCGGAAGTTTCGGTCTACTGTATATAAATGATGTAATCAGTAAACTGAATTATTACGGTTTTTTTACCTAATCGAGCGAGTCGGCCCCTTCTTCTTCCTCCAGACGATGGAACAGTTCTGCCAAGGTCGTGAAAGTTTATCTCTCCGTCGACCGTCTGTTGTTCTTGTACTTCGCCAGAAATTGTTTCCTAAGCATCGTATTCGTCACCGCCGTCTCTCATTTAACGGATCTAGTAGTCCGTGGAGACGTTGAGGGCAAACCTTCTTCCAACCTAGATCTTGTAAGATAAGAGTCTAAGAGTTCTTCGTGGTCGTTTGGATATCTGTAGAGGCGTGGACACTATTCTACGCTCGGAACTCCGGCCGTTACCGTTCGTTGGAATTCATCAGAGCACTTTGGTTGAGTATTGACTCAATCTCTTAAAGGTATAATTTTATTAAATGCATTTTACTTCTTGATCAATGTTCATCACTAGATACAAACTATTTTTGGTTTTCTTGTTCCATTTTCGCTGCGCACAAGTGTTGTGACGTATAACAAAACCCAATAGTGCGGAGCGAGGACAATATCATAGATATCTTCATAAAGTTGCTGTCAAATAGTTCATTTGAATGGTTACGGGGACTGCAAGGGATGGTTTCCACTTCTCACTTCAAGAGTGAGTGTTGAAATTTTTGAGGTGAAAGTGGAGGCCAGGGCAGACTGTCCGCGCAAACTAAGCGGACAGGATTTGAGACTAGTCATGTCGGCAAGGTTCAGCATCAGCTTGTTCCCAGGTGGATAGGATGTTTATCCGCGGGAGCTGCAGACTCTTTTGGGGTTCACCGAGCCTGGCTTATTGCGGCATCGCGAGATCAGTATGGTTTGTGCCTTGGTCTTGTTCTGGTGGTGCGGTTTGGTGTTGACCGCGGAGTTCGCCAGATTGTGCGGACTGGTGTGGGAGTTCGACAGATAGTGCGGACTGGTGTTTGAGCCTGTCAGTTTGGAGTTTGCGTCGTGGTATTGGTGGTGTGGAATTTGTCTGCATTTGCACCAATTCTGATTGTGCTCAGTCCGCAGAGTTTGCCGGTTAGTACAGATTGCTTTTCTATCCGCCGAGTTTGACAACTTGGCTGAGCCCGGTTTGTGCTCTAGCTGCGGGCTCATAGTGTGCGGACTGGCTATTTATTTGGTAGCTCAACTAAGCTAGATTGTGCCTAGTCTTAGGCTGTAGATGTGCGGACTCGAGTAGTGTCCGCAGGTTGTTACGGACGGGTGGTTTTGTCTGCAGTGTCAGCGGGTGTGGTGGACTCGTCCTGGTTCTGGCCTTGACTGTATTCAAGGCGGATGGGCTCTGTCCGGCCTTGTTGCTGTGACCTTGGAAGACTGGCTTGTTCGGCCATCATGTGCGACTTTGGCGGACATGCTTTGTGTCCGCACTATGCAGACAGGTTTTGTGTTAGATGCGAGATGGGTGGTGATCTTATTGGTTTGGATGGTGACCGCACTCCTCTCCACGCATATAAATAGGACCCCTTGTCACATCGACAAATAACTGAATGAATAGAAAGTGAGCTCGGTTGGTTGTTGTGGTCAGGTTTATGTATTCGCGCGGGTTTAAAAGCTAACCTATTTTTTCTGTTGTAGATTGTGCAGATAGCGCTGAGAAGCTACGGGCTTGGTTCTGACTTGTGTCAGGGATCAGCGCGGATTATGCGGATATGATCGGAGGTTAGCAGCAGGTCGCGGCTTGCGACTAGGCGATCTTCTCATCAGCAGTCTTTCCCGGTTCAATAAGGTTGTCCGCTTCTAGCGGTCTGTCTGTTCAGTTCCGCAGCAGTTGCTCGCGGTTTATCTGGCAGCTAGTCGGCCTCACGGTTAGATGGCTTGCAGATAGCAGACAGAGTTCATCAGCTTGGAATAACGGGGTGTCCGCACAGTTAGGTTGCGATCTGGCTGCTTGACGGCTTCAGCGGACTACTTAGTTAAGTTTGGCAGAGTCGGCGGTTACTATTACTATCCGCGCGGTTAGTTTTTATCTTGTTGTTTTTTCTTTCATCAGGTACATTGGCGAATAATGTCTCGCTATGTATGCATCGTGCTATAAAAAAGTTTTGATTGTGCAGGATTTATTTCCTCTTCTATTTGCATCTGGTTTATTCTGCGTGGTTAGGTTAAGTGTTCATGTGACTTGGTTTCCCGTTTTCTGCATTTCACAAATTTTTACACAGGAGTGCCGACACCTGAAGGCGGAAGAGGTCAGCAACGCAATCTGTCCTGACCAAACCCTCAAATGTACCAAGAAACGGAGGGGCTTCCCCTAAAGCATGACATGAGCTGGTCAGACCGGCCACTCCTGGCGCGCAAGGGTCTTCGTTAAACCCACAACACATACGAGCGGTCATCAGAAGCCCCCTGACAAAGTGTGCAAAATATCGATCGACGATGATGTAACTGCCAACATGTTGTTTCTATCAACTCTACTCTAACTAGGGATCTCTAGAAGGGGCGTCCAACTAGGCCTGGGAGACACACACATCACAGGAAACCTGAAGATCCCCATCTTGGGAAGCATCATCCTGTTAGTGACTCTGGGAGTCCCCCCGGGTGCAAGTCACATATGACGTACAGTTAATCATCATACGGTCCACCTCAATGAATAGTGCCATCCTTCGAGGGCCATTGTTGAGGGCACTCCATGCTGATGCACTAGAACAAGGCATCACGGTGGACATCCGCTCACAGGACGAAGCTCCCGATGATGCCTACAGAACCTAACGCATGGAGAACGCCGAGAAAATCCTACCGCCTTCCGCAAACTGCCTTCCGTAATTATTGAAGTAATAAGTCGCACTACCAGGCCTGCACACCCTTGTATCATCTTTCAGCACTAATGCAATTAATTTCGGTTTCACCAGTCGCAACAACCCTGCAAGAGCATGGACTTTCAGGAGAGATAGACAAAAGTCTTTCTGCATCTCTCAGGCGAGATGAACGAAAGTCTTTCTGCATCTCTCAGACGAGATGGACGAAAGTCCTTCTGCACCTCTTTGATGAGATGGACAAAAATCTTTCTGCGCCTCTCGGGCGAGATGGACGAAAGTCTTTCTACACCTCTCAGGCGGGATGGACAAAATTCCTCCTATACCTCTCAGGCGGGATGGACAAAAGTTCTTCTGCACTTTTCATGCGAGATGAACAAATGTCTTTTTAGACCTCCCAAACGAGATGGGCAAAGGTCCTACTGCACTTCATCCGAACGGACCCCGGTCCTCTTGAGATGCTAACAAACAAAAGTTATTCGCCACCTTCATCCAGACGGAACCCGGCCCTCATGACAAGTAAACGAATAAAATTTCTTTTCCACAGCCACCCGATTGTTATAAAATATATGTACTTTACGTGACAGCTAATACTATATTTTTAAACTATATTCTTCCTGTAATCTAAATGGTACAGTTTATTTAAGAATGCACATCTATTGTTAATACTTGGATGATTTATAAGAAATTATGTCAGCCACTAAATTATGACATAATTTAAGGTCTGACATAATAATTTATTTTGATAATTTAGTATCAAAAATTATGTCAGCTACTAAATCAAAAATTATGACATAATTTTTTTGCAATTTGCCAGCCACTAAATAATTATGCCATAATTTTTTATTGTCTAAATAATTTTTTAGACAAATAATTATGTCAGCCTTTTATTTAGTGGTTGGCATATTGTCCAAAAAATTATGCCATAATTTTTTGGTTTAGTGGTTGGCGTATTGTCCAAAAAATCATGCAAGTATTAACAATAGTTGTGCATTCTTAAATAAATTATACCATTTAGATTACAGGAAGTATATAGTTTAAAAATATACATTAGTTGTGCATTTTTAAATAATTTTTTATTTTGACAATTTAGTACCAAAAATAATGTCAGCCAATAAATAAAAAAAATCGTGACATCATTTTTTATTTTGACAAAAATCGAGAACTTTAGTGTAACGCACGTTTGCTAATTTCAACGGCTTAGGCAAATGATTGCTCTTCCACTCATAAACATAGTGGCAGGCCACTCTCAATCTCAGTCATGTTTATTGTGCGGGTGATCTGTCTGCCGTTTGATCGGCTATCGGACAATCAGCCTTTACCCATTTTTTTAAAAAAATAAAAAAATAAAAACAATCTCTAGTCGAACGGCAATATATGGACCGATAATGATATACTCATCTAAAACATGTTAAAAAACTCACAAAAAGTGGGTCTCACATAGCACAAAAATACCTCACTACTGTAATTAGATTTGCAAAGTTAAGGAAATAAAGAAGTCGAGTGTTTTTGTACTAAGTGGGGTCAAATTTTTGTGGTTTTTTTGATTTGTTTTAAATGAGTATAATATTATCCTTGTGACGGTATCTAATTTTTTAAAAGATTTTTGTTTGCATAGATAGAATTTTTCTAAAAAATTTTAATTTTAATTTCATAATTATTTAAAAGAGAAATAATTAACTTGTTTTAACTAGTGGTGGGCAAATAGCTCGGGCTCGGAAATTACGCCCGGTCTCGGCCCAGCAAAACCCGGCTCGACCCGGTCCGAGAAAAACCTGCCTCGGGCCAAGGCCAGGCTGGGGCCCCTTACCGGGCCGTAACCTGAGCCTGGCACCGGGCTAAGCAAAAATCCGGCCAGGCGGGATTAAAAATCCGGCCAGGCGGGATTAAAAATCCGGCCAGGCGGGATTAAAAATCCGGCCAGGCGGGATTAAAAATCCGGCCATGCGGGATTAAAATCCAGCATATAATTAGGCGGGATTAAATCTCGTCTACGATTAGGCGGGATTTCCGGGCCTTTTGTGTTCAGGCCCTTTTGAGAGGGAGCTCGAGCCTGGCCCGGTTCAAACTGGTCTCGGGCCGAGCCCGGTTGATAAAAAGCCTAGTCCTGACTGAACGTGCTTTTTGACCCGACTAATTTTAACAATCCATTTTTAAAAAGGGTGTTGCTATGTGCAAACTAAGTTCGGTTACGTGCAGAACAAGTTAAGTGCAAATCAAACTAAAAAATCATAAATACTTTTGAATCCGCAAATGACTGGTCTGCACCTAGCTGCTCTGACATTTTTGTTTAAAGATTGATTTACACATAACTAAGGCTCCGTTTGGGGGGACTTATTTTCACCGGTCAAGCGGTCATGACCGCATGAACCCGGACTTAAATTAAGTCCAGATTCATGCGGTCATGACCGCTTGTCCGGTGAAAATAAGTCCCCCCAAACGGAGCCTAAGACTGATTTGCATATACAATTGAGTTAAAAAAATCGCAATATCTCTGCAAGGGTGCTTTCGTCATGGAATATATTATTATTTATGCAAAATATAAATAGGAACTCACCTCTGTGTTCAATGTGCAACAGAGTATCACTCAAAAACCTCGGATCGAAATGAGTGGAGGACAATAGAAAACCCCGGGTTGAAAAAGAGTGGTGGGCAATAATAGGAAGACCCGTTCAATTAGGCCACGTGGCTTTCAACGTTTCTCCACACGCTTCCAGATGCGCTTGCAATTGCAAAATTGTAGTTCATAAATAGCAATATATTATATAAATTTAGAAAACCAGCATTCTCCACACTTTCCCTCTCTTCCCCCCACGTCCAGCAAGCAATTCATAAAATCAATTTTCAAGCCCCTGAAAAATCGAAGGAGTTCGAACAAAACCTGCTGCCTCCTCCAAATTGAGAATCTCAGGGCGCTAAACCTCTGTTTTGCTCCTCTCATCCTCCTCCTACAATCTGCCCACCAAGATAGGCAATCTAGATCTGGTACGATTTTTGTGTGCACAAATTGTGAAAGAATCAATCGGAAATTAATCAGCCCAGCGGAGAATTGTTGCGGGAAGGAGGGGGGATGGAGCAATTAAGGCATATAGGAGAGGTATTGGGAAGCATTCGAGCGCTAATGGTGTTTCACGACGATATTCGTATAAACCCGCGGCAGTGCCAGCTTCTGTTCGACGCGTTTGAGGGGGCGTTCGCCTGCGTTTCCGACCAGATGCAGCAGAATCTCCGGATTGACGAGAAGAAGACGAAATGGAAGCCCATGGAGCAGCCGCTAAGTGAGCTCCACCGCGTCTTCCGCGACGGCGAGCAATACATCCGTCAATGCCTGGAGATTAACGATTTGTTTGGGAGAAGCATCTTCCTGACCCAATCGGCCGACTGCGTCGAACTCCACCTCTACCATCTCCTTTGCTCCATCCCCGTCGTCCTCGAATCGATCGAAAGCGTCGGCGAGGTCACCGGCGAAAAACACGAGGAGAATCATAGAAGGCGGAAGGCCTTCACCAAGAAGTACGAGGAGGAGTGGATGGATCCCAACGTTTTTCGCCATAAGTTCGGGAAACTGTACCTTGTTTCTCAAGAAATGTGCCGGAGAATGGACATCGTCGCCAAGGAAGACAGATGGTTGCTGCTAGAAACCATCTCCGACTTGAAAACCCACAATTCAAAGCAGGAGAATGACCTAGCCAATCTCCTCAAGTCCCCGAGGGGAAATTTACTGCCCGTCTCCATCCTAACTAGCTCGCCCGATTATCATGTGAGACGGCGGCTCGGCACAAGCAGCCACCTCAAGGAGATTCAATGGGTAGGGGAGAGTTTCGCGCTGAAGCACGTTTTCTGCGATGTGGATCAGATGATGCCGGAGATTTCTCTCCTCTCATCGCTTACTCACCCAAATGTATTGCATTACATGTACTGTTTCGCCGACAAGGAGAAGAAGGAATGTTTCATGGTGATGGAGCTTATGAACAGGGATCTCTCTAGTTTCATCAAAGAGGTTCGTAACTCTAGAAAAAGGGCCCCGTTCTCCCGGTATAGTGTTGTCAGCACAATGCTTCAAATTGCAAGAGGAATGGAGTATTTGCACTCAAAAATGATCTATCATGGAGATCTTAAACCATCCAATATCCTCGTAAAATGGAAGAACAATTCATCCACAGATTTTTCCTCTGTCCATGTGAAGATTGCAGGTATCGGGCAGTCTGCAATCAAAGGGCACTCAAGCGCCAGAGAAGTAGTCGAGAATCCATGCATTTGGTCTGCACCAGAACTTCTGTTAGATGATGGTCAGCCATGTCCAGTACCAGAAGCAGAAAATTCAAGCAAATATACAGAGAAGTCTGATGTGTATAGCTTTGGAATGATATGCTTTGAACTTCTTACTGGCAAAGTTCCATTCGAGGACGTCCATCTACAAGGAAACAAGATGATCAGAAATGTAAGGGCGGGGGAGAGGCCTCTCTTTCCTTTTTCATCGCCCAAATACCTTACAAATTTGACAAAGAGATGCTGGCACGAAGACCCGAATCAGAGGCCGAGTTTCTCTTCAATATGTAGAATGCTTCGATACACCAAGCGCTTTCTGGTTCTAAATCCAGAGAGTGAGCAGTCGGAGCCGCTGTTGCCCCCACTTGACTACTTCGACATAGAGATGAATTTGTCGAGGAAACTGGAGAGCTGGCAAAGAAGAGAAGTGCTGCCAGTTTATGAAATTCCTTTTGAGTTTTATGCTTATAAGGTGATTGAGAGGGAGAGGACCTCCGTGAATCTTAAGGAAAAGAGTTCAGATTCAGGGAGTGATGCTTCTATCAGTGGAGACGAGATCAGAAATCCTACCATGATTCCAGATGAGACTCAGTCTCTTTCGATGATGTCTTCGAGCGCTGGTTCTGTAAAATCCCTTGGTCATGCAACCTCCGGTGACCGCGGCAAGAAGAGTATGCTGAGAAAGGGGGAGATGAAGCCGCAAAGCAGCAAACAGATAGGTAAAATTTCATAATATAACTTTTTTTTATTGTCTAACCAACTTTAATCCGTTGCTGTGCCAGTCTTTCCTTGCTATATATGCCAGATTTTTTGATCTAGTTGTTTGCTCTTATGTGCATGCGCTTCTAATTTATTTTTGTTTATAGTTCATTTAGGCTGCTTTTGGCGTGGCTTATTTGCTCAGGTGAGGTTGGACAAATATGTCATTGTGATACCAAAATCTTATGCCCCAAAGCTTGTGCCCCAAAGCTTGTTTTCACTGTTCCATTATCAAATCATCCTATACTCTGTTGCAGTAAATTTTTTTGGTGAATTTTTTCAATTGATCCTGATGTACTTAGGAGGCTTTGTTTGAGATTTCATAATCCTTTTCGTTTTTTTCGTAGATTTTCGTAGATTACTACCGAGGTGCAGTTTTACTAATCCCTGATGTAGTAATATTATTGGCTAATGTAGAACAATTATTGGCCTATTGCATTTCACCTTTTTGGTGGGACTCTTCCCCGAATCCTAGCCGCGTGGGGAGACTTTGTGCACCGGGCTGCCCTTTTCTTAACATAATTTTTCATCCATAGAAGTTACATAAAGTACATCATTTTTAAAAATTCGTTCGATTATCCACCTTTGCAACTAAAGGTATGTTCTTTTGCCCACTGTTTGCATACCCAAATTCATCTACCTTTTGAATATACGAGCTCTCACAGTTAATTGCCCACTTCTTTTAGCTTTTTCTGTTTAGATCCCATAATATCTACTAGCAATTCTAACTACATATGGTTGCTAAGTTGTTTAAGAACATTACTTTTTTTTATCAGAACAAAATGGTTAGGATTCCCCTCTTTGATGGATCCACCTTAGGTTTAGTCGAGGATAAATGATCTAATCAGAATTTTCAAACTCAGTGAAGGTGGAGGAAAATCTAACATCTTAGAGGGGATGAACATCTTAAAGTTTGAAAAAAAATGACATTTTAGAGTGAATTCGTTGGCACTTGTGGAACGAAACCTCACACGGATCGGTATTTCCACAGAAGGATAACACATAAAATAATTTATGATATAATAACGAAATCGAGGAATTATGGAGATCCCATTAAGCTCGGAATTATTTAAACGAACCGATAAAATATGTTAGGATTTCTTTAAGCAGTGGAGGTCAAGTGAATTTTACCAAGTTGTACCAAATGTAATTGCAAGGAGTTAGACTAATGGTCAAACAATCATGATCGTCAATAACGCCGATGGGGATACGACGAATACAACAAAACGGGGGGGGGGGGGGGGGGACACTGAAATAGATGTCGGTGTTGACAGGGCCCGTATGGACTTTCACTGGATCAAATTGTCACTGGAGGGGAGTTGATGCCGACAGTGGTCCAACTAGATCTTTGTGGTTTACGTCAAGAAGAAGAAGAAGACAATGGCACGGTGTGGCGACGACGATTCTAGTATGAGTCGTCGAGTGGAACCGGTGTTGGATTTTTGCGGGCGCAATCAATGACTGGAGAGGAGATCACTTGCGGGAATGAAGTGATGGCTCTCAGGCTCTACCCAATAGAGAAAACAAAAATGGTTTCTGATTTTATGTGTGTCGGTGGGGGTGGGTGGGTGGGGATAACTAAATATTATTACCCAATAATATTTTATATATAATGTTTTTCCTAAATTGGGTCTCTTGCTTCCTTAATTAAATTAGTCTCGTTGATGAGCAATGGTATACTTCCTCCTATATTTTTATTTGTTACTTAAATTGTTAGAACCTGGCTTTGTCTCCTTAACTATCCTAAACTACCAAATGTATTTCTCTATGCTCTTATGGTCAGTTAATTCATAAGCCATCTACAAACAATATACATAAACATGCAAAATTAAAACATACATAATAATAATATAAGAATGCGAAAAATAACTAACATAAATTAAGAGCCACTAAAGTGTAACATAACTAATGTGATGAAGGATGCATAAATAAAGCCTCCTTCCTCTTATATATGTTTTCCTCTACATCAATCGCCTAGGAATAAAGTTAATGTAGATTATATTAGCTTCAAGCCGATCTGGTTAATTTAGATGGAGTTCATGTGTTCAACCGTAGTGATTTTGTTTTCCTTATTTTATGAATGAGATTATAATAATCAATTTCATGTGATCTTTGAGGAGGTTTGTTGTGTTTGAATTCAACGCTAATTTCTAACTATATTGAACCAATTTAACAATTTAGGGTGTTTTTAAAAAAGCCTGTTTTCTAATTTCAAGCAACGAAATGTAGTGCTAAGCTAAAATTATAAGAGAGTTAGTATAATGAAATTGCAAATAGAAAATGGTGGAGAAGGTCAAATAGTATAATTAGTGCCACCTTTAATAGACTAGTAAATATATGATCTTTAATCTTATTTAGCTCTTTAACTGCAACTGATATGCCTTTTATGAACATGTTTCAGGTAATCAAAAATTGAAAATGGAAATTGAGGTGCAATCCCCACGAATGTTGTCAAATGGAAGAGGGACACGATTAAATCCAGACAGCCAACTTCATACCGTGAAATCTGTCGAGTTGAGTCCCTTAAAAACCACAAGATCGGTTGGGATGAGTTCCATAAAGTCCGTTGGGATGAGTCCCACAAGACCCATCAAATCTGTTGGGATGAGCCCTGTAAGGTCCATAAAATCTGTTGGGATGAGCCCCATAAGACCCATCAGATCTGTTGGGATGAGTCCCATAAGACACATAAAATCTGATGGGATGAGCCCCACAAGGCCCATAAGAACCTTGATGAGAAGATCTGGGCATGCTTCAGATTCTGACTTATAGGTACATAAATCAACAAATCTCCTTTAGTTTACCGCTTGTTTATGCCATTTTTTTGTGTTTTTTTGTAGAGTATAAATATAAGGTAGATTACAGATAGAAGCAACAATGAAAGGAAACAATTCTTCAAAGCTCAATAGTTTACATTATAGCCAATCTTTTTGTTTATAGATGATCATTGAATGTGATATTGAAAGATTTGACAGTTCCAAGTTATTTGTAAAAAGCATAATGTATTCCGTATTTTAAAATGTTCCATGAGTTCTATTTGTTGTTGTTTTTTCTCTCTTTCAAATATTTCTTTGGGTTCTCTTGGTTTCTTTTTTGAAATCTCAATATACCAATTGGATTTGGATCTGGAAGCCATAATTTGTACTTGTTGTGCATGTTAATACTTCAAACTACAATTGGAATCTTAACTGTGGTAGTGCTTTAATTTTATGAGTGCAATTGTAATAATCATTTTCGAGTTATCTTTATGGAGGTTTGTTATGTTTAAATTCAATGCTAGTTTCTAACTATATTGAGCCAATTTAACAATCTAGTTTATCTTTTAAAGATATGGTTTCTAATTTCAAGCAATAAAATGAAGCGCTAAACTAAAATTATAAAAGAGTTGGTATACTGTAATTGTAAATCAAAAAAAGGTGGAGAAAACCAAATAGTATAAAAGTCTTACGTTCAATAGAACAGTAATTATCAGATCTTTAATCTTATGTAGCTCTTGAAATGCAATCGATATGCCTCTTACCAACATGTTTCAAGTAATCATAAAAACAAAAATTGAGGTGTGATTTTTGTGATTGTTGTCAAATGGAAGAGGTGTGTGATTGAAGTAAATTAGCCGGCTTTGTACCATAACATATGTCAGTAAGAGTCACAACCATAAGATCGGTTAGGATGAGCCCCAAAGATCCCTAAAAATCGCTTTGGATGAGTCCCACGAGACCCATAAGGTATGTTAGGATGAGCCTCATAAGACCCATAAAATTGGTTGGGGATGAGCCCCATAAGACCCTTATAATTTGTTGGGATGAGCCCCATGAGACCCCTAGGATGTTAAGTTACCTGAACATAATCCGTTAATCAACTAAGGCTCTGTTTGAAACAACTTATGCTGTTGAATAATCTCTATTTAAAACACATGCAGTTTTATAACTGTTTGTTTATATAGCTTATAAAAAATCACTTATTTTAAAATTGATGATAAGTTAATTTTTTATAAGCTACTGAGGTCCAGCTTGTAGATTCTCATAAGCGATTATCTTTTTAAAAAGTGATTTGCGTGATTTTTTTTGTCCCAATGTGATTTTTTTATTTGAACGCAATTTTTTCACCCAACCGCGAATTTCTCTTGCGCGAGAGAATTTCTCTCCTAAACGCGATTTTTTCGAGCAGGCTAAATTTTTTCGCACGGTAGCGGTTTTTTTGCCCAGGCGAGAATTTTTCGCACGAGCGCAATTTTTTCGACCGGTCGGGAATTTTTTCGCCCGGGCGCGATCATTTCGCCCGGGCACGATCTTTTCACCCTAGCGCGATCTTTTCGTCTGGACACAATTTTTTAGTCATAGCGTGGTTTTTCGCCCCGGAGCGTATTTTCACTCGGGTGCGACATTTTTGCCATGTGCGAGTTTATTTTGCCCGGCCGTGATTTTTTCGTCCGAGCGCGATTTTTTTGCCCAGTCGCGTTTTTTTCACCCGACGCGTTTTTTTTTCGTCCGGGTGCGTTTTTTTCGCTCGGGCGCGAATTTTTTGTCCAGGCGCGATTTTTCGCCGTGGTGCGATTTTTTCCCCTTATGCGATTTTTTTATGGATGCTTTTTTTTTCTTCCGGGCGCAACGGGGAGCGATTTTTTCGCTCGGACGCGTTTTTTTCGTTCTCCCGGGCGAAAAAAACACACTGCAGAGAAAAAATTGTGTTGGGGAGAAAAAATTGCGCCGGGCTGAAAAAATCGCGCCTAAGAGAAGAAACACGCCCTTTCAAAAAAAAACGCATATGGGCGAAAAAATTGCGCTCGGGCGAAAAAAATGCGACCGAACGAAAAAAACGCGTCAGAGTGAAAAAAATGCGCCTGAGCGAAAAAAAGGCTCCCGGGAGAAAAAAACGCGATTGTGCGAAAAACGCGCCTGTGCGAAAAATACGCGCACGGGCGAAAAAATGCTCCTGGGCAAAAAATACGCGCTCGTGCGAAAAGTACGCGCCCGTGCGAAAAAATGCGCACAGGAGAAAAAACGTGTCCGAGCGAAAATATGTGACCGGGTGAAAAAAATCGCGTGCGGGCGAAAAAAACCGTGACCGGGCGAAAAAGCGCTACCGGGTGAAAAAACACGTCCGGGCAAAAAAATTGCTCGGGCGAAAAAAAAACCGTGACCGGAAGAAAATAACTGCGACCGGGCGAAAAAATTCGGCCGGGCGAAAAAATCGCGCTCGGGCGAAAAATTCGAGCTCGGGCGAAAAAAATCGTGCCCAGGCGAAAAAAATCGCGACCGGGCAAAAAAATTGCGACCACGCGAAAAAACGCGCTAGTACGAATAAATCGCGCACAGGTAAAAAAAACGCGTCCAAACGAACAGACTCTTATGAATGAATACAATTTTAGATAAACACTTATGAACAAACTATACAAACAGTCGACTACTTATTCATCATTGGTTTTATAAAATTTCTATGCAAAAAATCTATTTTCAATTAACCACTTATTCATCATAATAAACTGTCTCAAACACAACTAAAGTATTAATTAAGACTAATCAATGTAATGTGCACCCGAAGTGTTCTTGTCTCTTTGTGCCTTTTTCTCTTTAATGTTTTTTTTCCCATGTAATGCTGATCTTCTATTTAATCATGCAGAAGGAATGCAATAATTATAATCTATGAATGAATTAATATAACTTATCCTTCTATGTTCTTCATTTTCCTTTGTTTTTTGTTCACTTGTTTTTCAATAGTGGTATCAGAGATATGTTGATCTCTGTTTCTAGAGTTTAATCATCGGAATAATAACTAATGTGGTTGCATGAAATTTCAAAAAGTATTGTTAGTGATCGGGATGGACAGTTCATGTCTAAGGAGTGAAAGTTAGTCCAAAACAATTTGGGCACCAGGCTTAAGTTTATTACCTGGATAAGAACTAATGGCCTTATCATCTACCTACACATCATTCTTGTGTATGTCAGTCCATTTATTTACAGGAGAACTCAAAAAGTTTTAGAGCATCCGCATGGAGATACTTTTCAATTCCCACGGACTTTGGGACATTGTCGAACGAGGAATGAAACCTACTCGTGCTGGCAAAGCTGCATAAGGCGCGTGCGTCGTTGACTCCAATTCCTAAAGAGAAGGTTAGAGACCCTGAATCACTCCTAATCAATGGAGACGGTGAGCTTAGGAATGGTAAGAGTATCCAAATCCTGAGCCTCAATGATGGCTGAAACCACATGGTTGAACTCTGATGGTAGATTCTTTGTTATTTTCTCAACAATTTGTTATTCATCCATATTACCTCCAAGATTTCGTATTTGATTAGAAATTTCAGTGGTACGGGCAAAGATATCTTGGAAGGATTCGTCATCCTTCATGGCATGAGAATCAAAATTTCGTCTATATGTCACTGCTCAGTTGGTGATGAGGCTCGATTGAAGGAAGCCTTATCAAGGAGGTTACGAGTTTGAGACCTTACCTCAACAATCTACCGCTGTTGAGAAACATGCGTGGAGATATGAGGATGGGGTGCTAAGACTGCAGCCCGGTAATAAAACTGCAGCATGCCCATACTCTGCGCACGGGGTGTAACATTACCTACTAAGCAATTGACAAAAGGTTTTGAAAACTCATTATAATGTATAAGAAGAAATTTTAGTTTGTAGGTTGCGAATAACAAAATAATGTAGAAATATATTTTTTTGCGCATATCAAATAGTTGTGTATAGTGAAAAACGGTGTGTTAATATAAACTACCTAAATTTATCTTGTATAAATAATACTTTGAACACACATTCTCTAATCATTTAATAAAGAGTGGCAGTATATGGGTCCTCTAGCAATATATGGTCTATGAACACTATAAAATTATTTTTCGATACATATTAAGGCAATTTTAAGGAGTGATGAACTAATATTGTCGTTACGCAATGCCCAAAGGAACTGCTTCAAGATCAATAGTAATACAACAATTATATATATTAAATGAATTATTGAAGCTATTTGATAGGATATATTATAAATATATTTTAAGATTTCAATAATTTTATTATAATACATGCACTCACACTAAAATGTTTTACAAGAAGAAACACAATTTGGTGAAAGATTTTCCAATTCTACTCTTTGTAACCGCAAAATTTTCATTTTCTCAGTAGTGAATTTTGTGACACCCCAAATTCCCTATAGGTTTGATCAGGGGTATTAGAGTCCTAAGGACCTAAAGACATCCCACTCATTCTGGTGATTATTCGATGGTTTTTTGGAGGCGAGCTGGCTTTTATGCATGCGTTTTAGTCAAGCAAGTCATGCGCGACCGAGCCGCATGATCATCTTCAGAACTTTGGTTTGGATTGGATCTATCACGCGCACGAGCGTGCACATGTTAGGCCACATGATTGTGCCAAAAACCACTCGCGTGGGTTCAGTCACGCATGGTGTTGCGCTTTAACCACATGATTGTGCGATCGGGCCTGTGAACTCATTTTGATTGCGAAATTGGGCCGTTCAAATTTTTTTTTTTTTGGGGGGGGGGCCTCTGTTTGCTAGAGTTTTTTAAATAAGGAATGAATGTATAAGGGATAAGACAGGAGTAACACCAATTGCAAAGAAGATGTGAGCAGCTCGACTAAGATGGTTTGGACACGTAGAAAGGAGACCATTTGAGATGAATGTTAGGCGTTGTGAGAATCTAGTCACTAGGCATGTTAAACGAGGGAGGGGTTGTAACACCTCCATCCGTCATATGATAACAGAGAGTCCTGCCGGGGCCCCACGCCATATTCCACAGACAGTCGACGGGGTTACATGTTAATATCAAAAGACCAACTGAATCCTAACTCAGACCATTCTAGCGGAAGCTTCATGGTTACCCGAACTCAATTCATGTGATTGTCCACTATTATACATATCAGGAATGTTTTACAAAAATGCACAAAAGTCACGGCCTTAAGGGCTTAAAAATATTTTTCCTCAAAATAGTTGTTTACAAACATCGGCACACAGGCCGACCACACATGAAAAACACTAAAACCTCTTCGCTTGGCCTTCGAGGGTCGACATAGCATCAAAGACCTGCAACCCGCTATTTCCCGCTCGATTCTCCAGCACCTGCACAAGGACAATTCACCACAAGAATAACAAACAAGGCAACAATCAGTTTTAGCTAACCAATTTATAACGATCCTATCCCATAACCGGGGCAGCGGTATTCCTTCTCTGCATGCATAGCAACCATCCGTAGATATATCACAAGAAGGTACAACTTAAGCACCATTCAATATATCATAAACTTCTACATTCACTGTCAAACGTTCTGTGCACTCAGGGCACATTATCGGTGTACTAGAAAACCAAGGTCCCACCATCGTTCAGCAGTCCGAGACATAACGGTAAACTATGAGCATTTCCTGTCCGACATATAGCCAAGGCTCTCCTCCCTTGTGCCAACGGTCTATAACACCATGACTTATGGCGAGTACAGTTCATCCTTTTCTCGTTGCTCACATCGCCATGCCATAGACGAAAGCCCAGCTTCCATTGCTAAATGGACAGACGCGGGACACATCACCTTTCCCGAGGAGTTAAACATAACCACGTTACATTTAAATAGATGATTCTCACGGCCATCAGAGCTAAGCACCCAGACTACAACTCACATTCTAGTTACACAGTCTACGAGAGACGTGCTTCGTAATCAAAATGCTATTTGGGAGCTATCGCAAGCGATAACGACTATTTTAGAAGGAATATAACTTATCCTTCCATGTTCTTCGTAATCAAAATGCTATAATTAGAAGGAATATAACTTATCCTTCTATGTTCTTCATTTTCCTCTGTTTTTTGTTCACTTGTTTTTCAATAGTGATATTAGAGAAATGTTGATCTCTGTTTTTATAGTCTAATCACCTGGATAAGAACTAATGTGGTTGCATGGAATTTCAAAGAGTACTGTTAGTGATCGTGACGGGCAGTTCATGTCTAAGAACTGAAGGTTAGTCCAAAAGAGTTTGGGCACCAAGCTTAAGTTTATTACCTGGATAAGAACTAATGGCCTCATCATCTACCTACACATCATCCTTATGTATGTCAGTCCATGTATTTACAAGAGAATTATTGAGAAACTTTTCAATTCCCACGGGCTTTGGGACATGGTCGAACGAGGAATGAAACCTACTCATACTGGCAAAGCTGCATAAGGCACGTGCGTCGTTGACTCCAATTCCTAAAGAGAAGGTTAGAGACCCCGAATCACTCCTTCTAATCAATGGAG
This sequence comes from Platanthera guangdongensis, assembly GCA_039583875.1. Classification (NCBI taxonomy): domain Eukaryota; kingdom Viridiplantae; phylum Streptophyta; class Magnoliopsida; order Asparagales; family Orchidaceae; genus Platanthera; species Platanthera guangdongensis. Next base: position 222,499,170 of record CM077158.1, on the reverse strand, counting down.
ATGGTGAGCTTAGGAATGGTAAGAGTATCCAAATCCTGAGCCTCAATGATGGCTGAAACCACATGGTTGAAATCTGATGGTAGATTCTTTAGTATTTTCTCAACAATTTGTTGTTCATCCATATTACCTCCAAGATTTCATATTTGATTAGAAATGCCAGTGGTACGGGCAAAGATATCTTGGAAGGATTCGTCATCCTTCATGGCATGAGAATCAAAATTTCGTCTATGTGTTGCAACTCAGTTGGTGATGAGACTCGGTTGAAGGAAGCCTTATCAAGAAGGTTACGAGTTTGAGACCTTACCTCAACAATCTACTGTTGTTGAGAAACATGCGTGGAGATATGAGGTTGGGGTGCTAAGACTGCAACTCGGTAATAAAACTGCAGCATGCCCATACTCTGCGCACGAGGTGTAACATTGTACCTACCAAACAATTGACAAAATGTTTTGAAAATTCATTATAATGTATGAGAAGAAATTTTAGTTTGTAGGTTGCGAATAACAAAATAATGTAGAAATATATTTTTTGCGCATATCAAATAGTTGTGTATAGTGAAAAAGAATGTGTTAATATAAACTGCCTAAATTTATCTTGTATAAATAATACTTTGAACACACATTCTCTAATCATTTAATAAAGAGTGGCAGTATATGGGTCCTCTAGCAATATATGGTCAATGAACACCATAATTTTTTTTTTTCGATACATATTAAGGCGATTTTAAGGAGTGACGAACTAATGTTGTCGTTACGCAAGTCCCAAAGGAACTGCTTCAAGATCAATAGTAATACAACAATTATATATATTAAATGAATTATTGAAGCTATTTGATAGGATATATTATAAATATATTTTAAGATTTCAACAATTTTATTATAATACATGCACTCACGCTAAAATGTTTTACAAGGAGAAACACAATTTGTTGAAAGATTTTCCAATTCTACTCTTTGTAACCGCAAAATTTTCATTTTCTCAGTGGTGAATTTTGTGACATCCCAAATTCCCTATAGGTTTGATCAAGGGTATTAGAGTCCTACGAACCTAAAGACATCCCACGCATTCTGGTGATTATTCGATGGTTTTTTGGAGGCGAGCTGGCTTCTATGCATGTGTTTTAGTCAAACAAGTCATGCGTGACCGAGCCGCATGATCATCTTCCGAACTTTGGTTTGGATTGGATCTATCACGAGCACGAGCGTGCACATGTTAGGCCACATGATTGTGCCAAAAACCACTCGTGTGAGTTCAGTCACGCATGGTGTTGCGCTTTAAACACACAATTGTGTGATCGGGCCTGTGAACTCATTTTGATTGCGAAATTGGGCCGTTCATTTTTCTGGGGGGGGTGTCCGTTTGTTAGAGTTTTTAAAATTAGGAATGAATGTATTAGGGATAAGACAGGGGTAGCACCAATTGCAAAGAAGATGCGAGCAGCCCGACTAAGATCGTTTGGACACGTACAAAGGAGACCATTAGAGATGAATGTTAGGCGTTGTGAGAATCTAGTCACTAGGCATGTTAAACAAGGGAGGGGTTGTAACACCTTCATCCGTCACATGAAATATAACAGAGGGTCCTGCCGGGGCCCCACGCCATATTCCACAGACAGTCGACAGAGTTACCGGTTAATATCAAAAGACCAACTGAATCCTAACTCAGACAATTCTAGCGGAAGATTCATGGTTATCCGAACTCAATTCATGTGATTATCCACTATTATACATATCAGGAATGTTTTACAAAAATGCACAAAGTTACGGCCTTAAGGACTTACAAATGTTTTTCCTCAAAATAGTGGTTTACAAACATCGGCGCACAGGCCGAACACACATGAAAAACACTAAAAGCTCTTTGCTTGGCCTTTGAGGTTCGACATAGCATCAAAGAGCTGCAACTCTCTATTTCCCGCTCGGTTCTCCAGCACCTGCACAGGGACAATTCCCCACAAGAATGACAAACAAGGCAACAATTAGCTTTAACTGACCAATTTATAACGATCCTATCCCATAACCTGGGCAGCGGTATTCCTTCTCTGCATGCATAACAACCATCCATAGATATATCACAAGAAGGTACAACTTAAGCACCCTTCAATATATCACAAACTTCTGCATTCACTGTCAAACGTTCTGTGCATTCAGGGCACATTATCGGTGTACTAGAAAACCAGGATCGCACCATCGTTCAGCGGTTCGAGACATAACGATAAACTATGAGGATTTCCTGTCCGACATATAGCCAAGACTCTCCTCCCTCGTGCCAACGGTCTATAACACCATGACTTAAGGCGAGTTAAGTTCAGCCTTTTCTCGTTGCTCACATCGCCATGCCATAGCCAAAAGCCCAGCTTCCATTGCTAAATGGACAGATGCGGGTCACATCACCTTTCCCGAGGAGTTAAACATAACCGCTTTACAGTTAAATAGATGACTCTCACGGCCATCAGAGCTAAGCACCCAGGCTACAACTCACATTCTAGTCACACGGTCTCCGAGAGACGTGCTTTGTAATCAAAATGTTATCTGGGAGCTATCGCAAGCGATAATCACTATTTTAGAAGGAATATAACTATCCTTCCATGTTCTTCGTAATCAAAATGCTATAATTAGAAGGAATATAACTTATCCTTCTATGTTCTTCATTTTCCTCTATTTTTTGTTCCCTTGTTTTTCAATAGTGATATTTGAGAAATGTTGATCTCTGTTTTTAGAGTCTAATCACCTGGATAAGAACTAATATGGTTGAATGGAATTTCAAATAGTATTGTTACTGATCGGGACGAACAGTTCATGTCTAAGGACTAGACGTTAGTCCAAAAGAGTTTGGGTACCATGCTTAAGTTTATTACCTGGATAAGAACTAATGACCTCATCATTTACCTACACATCATCCTTATGTATCGTTGAAGTATTAGACCGGGCGGCCTGGAGGTCTAGTCTGGCGGGTTGTTAGCCGCGCGGTCTAGCGGTTCCTTTCCAGCGAGTTCGTGTTCAGACTGTTACTGTTTGTAGACCGTGTGGTCTAGCGGTCTCCTAATGCGGCTTGTTCTCTTCCTACTGGAATTGCCGAACGGTTTGCCCATTGTCTAACCGCTCGGCCTGTGCGGTCTCTTTATATTCTAGCCGCTCAGCCCTGTAAATATTTACTCCCACATTGTTTGTTTGTACTCTCTCCCTTCTCCTCCATTATATAAAAGGGAGGTTATACCTTTGTAAATGATATCTTTTTGGATAATAAAACTTTCAATTATTCAAATGTCTGCCTGTTTATTAGCTGCTTCTTCGCTACTTTTACATGGTATCAGAGCTGACGATCGATTCGACCTAAATCCTTCTTTGGCTCTTCTGTCCGCGCGGCTTGTCCAAGCGGCTTCTTTGCCTTGTAGCTGCCTTGTTTGCGCGACTTCCTTCCCTCTTTTCTCGACCTGTTTTCATGGGCCCTTTGCTTCCTCTTCTCTCTGTTCGCTCGACCTCTTTCAGTTCGCGCGACCTCTTTCCCTATGGTTTGGTATGCTTCCTGGTCGCTGGTGTTCTGCCACTGTGGCATTGCAGCTTCTTCTCTTTAGCCCGCTGCGGTTTCCTCCTTGTTCGTTGCGGTCTCCTTCTCTTGTCACGAACTCCTCCTTTGTTCGAGCGGCTTTAACCTATTTTCTCTCCCCGCAGCTTCTCTTCTATTTGTGCGGTTTCCTGTCTTCTCTATGGACAATTCCGGTCTCTCCACCCCTGGTATCTCTACCTCCACCACCCCTGCGGCTCCTCCTCCTCCTACTCCTTCTGGAAACCTTGGCATGCTTTCTAAACTTGTTGGCTCCAACTATCCGGATTGGAGCGTTTCTTTCAACTTTCTTTTCCGCTCTCAGCGCAAACGTCATCACCTCACTGATGACCCTCCTCCTCCTAACTCTACTCCATTTGATGACTGAGATGCGAGTGATGCACTTGTCCGCACTTGGCTGGCCAACAACCGTTCTGATGAGTGCCATCCCGTCATTTGTCATGATGAGACGGTCAAGACTGCATGGCTTCACCTAGCTGCTCTCTATTTGAAGGGGGGCCAGACGTCCCGCATTTATACTCTCTATGCGGACCTCTTTTCCCGCCCTTCCATGTCTCCTACTGTGGTTTATCAGCAGGTTCAAGCACTTGGCGTCGAGATCCTCCAGAATCGCCCCTTCTCCGCGGACTTGGCTGAGCAGAACCAACACTTCCAGGAACTCCTGGTTGTTTGTTATCTTCTCCACCTTCCCAAATACTTTGATATGATCCGCCAGCAGATCTTAGGTGAGGCGGAGTCTCCCACTTTGGATGCCACCGCGGCTCGCATTGCCGCTATTACCTCGCTGCTCCAGCGTCCTCTTCCTCCCCTCCTTCACATGACTCCTTTTCTTATCAGGCCCAGCAGGGGGGTGGGGGGGGGGGGGGTGGTGGGGTCCCTAGTGGGCGTAGCCACTCAGGCGGGCGTGGTTCGTCCAGGTTCCTCTACTCTCACTATGGTCGCACCGGCCATTCTGTTGACCGTTGTTGGCAGAAACATCCTCATCTTCGCCCTTCCGGTGAAGCATCTTCCTTAACCCCCGCCTCCTCACGACCGTCTACCTCTGTGGCCACGACTTCAGGTAGTGCCCACGTCGTTATCCAAGGTAAATGACTGATTGACTCTGGTGCTACAAATCACATGACCTGCAATCCTCATTGCTTCTCTCTCCTCGACACGCTTGACTGCTTGACCCCAGTTTGTGTGGCGGATGGTTCACCCTCCCCGGTTCATGGGACGGGCATGGTTCAAGTCACCCCGTCGCTTCGCTTGGAGGACACCCTCTATGTCCCGAAGTTCCCCTGCAATTTATTATCTGCTACTACTTTATGCAAGCAAATTTAGTGCTCTGTCTTATTCACTCCCACTTCTTGTTCTTTCCAGGACCCGAGGACCCATCGAACGATTGCTATTGGGACTGAGAACGATGGCCTCTACTTTCTCAATAACATTTCTGCTTTATCCGCCCACTCCTCCTGCTCTACAGATCTGCTTCAATGGTATCTTTGTCTTGGACATCCTCCTCCTCGGATTCTTCGTCACCTTCTGCCCCACTTACCTCCAACCAGTCCTCTACTCAACTGTGATGCATGTCAGCTTGGCAAACATCATCGCTCCTCCTTCCTACCAAAACAAGGCCGTGGCTCCTCTCGCCCGTTTGATCTCATTCATTCGGATGTCTGGGTCCTGCTCCTACCCTCACCGTTGGTCGGGGTAGTTCCTACTTTGCACTTTTATTGATGATTTTTCTAGACGTACCTGAGTGTATCTATTAAAAGATTGCTCTGAACTATTTTCTGTCTTGCAATCCTTTTATTATATGATTAAAACTCAATTTGGCATTTCTATTAAAGTCTTTCACTCTTATAATGCCAAGGAATATCATAGTCATGAGTTTTCCTCCTTCTCTATGCAACATTGTCTTGTTCATCTGACCACCTGTGTTTACACTTCCCAACAAAATGGGGTGGCAGAGCGTAAAAACCGTCACCTCCTTGATGTCGCTTGCACTCTCATGACGCAAATGCAGGTGCCCCGCTCCTATTGGGGCTATGCTGTGCTCCTCGCCTGTTATCTCATCAATTGCCTTCCCTCCACGGTTCTCCACGGCCAGACCCCCTTCTCCATTTTATACCCCTGCAAGGAACCATTTCCTCTCCCTCTCCGTATCTTTGGGTGTACCGCTTTTATACACGCTCCATCTGTGACCCGTGACAAGATTTCCCCCCGTTCCACCAAGTGTGTCTTTTTGGGTTACTCTACCACTCAAAAAGACTATTGTTGTTTTGACCCCGTTATGCACAAACAGTTTGTCTCCGCTGACGTGACATTCTTCGAGAATACGTCCTACTTCTCTCCTGCATCCCCTCTTCCTCCTGATGTCTCTGCTTCTCCACCATCTCTCTTTGTTCCTTCCACACCTATCGACGTCTCCCCTCTTCCCTCATCTCCTCCTCCATCTCCTCCTCTCTCCTTCATACCCCCTCCACCTTCTCCCTCTTCTCTGCAGTCGTCTCTCTAGTCTCGGGCCAGCCTTCTCCGCCACGGATGCTCTGGTCGCTGAGGCCCGCATTGACTTGGATCTTCCCATTGCTCTTCGCAAAGAGGTGCGGGCGTGTACTCAACACCCGCTTACGACAGTTGTTTCCTATGATCGGCTTACTCCTTCTCGCCGGTGTTTTGCCTTGATTATCTCGGCTACTGCCACTCACCGCACCTACCAGGAGGCTCTTGTTGTTCCTCATTGGAAATCCGCAATGGATGAAGAAATGACCACTCTTACTAAGCGGGGTACCTGGACCCTTGTTCCTCCACCAGTGGGTACTGATGTGGTTGGCTGTCGCTGGGTGTTTGTTGTGAAATTTTGACCCGACGGCTCTGTGGATCGCTACAAGGCCAGGCTGGTGGCCAAAGGCTTCACTCAGACTTATAGAGTTGATTACTTTGATACTTTCTCTCTGATTGCTCGCCTCAGCACCATTCAGGTCCTTCTCTCTGTGGCTGTCAATAGGGATTGAGCTATTTTCCAGCTTGATGTCAAGAATGCCTTTCTCTATGGGGATCTTCAGGAGGACGTTTACATGGAGCAACCTCCTGGGTATGTTGCTCAGGGGGAGACACGTGTGTGTCGTTTGAAGAAGGCCATTTATGGCCTCAAGCAGAGCCCTCGGGCATGGTTCGATAAGTTTAGTGGCATTGTGGCTACCATCGGCTTTGCAAGAAGTTCGGCCGATCACTCCTTGTTTATTCGCAAAAACGCCTCGGGACTAGTGGTTTTGGCAGTGTACGTGGATGATATTCTTCTTACTGTCAATGACCAAGCTGGGGTGGACTTGATGAAGAAACACCTCCGTCAACACCTGGTCACGAAGGATATGGGCTCCTCGAAATACTTTTTGGGGATAGAAATCACTCGGAAGCTTGACTCGTTGGTTCTCTCCCAACGGAAGTATGATCTTGATCTTCTACAAGAGGCAGGATTGACTGGTGCCAAACCGGCCCGGTTTCCCATGGCTATTGGAGAAGACAAAACATGGACAGATGACTCGCCTCTTCTATTTGATGTCACGAGGTACAGACGTCTAGTGGGCAAACTCATCTATCTCACGGTGACCAGACCCGACATCTCCTATGCAGTAGACAAGGTTAGTCAGTTCAATCTGCCTTGAAGATATTAGAGTATGTTAAAGTAGCACCGGGAAAAGGACTAATCTTTCAGAGGAATGGTCATCTGAGAGTTGAATCCTACTCAGATTCAAGCTATGCGGATGATAAAGGCGATCGTAAATCTACATCAGGTTTTTGTACTTTTATTGGAGGAAATCTTGTGAGTTGGAAGAGCAAGAAACAGTCTGTTATCTCCAGATCCAGTGTCGAAGCCGAATATCGGAGTATGATGTCGACCACGTGTGAGTTAAAATGGTTGTGAGCTCTCATGCTTGACCTAGGAGAGGTCTACGACTATCCTCTTCCTATGTTCCGTGACAACAGGACCGCTATATACATATCCAAAAATCCGGTCTTCCATGAGAGAACAAAACATATAGAAGTCGACTGCCATTTCATTCGGAAAGAGGTCTTGAAAAATCAGATTTGTACTCCGTTTATCACCTCCGACAAAGAATTGGTGGATATCTTCACAAAACTGGTTTTTACTTCCTTCTTCCACATTTGTGACAAGTTGTGCATGATTGATATATATGCTCCAGCTTGAGGGGGAGTGTTGAAGTATTAGACCGAGCGGCCTGGCGGTCTAGTCTGGCGGGTTGTTAACCGCGCGATCTAGCGGTTCCTTTCCAGCGAGTTCGTGTTCAGACTATTGCTGTTTGTAGACCGTGCGGTCTAGCGGTCTCCTAATGCGGCTTGTTCTCTTCCTACTGGAGTTGCCAAACGGTTAGCCCATTGTCTAGCCGCTCGGCCTGTGTGGTCTCTTTATTTTCTAGTCGCTCAGTCCTGTAAATTTTTAGTCCTACATTATTTGTTTGTACTCTCTCCCTTCTCCTCCATTCTATAAAAGGGAGGTCATACCTTTGTAAATGATATCTTTTTGGATAATAAAACTTTTAATTATTCAAATTTCTGCCTGTTTGTTAGCTGCTTGTTCGCTACTTTTACATGTATGTCAGTCCATGTATTTACAAGAGAACTGAATAATTTATAGAGCATCTGCATGGAGATACTTTTCAATTCCCACGGACTTTGGGACATTGTCGAACGAGGAATGAAACCTACTCATCCTGGCAAAGCTGCATAAGGCGCGTGCGTCGTTGACTCCAATTCCTAAAGAGAAGGTTAGAGACCCAGAATCACTCCTTCTAATCAATGGAGATGATGAGCTTAGGAATGGTAAGAGTATCCAAATCCCGAGCCTCAATGATGGCTGAAACCACATGGTTGAACTCTGATGGTAGATTCTTTAGTATTTTCTCAACAATTTGTTGTTCATCCATATTACCTCCAAGATTTCATATTTGATTAGAAATGCCAGTAGTACGGGCAAAGATATCTTGGAAGGATTAGTCATCCTTCATGACATGATAATCAAACTTTCGTCTAAGTGTTGCAGCTCAGTTTGTGATGGGGCTCGGTTGAAGGAGGCCTTATCAAGGAGGTTACGAGTTCGAGATCCTACCTTAACAATATGTCGCTGTTGAGAAGCATGCATGGAGATATGGGGTTGGGGTGCTATGACTGCAGCCCGGTAATAAAACTGGAGCATGCCTATACTCTATGCACGAGGTGTAACATTGTACCTACCAAACAATTGACAAAAGGTTTTGAAAACTCATTATAATGTATGAGAAGAAATTTTAGTTTGTAGGTTGCGAATAACAAAATAATGTAGAAATATATTTTTTGCGCATATCAAATAGTTGTGTATAGTGAAAAATGATGTGTTAATATAAACTGCCTAAATTTATCTTGTATAAATAATACTTTGAACACACATTCTCTAATCATTTAATAAAGAGTGGCAGTATATGGGTCCTCTAGCAATATATGGTCAATGAACACTATAAAATTATTTTTCGATACATATTAAGGCGATTTTAAGGATTGATGAACTAATGTTGTCGTTACGCAATGCCCAAAGGAACTACTTCAAGATCAATAGTAATACAACAATTATATATATTAAATGAATTATTGAAGCTATTTGATAGGATATATTATAAATATATTTTAAGATTTCAATAATTTTATTATAATACATGCACTCACACTAAAATGTTTTACAAGGAGAAACACAATTTGATGAAAGATTTTCCAATTCTACTCTCCGTAACCGCAAAATTTTCATTTTCTCAGTAGTGAATTTTGTGACACCCCAAATTCCCTATAGGTTTGATCAAGGGTATTAGAGTCCTAAGGACCTAAAGACATCCCACGCATTCTGGTGATTATTTGATGGTTTTTTGGAGGCAAGCTGGCTTTTATGTATGCGTTTTTGTCAAGCTAGTCATGGGCGACCGAGCCGCATGATCATCTTCAGAACTTTGGTTTGGATTGGATCTATCACGCTCACGAGCATGCACATGTTAGGCCACATGATTGTGCCAAAAACCACTCGTGTGGGTTCAGTCATGTATGCTGTTGCGCTTTAACCACATGATTGTGTGATCGGGTCTGTGAACTCATTTTGATTGCGAAATTGGGCCGTTCATTTTGGGGGGGGGGGGTGTCAGTTTGCTAGAGTTTTTAAAATTAGGAATGAATGTATTAGGGATAAGACAGGAGTAGCACCAATTGCAAAGAAGATGCGAGCAGCTTGATTAAGATGGTTTGGACACGTACAAAGGAGACCATTAGAGATGAATGTTAGGCGTTGTGAGAATCTAGTCACTAGACATATTAAACGAGGGAGGGGTTGTAACACCTCCATCCGTCACTTGAAATATAACAGAGGGTCCTGCCGGGGCCCCACACCATATTCCACAGACAGTCGACGGAGTTACATGTTAATATCAAAAGACCAACTGAATCCTAATTCAGACCATTCTAGCGGAAGCTTCATGGTTACTCGAACTCAATTCATGTGATTGTCCACTATTATACATATCAGGAATGTTTTACAAAAATACACAAAAATTACGGCCTTAAGGACTTACAAATGTTTTTCCTCAAAATAGTGGGTTACAAACATCGGCGCACAGACCGACCACACATGAAAAACACTAAAAGCTCTTTGCTTGGCCTTCGAGGGTCGGCATAGCATCAAAAAGCTGCAACCCGCTATTTCCCGCTCGGTTCTCCAGCACCTGCACATGGACAATTCACCACAAGAATGACAAACAAGGCAACAATCAGCTTTAGCTGACCAATTCATAACGATCCTATCCCATAACCGGGGAAACGGTATTCCTTCTCTGCATGCATAGCAACCATCCATAGATATATCACAAGAGGGAACAACTTAAGCATCATTCACTATATCACAAACTTCTGCATTCACTATCAAATGTTCTGTGCACTCAGGTCACATTATCGGTATACTAGAAAACCAGGATCCTACCATCGTTCAGCAGTCCGAGACATAACAGTAAACTATGAGAATTTCCTGTCCGACATATAGCCAAGACAATCCTCCCTCGTGCCAACGATCTATAACACCATGACTTAGGGCGAGTACAGTTCAGCCATTTCTCGTTGCTCACATCGCCATGTCATAGCCGAAAGCCCAGCTTCCATTGCTAAATGGACAGACGCGGGTCACATCACCTTTCCCGAGGAGTTAAACATAACCGCGTTACATTTAAATAGATGACTCTCACGGCCATCAGAGCTAAGCACCCAGGCTACAACTCACATTCTAGCCACACGGTCTCCGAGTGACGTGGTTCGTAATCAAATGTTATCTGGGAGCTATCGCAAGCGATAGCCACTATTTTAGAAGGAATATAACATATCCTTCCATGTTCTTCCTAATCAAAATGCTATAATTAGAAGGAATATAACTTATCTTTCTATGTTCTTCATTTTCCTCTGTTTTTTGTTCACTTGTTTTTCAATAGTGATATTAGAGAAATGTTGATCTCTGTTTTTAAAGTCTAATCACCTAGATAAGAACTAATGTGGTTGCAAGGAATTTCAAACAGTATTGTTAGTGATTGGGACAGACAGTTCATGTCTAAGGACTGGAGGTTAGTCCAAAAGAGTTTGGGCACTAAGCTTGAGTTTATTACCATGATAAGAACTAATGGCCTCATCATCTACCTTCACATCATCCTTATGTATGTCAGTCCATGTATTTACAAGAGAACTGGATAATTTTTAGAGCGATACATGGAGATACTTTTCAATTCCCACGGACTTTTGGACATTGTCGAACGAGGAATGAAACCTACTCATACTGGCAAAGCTGCATAAGGCGCGTGCGTCATTGACTCCAATTCCTAAAGAGAAGGTTAGAGACCCCGAACCACTCCTTCTAATCAATGGAGATGGTGAGCTTAGGAATGGTAAGAGTATCCAAATCCTGAGCCTCAATGATGGCTGAAACCACATGGTTGAAATCTGATGGTAGATTCTTTAGTATTTTCTCAACAAATTGTTGTTCATCCAAATTACCTCCAAGATTTCATATTTGATTAGAAATGCCAGTGGTACGGGCAAAGATATCTTGGAAGGATTCGTCATCCTTCATGGCATGAGAATCAAAATTTCGTCTATATGTCGCAGCTCAGTTGGTGATGAGGCTCGGTTGAAGGAAGCCTTATCAAGGAGGTTACGAGTTCGAGACCTTACCTCAACAATCTACCGCTGTTGAGAAACATGCGTGGAGATATGAGGTTGGGGTGCTAAGACTGCAGCCCGGTAATAACACTGCAGCATGCCCATACTCTACGCACGGGGTGTAACATTGTACCTACCAAACAATTGACAAAAGGTTTTGAAAACTCATTATAATGTATGAGAATAAATTTTAGTTTGTAGGTTGCGAATAACAAAATAATGTAGAAATATATTTTTTGCGCATATCAAATAGTTGTGTATAGTTAAAAACGGTGGGTTAATATAAACTACCTAAATTTATCTTGTATAAATTTATCTTGTATAAATAATACTTTGAATACACATTCTCTAATCATTTAATAAAGAGTGGCAGTATATGGGTCCTCTAGCAATATATGGTCAATGAACACTCTATAAAATTATTTTTTGATACATATTAAGGCGATTTTAGGAGTGATGAACTAATGTTGTCGTTACGCAATGTCCAAAGGAACTGCTTCAAGATCAATAGTAATACAACAATTATAAATATTAAATGAATTATTGAAGCTATTTGATAGGATATATTATAAATTTATTTTAAGATTTCAATAATTTTATTATAATGCATGCACTCACACTAAAATGTTTTACAAGGAAAAACACAATTTGGTGAAAGATTTCCAATTCTACTCTTTGTAATCGCAAAATTTTCATATTTCCAGTAGTGAATTTTGTGACACCCCAAATTCCCTATAGGTTTGATCAAGGGTATTAGAGTCCTAAGGTCCTAAAGACATCCCACGCATTCTAGTGACTATTCAGTGGCTTTTTGGGGGCGAGCTGGCTTCTATGCATGAGTTTTAGTCAAGCAAGTCGTGCGCGACCGAGCCGCATGATCATCTTCAGAGCTTTGGTTTGGATTGGATCTATCACGCGCACGAGCGTGCACATGATTGTGCCAAAAATCACTCTTGCGGGTTCAGTCACGCACGGTCGTGCTTGCACAGCACCGCATGGCCATCTTCAGTAAATTGGTTTTAGCATTAGTTACTCACACATGGTGTTGCGCTTTAACCACATGATTGTGTGATCGGGCCTGTGAACTCATTTTGATTGCGAAATCGGGCCGTTCATTGGGGGGGGGGGGTCCGTTTGCTAGAGTTTTTTATCATGGATTTTAAGGTAATTTTGCAGGTTGATTCGAGCTCATTTCATCTCTTACTATCTTTCTCTTAGGTTAGAGAGAGGAGGGGGGAAGAGGAGGAAGGAGCAGGTTTCTTCCACCATTGGAAGTGCTTCAAAGCTCTGATGTATGAATCGAGCCCGAATACACGGAGAGGATTTGAGGGCGCTCATCTTCTTTCGTGCTTTGCATGTTTTCAATGACGAGATGAAAATCTCATAAGGTAACGACATTTCTCCTCCTCGTTATATGTTGCGTGCTTGACATTATTATTTTTCTCTTGTGGAGACTCATTAACAACTATCGAGAAAGAAAACAAGATTTGCATATGCTATTTATTGATCTTGAGAAGGCTTATGATTGAGTTCCAAGAGATATTTTATGGAGATTCTTAGAAAAGAAAGGTGCAAATGTATCATATATTGACATAATCAAAGATATGTATACAAATCTAGTGACAATGGTGAGGACATCTGCAGGATTAACACAAGAATTTCCTATCACTATTGTCTTACATCAAGGTTCAGCTTTAAGCCCTTTTCTCTTTACCCTTATCTTAGATGAGCTCACCAGACATATCCAACAAGCAATACCTTGGTGTTCATTGTTTGCGAATGATATCATTTTGATTGATGAGACGAGCGAGTGTGTAAACGCAAAACTTGAATCTTGCTGAGATACTTTAGAAAAGAAGGGTTTTAGGTTGAGCAGGGCAAAGACATAGTTCATGGAGCTTAAATTTAGCAGTACAAGGACGTATGACTTTGTTATTAAGTTGGGTGATCAAAATATTTCTCGAGTGAGTGTTTTAAATATCTTGGATCGATAGTTCAAAATGATAGAGGTATTGATAAAGATGTGACACAAAGAATCCAAGCGGGTCGGTTGAAGTGGAGAGGCGCATCAGGGATCTTATGGGATCGTAAAGTATCACTAAAACTTAAGGGAAAGTTTTACCGTACTGCAATTAGACCCGCAATGCTCTATGGTTTTGAGTGTTGGGCAGTGAATTGTGTACATGAGCAAAAAATGGGAGTTGCGGAGATGAGAATGCTTAGGTGGATGTGTGGACACACAAGACCAGATAAAATTATGATTGAATGTATTAGGGATAAGACAGGAGTATCACCAATTGCAAAGAAGATGCGAGCAACTCCACTAAGATGGTTTGGACACGTACAAAGGAGACCATTAAAGATGAATGTTAGGCGTTGTGAGAATCTAGTCACTAGGCATGTTAAACGAGGGAGTGGTTGTAACACCTCCATCCGTCACATGAAATATAACATAACACTACTAGAAAATAGACCTTTAGCCACGATTTTTTTTTGTCACGGGGGAAAACCGTGGCTAATAATGAAGTATTAGCCACGATAACTATTTCGTGGCTAATAAGTTACTATTAGCCACGGATGACTAATTCGTGGAAAATAAAAATGTTTTTTGCCACGATTTGCCTATTTCGTGGCTAATACTATTAGTATTAGCAACGAAAGCCTAATCCGTGACAAAAAATGGGTATTTTTAGTCCCACATCGCCAGTTAAAACTTATATTTCGGGTTTATAGAGCAAAGTCTTCATGAATGTTTGAATTAAGCTGCGCTCGCGGGCGGGCGGTCCGTGGGACGCGGGCGGCGGGCCGCCGGCGGGCGAGCGGCCCGTTGGATGCGGGCGGCGGGCGGAGGGTGGCGGGCGGCGGGCGGCCCGCGGCGGGCGGCAGATTCTTTTTTATGTGAGGAAAGAAGGAGCTTTTAGCCACGACAATTGAACCGTGGCAAAAAAGGAGCTTTTAGCCACAACAATTGAACCGCGGTTAATAATTGCTGAAAACATCCCCTTTAGCCACGATTTTAATTCGTGGCTAAAATTCGTGGCTAAAACTTATTTGCCACAGATTCAGCGTAGCTAATACTATTAGCCACGCTCGCATTGCCCACAACCATTTGCCGTGGGTAGGCCGAGGCTAAAAGTCTTTAGCCACGGTTTTGGACTTTTAGCCACGACAATTTGTCGTGGCTAAAAGTCTATTTTCTAGTAGTGGAGGGTCCTGCTGGGGCCTCACGCCATATTCCACAAACAGTCAGCAGAGTTACATGTTAATATCAAAAGACCAACTGAATCCTAACTCAAAGCATTCTAGCAGAAGTTTCATGGTTACCCGAACTCAATTCATGTGAATGTCCACTATTATACATATCAGGAATGTTTTACAAAAATACACAAAAGTTATGGCCTTAAGGCCTTACAAATATTTTTACTCAAAAGAGTGGTTTACAAACATTGGCGCGCAGGATAGCCACACATGAAAAACACTAAAAGCTCTTCACTTGGCCTTAGAGGGATGGCATGGCATCAAAGAGTTGCAACCCACTATTTCTCGCTCGGCTCTCCAACACCTGCACAGGGACAATCCACCATAAGGATGGCAAACAAGGCAACGGTCAGCTTTAGCTAACCAATTTATAACAACCCTACCCCATGACCGGGGCAGCGGTATTCCTTCCCTGCATGCATAACAACCATCCAGATATATATATATATATATAACACGAAGGTACAACTTAAGCACCATTCAATATATTGCAAACGTCTGCATTCACTGCCAAACATTTCGTGCACTTAGGGAACATTATCAGTGTACTAGAAAACCAGGGTCCCGCCACCGTTTTTCGGTTCGATACATAATGGTAAACAATGAGCATTTTCTGTCCGACATATAGTCAAGACTCTCCTCCCTCGTGCCAATGGTCTATAACTGAAATAAATAGTGCCTAACCACCTAGAGCGGGGGGGGGGGGGGGGTGAATAGGTGTACTTTTTCTTTTTTACTTTAAAAGTAGACAAACTGTTATGAACTTTAAGTAGCAAATGCAATTCTACAGCTATCACAACACATCAACCACAAGAACAAACATTCACAGAGTGCACACAGTGTTTATAGTGGTTCCCCAAGGTCTGGGTACATCCACTTTCCCCCTTCGCCTATCTAGTAGTGTACTAGATTCGGCCTAACTTCTGTACTTCTCCTCATATCCTTAGATCTTACAGCTCAGAATCCCAATCCAGGTTCCTACAACTCAGAGTATCCCCACTCCTACAACTCAGGTATAAAGCCCTACCACTCAGTCTTCAATAAGACCTACACTCAGGCTAAACAACCCTACCTCAGCCTTCAACAAGGCCTACAGTCAGAGAATTGATTCTCCTACACTCAGGCTCAAAAGACCTACCTCAGCCTTTATAGATTTAGGCTTACAACTCAGATCCCTTAGGATCCTACAAAAAGATAATAAAATGTTTTTAGATGACCACTCAGTTTGAGAGAATGAAGAGGGCAATCTTCTTGATCAATTCTTGATAGCACTGATTCCTAAGATCAACTTTGTCTTTGCTTTCTTCAAGGCTTCTTGAGTCTAAACTCAGTAAAGATGATCTTCTTGAAGTAGACCGGCTGGCAATTTCCTTCTTAGGATGGAGAAATAAATCTGGATCCTACTTTGTAGTCTGGTTCAGAACCTGCTCCTTAAGAGATTTGATTAACAAGTCTCTTTCTTGACTTCAATTACTGGAGTTCTCTCTCTCCAAGTAAATATGAAATTTCTTCAGAATACTGATTTATAGTTTTCTCTGGATCTGTCTTGATCTTCTTAAATTTTAATCTTCTAATTGATGATTCAATAATTGTGATCAATTCGCTTCTGTTGAAGGGGAAAGACCTTTATATAGTCTTCCTCCAAGGTAACCGGCTGATCCGATTTCTAACGAACTTCTGACAACTCTGACAGTTGCAGTTAACCGGTTGAAATGGCAGCTGTCAAGTCATCCAGTCACTTCTTGAAAATACTCTCTCTGTCTGAATATGTCGAGACTATTCTTCATTATGTGTCGACACAAATAGACCAAGTGTTGACACAAGTGGACTAAGTGTCGACACTAGCCTTGATGGTGTCGACACAACTCCTTGTGTTATTGTAACAGCTTCTCGACACTGCTTCTTCAGAATGTGTCGACACTGATTCTGTGTGTCGACACAAGCCTTCTGTTGAATGTGTCGACACTGATTCTGTGTGTCGACACAAGTACTTCTTCTTTAACACTTAGTTGAATTCTGCTGTGTGTCGACACATCTCCTTTGTGTCGACACATCTTCTTTTGTTGTTGATACTTGCTGAGTGTCGACACATCTCCTTTGTGTCGACACATGCCTTCATGTGTTGAAACTTGCTGAGTGTCGACACATCTCCTTTGTGTCGACACATGCCTTCTTGTGTTGAAACTTGCTGAGTGTCGACACATCTCCTTTGTGTCGACACAAGTACTTTAACTTTGTTGAAGCTTGCAAAGTGTCGACACAGCCACCTGGTATCGACACATTTGATGTCGACAAAGCTTATCTGAGTGTCGACACTGCCTCTAAATGTCGACACAGATTATGTTGACAATTCTTCACAGTGTGTCGACACTGCCTGTATGTGTCGACACTTTTCTTCTGGTGTCGACTCTGCCTTTCCTGGTGTTGACAGAATTACTCCAAGTGTCGACACAGCTTCTCTAGGTGTCGACACAAGCCTTCATAAGTGTCGACACTTCACCTCTAGGTGTCGACACATGGACTTAGAAACTTTTCTGCATTTTTCTGCAATTACTTAATCTGCACATATAAACTCAAAGCACATCAAATACACCTTGATGTATATCATTGAGTAGGGTGAGGCTTCTTCAAATCTGGTACACATTTTCCAATGTACCCAACAATCTCCCCCTATTTGGAGAAGTCATAACCCTTAGTCAATGATATACACCAATCATAACAAATACTCAATATGATGTATAACAGTATTATATGACATGGTAAATACTAAACATGTATAAACAAAACATGTATAAACAATTATCTCAGAATAATAATGTAATAGATTGAACATTAAACATTGTTTTGTTACAACTTCCAATAGTTTCATTAATCAAAAGTTTACATAGATTTTAATGCAAAAGATTACAGAGTAGTAAACTTAAGAAAATTCTATTTTATGGCTGCTCTGGCTCCTTGATAACAATGCCCTTTCCAGATTGAATCTTGGCTTGAACTGGAGCATCATTGTCATCAGCAGGCTTCTTTCCCTTAAGATCTTTCTTCTTCTATTCTTCAGCCCTTATCTTCTATCTCTCAAAATAATGATAAGGCTTAGGGAAATACTTGCTAGGCTCCTATGAATTAGGATGTAGCTTCCCTAGTTTAGCCTTTCTTCTGTATTGAACTATGACCTCTTGCATAGTTTCATGTTTTCTCCACTCTTGGTCAGAGTACCATTTGCCCCTTCCTAGGAAATTATCCTTTGCAGCTTTCCAAGCAGTCAATATGATATTCTTAGAAGTTGGGCTCCACTATTCAAAATCAGGCCTTAACTATGCCTGTTCTCTGAACATCTACTTAGATAATTGAGCTTCTTGCTCTTTTAATACTGACTCTTGCTCTTTTAATACTGCCTCTGGCACAGGCTGTACTACTTTCTCAAAAATAATATTCTGATTACCCTCAGGATGGATATACATAGATTGTACCTCCTGATGTATCATCTCAAAATCAGCTGGAGGGAAGATTACCTGAGCAACTTCAGCTGGCTCACCTCCAAAATATGCAGGATTGGTCCCAGATTCTGCTACATTATCATCATCACACAAGGGTGGATATCCACAGGTAGCTCTGATACTGTTTGAAATCCATTTAGCATGGTCAGAGCCTGCTTTGACTAATACCCTCTCCCCCTTTATGACTTCTCTTTCTATATGATCCCTAAGATCATCCTTCTGAAATCTGATCTGAGCATTCAAATAGTTAACACCATCTTTATAAAAATATTTTAACATTTGGAGCTTTTCAGTGATAGCCTTCTGAGAATCTTCAATTGCAGTTGTAACAGTAGTGAGATTTTCTTGTAATTGCTTGTCAAACTCAGTCTTGGCAGCAGTCCTTGCTGCAGTTTGAGCAGCTGCTATATTTTGTATTTCAGTTACTATCACATTATGTGATTCAGTTAAATTGTCATTCATTCTAATCTGGTTTTCCAGGACATATCCTTATTTCACTGTCATGTCATCAACCTGTGTCTTTATCTTCTCTTGGTGAGTGGCTAGGTAAACCACTGCATTACCTCCTTTATGAAAACATTCAGTCATTTCCTTCTTATTTTGATTTACTTCAAATCTAATAGATTTTATATCTTGAGCCAGATCAAATTGAAGGGATTTATGTCCTTCATCCATATATTTTTCTAGAGCCTTCCTTTGCTCATCCATCTTGATCTGCAAAGCCACCAACAAAGAACTATAATCAACAGTTGGAGCTTGTTGTGGAGCAATAGTTTGCAGTGCTTTCTTGTAACTCTGGCTTCTTCTCTTGAATACATGTAGCTTTCTTTTCTTGGCTCTAGCAGCCTCTTCATCCTCAGTAGCAAAAGTACTGGCAATGTCTACTCTATCCTGTGGAGTAGGTGGCAATTCCTTCTCTGCTCTTGGTAGCTCCTCAGCACTCCTTTGCTCCTCAGTTTCTTTTCTAGAAGACTCCTCCTGAAACTCTACATGCTCCCCCTCAAGGTTAGCTGACTCCCCCTCAACAGCTGCTTTTTCTCCCTCAAAATCAGTTTGTAATAGATCAGGGAACAACTCTTCTAGAGTAAACTCCTATTGAGGATGTACTGGAGAATTTATTATCTCAGGAGCATGATCTGCAACTGATGTGTCTTCTATGAAAACATCTTGTGGTTGACTATGTATCTGAGTTTGCTGATCAACATCAAGTAATGATTCAGTCAATACTTCATCCTCAATATTGAAAATAGATTAATTAACGTCATTGAGTACCTCAAGAATTATTTGGGTTGCCCTTTCACTATCTAAGTGAGTTGGCTCATCCACATGTTGAGGATCCCCCTGGAGTGGATCCAGGTGAATGGGGCTAGCAGATGGTAGCTCCCCCTGCCTCTGTGCATCTTCAGGTCGTACTGGTGACTGTCCAGCATTTCCAGCCTCTCCATCATCAGAACTAAAAACCACCTGCTCTTCTGAGCTACTGGAGGATTCAGGAGCCACAATGGCTTTCTTCTTCTTCTTCTGAGGTGTTTCCTTCTCTGGTGTAAGCATTTCTTTAGTTAACACTCTATCCCACCTTGAGATAATTCTAACATCCATTCTCCTCATATGGTTTATCTTAGAACCTGCAACTTGGTTCATCACTTCTGGAATACTTCCAGCTAAGTATAAACTCATAATCCTACCCAGATTGGGCTTCTTCAGACTTTCCTTAATCTTGTCAAACAATACTGCTGGCCAATCAGTTTTAAGTTGGAAAATTATTCTTGACATCAAACTGAACATGTGAGCTGATATTCTATCATGCCCACCAGGCTTGCACAGAATTACCTTTCCTACTATTTCAGATAAAAACGTTCCATGTATGTTCATCCATTTGCTGTTAAAAATTGATCCAATCTTCATGCTTGAATCAAGTCCACACCATTGTAGTGCCTCCCTTATCCTTGATGCAGGTACATCTTCCTCTTCTTTAGTTCTAGGCAGATGTAGATCTTTTCTTAGGCTTTTCTAGGTGATTTTTACTTTTGCCCCATGCACTGTGGACTTAATCTTGAGTCCAGTTTCATCAAGGGTAGCTGCATTAAAGAATTCGAGGACCTCCTTCTTCCAAATCTTGATTGGCTCTGAAACTAGATACTCTAACCCAGTCTCTGCAACTAGGGTTACAACACCTTGAATTTTGGGTTCTGCGTCGTCAAAGGCATGTCGCACGAGCTCATAACCTTCATTGATGTTCTCCTCTAGCTTGGGCGCCATTAGGGTTTGAAGAAATTTTGAATTTAGAGAAGAGAGATGTCGACACACAAGTTTGATCTCGAAACTATGGTGAGCGTGTCGACAAACAATGGTGAAGACCTATTTATACCTTTCTAAAATCGTTCAAAATAATTGAAATGTGTCGACACTGTTGAAAAGTGTCGACACTTACTTCTAATGTCTTGACAACTATGTGTCGACACAAATATAGTCGACAGAATATATGTGTCGACACTTATACATCTCAGCTCGACGATTAGTCGAAACTCTACTCGACGAATTCTGTGTTAATCCTAAGTATCGACACCACCCTGGATGTGTCGACACCTACTCTGGATGTGTCGACACTAATTCTCTGAAGTGTCGACACAAACTTTCTAGATGTGTCGACATCATTTCTCTGAAATGTCGACACCACGTCTTTGTGTCGACACAGACAACTCTGTGTGTCGACACTATTTTACTTAGCCAATTTTTTAAACTATTCTAAGTTTAACATTCCTAATTCAATTTAAAAATTATTGAATTTGGTTTCTTCTAGGGGCTTAGTAAACATATCAGCAATCTGATTATCTGTTTTAACATATTCTAGGGAAATGTCCTCTTTTTCTACATGTTCTCTAAGAAAATGGTATTTAATTTCTATGTGCTTAGTCCTACTATGTGAGACAAGATTATTAGCTATAGAAATTGCACTTGTAGAATCACAAAGTAAAGGTGTTTTACTTACTTGAATATCATAATCTTCTAGCTGGTGTTGAATCCATAAAAGTTGTGCACAGCAGCTTCCTGCAGCAACATATTCTGACTCAGCTGTGGAGATGACCACACTGGTCTGCTTCTTACTGCTCTAAGACACCAGCCTTCCACCTAGAAATTGACAGGTTCCTGTAGTACTCTTCCTATCTTCCTTGCAGCCTGCAAAATCTGCATCTGAATAACCTGTCAGTACAAAATCTCCATTCCTAGGATACCAAAGGCCTAGATAAGGTGTGCCCTTAAGATATTTCAAAATCCTTTTGACTGCAGTCAGATGAGATTCTTTAGGGCATGCTTGGTACCTAGCACAGACACATATAACATACATGATATCTGGTCTACTAGCAGTCAAATACAATAGGGAGCCAACTATCCCTCTATACAAAGTTTCATCTACAGGTTTCCCTGCATCATCTTTGCTTAGAGACATGCTTGACCTCATAGGAGTTTTCATGGTAGTGGATAATTCCATACCATACTTCTTTATTAACTCTAGGGTGAACTTAGACTGGCATATGGATAATCCATCTTCAGTCTGTCTAACTTGGAGACCCAAAAAGAACTTAAGTTCCCCCATACTGCTCATTTCAAATTGTCCTTGCATAACTTTTGCAAACTTTCTGCAAATAGTACTTTCTGTAGACCCAAATATTATGTCATCTATATATATTTGTACTAAGATAATCTTGCCTTTAGATTCCCTAAGGAATAGAGTCTTGTCTATTTTGCCCCTTGAGAGTTTGTTCTCAATGAGGAAACTAGACAGGGTTTCATACCAAGCCCTTGGGGCTTAAGAGCTTATTTTAACCCATACAAAGCCTTCCTAAGTCTATATACATAATCAGGTTTATGAGAATCAACAAAACCTGATGGCTGCTCTATATAGACTTCTTCCTTCAGATTTCCATTCAGAAAAGCTGACTTTACATCCATTTGATATACCTTAAACCCTTGATATATTGCATAGGCAAGGAACATCCTTATTGCTTCCAGTCTTGCTACTGGAGCAAAGGTTTGATCAAAATCAATACCTTCTTCCTGCCTATATCCTTTTGCAACCAGCCTAGCTTTATTCTTTATAATGATTCCATTCTCATCCAACTTGTTCCTAAAGATCCACTTAGTTCCAATAATGTTGTGGTCCTTGGGTTTAGGAACTAGCTCTCAGACCTTGCATCTTTTGAACTGATTCAGCTCCTCTTGCATGACATCAATCCAATGAGGGTCTAGAACTGCTTCTTTAAATTTCTTTGGTTCTACTTGTGATAGGAAACTGGAGTAAAGAACTGTACTCAGATTCCTGCTTCTTGTTTGCACTCCTTTTCTGGGATCACCAATTATTTGATTGGCTGGATGATCCTTTATGTGTCTATTTGCTGGAGGCAGCCTGTCTTCAGGTTGAACTCCTCCAGCCTCTTCATTTAACTGCACCTCTTGATCTTCTTCTGCATCTAGAGAATCTTGTACTCCCCCTGGACATCAGCCACCAACTTCCACATGCTGAGTTGCAGTAGAACCTTCTATAATTGTAAGCTTGTCCAGCCTATCAGTTATACCTGTAGAGCTGCAAACACTACTTGGCAATTCACAATTAATGAGTCTTGTTTCATCAAAGACTATATGTACAAAATCTTCTACAACTTGAGTAATCAAGTTGTAGACCCTATAATCCTTACTATTGTTGCTTTACCCAACAAAGATCTCCTCTTGGGATTTGGTAGCAAACTTGGTTAGATAAGACTTGCCATTGTTAAGTATATAACACGTGCAACCAAAGATCCTGAAATAGGATAAATTTGGTTTTCTTCCCTTCACGATCTCATAGGGAGTCTTTTTGTGGCACTTGGTAATAGTAGCCCTATTGATTACATGACATGCAGTGTTTACTGCCTCAACCCAAAAATATTCTGGGAGAGAAGTGTCACTTAATAGGGTTCTACCAGTCTCTATCAATGTTCTATTTTTCCTTTCAGTAATACCATTTTGCTGAGGTGTTCTTGGTGAGAAAAATTCCTGAAAAATCCCAAAGTCTTCACACAGTTTTGTCATACTTTCAGACTAAAATTCAGTACCATGGTCACTTCTGATTTTGACCACTGTACTGTCCAATTCATTCTGAATTTGTTTAATAAAACTATATAAGATACTTGGGGTTTCAGATTTTTGTCTTAGGAAGAACACCCAGGAATATCTAGAATAGTCATCAACTACCACAAATGTGTAGACCTTCCTACCTAGGCTGTGAACTAGCATAGGACCAAAACGATCCATATGCAAGAGGTATAGACACCTCATAGAATCCTTATTCTCAAGGCTATGAAAGGTGGATTTGGTCTGCTTGCCTTTTTGACAAGCTGAGCATATCCCATCCTTTATACACTTAACTTGAGGACCATTCCTCACTAACTCTTTGCTAAAAAGTTGGCCAATTATCTTATAGTTAAGATAAGCCAGCCTCTTGTGCCATTTAACACAATGCGAGACTCTCTCATCAGCTACAAGACAAATAGTAGAAACATTGTTCTCACACACAAAGTCAAGACAATAGACATTTCTTTTCCTATATCCTGTAAAAATGATCTTTTGATCACTTAACCTTTTGATATGACAACCATTCTTGACAAATGAGATGTCATATCCTAAATCACTCAGCTGACTTATGCTAATGATGTTATGTTTCAAACCCTTTACATAAGCCACTTGAGTAATTGTAATCAGGTTATTAAAAATGTTACCAAAGCCTTTGATGATTCCTTTTTCTGAACTACCAAAGATAACTTTAGGGCCATCCTTGATGGGTGTATAGTCCTTCAGCAACCTCCTTGTTCCAGTCATGTGCCTGAAACATCCACTGTCCAAGTACCATATAGGGGCATGGCCACTTGGACTCACCTGCAAAACAGATTACTTAACCTTAGAACCCAAATAACTCTTGGGTCCTTGGTGCAAGTTAGTCTGACTTTTAACAAAACTACATGTAGATCTTCTAGCAGGCAGTTTGCTACTCTCCTTGACACTTGAATTGTGCCAACAATCTATGGTAAAGTGGCTTATCTTGCCATAACACCAGCACTCAAACCTGTTGTACCTTTGTTTAGGTACAACCCTGGCTGAATTATCTACTGCAGGCTTATTGTTTAGTGCTGTGACTTTGCCCTTAGATTTGGACCTAGCAGTCCAGGCAGGTTTTTTAAACCTTAATCCAGCCTTACCCTTTTGAGGTACAAACTCATCTATCAAGGGTAAAATAGATTTAGGTTTAGAAAAACTTGCTACTATCTCTTTATCCTTCTGAAGTCTAACCTCCAGATTTCTAATCTGATCATTCTTGAAATTGATTGTGCACATTTGAATAACAGTTATGTTCTTCAATCTGGCAATCTCATTCAGTTTCTGATCTAACAACTTGTCTGAATCAGCAACAACCAATTTAAGACTAGCAATCTCCTTTGCCTGAGTTTTGTCCAAGGTTTTGCTTTTTTTCAAGGCCTGCAACAAGTCCCTATATTCATCAATTAACTGATGAATATCTCCTTCAGATTCAGACCCACCCACATCACTTGATGCAGATGTATCTGATTCTGAATCAGTACTATAAATTGAACTAGAAGAACAACTTTATACCTTACTTGGTCCAGGCTGATCCTGGTTCTTGTCTCCTTCAGATAAAGCCATCAGTCCCTTGCACTGATTATCCTCATGCTCATAAATTGAGTTCATTAGCTGCATGAACTCATTTTCTTCCTCTTCAGCACATAATCCAATGTAGGTTTCAGCTTCTGATTCTGTTTTTGAAGATGACTGATCTGTCATACTCTTGTCTTTCTTAGCAACAAATGACTTTTCCTTTTTGCCCTTAAACTGAGACTTCTTTTTGTCAGCTGACTCCTTCCTCTTTTCAGGACAGTCAGCCACTACATGTCCATGTCTATTGCAGCAATAGCACACAATTTTTGAAGATGTAGCTTTGCTTGGCTTGGACCTTCTTCTGTCATTCCTTGATGACTTTCTTTTCTGATAGTAGTCATCTTTTGGCTGATAAGTGGAAGGCTTAGAGCTCCACTGCTTCTTCTTCAGAAATTTTTGAAAATGCCTAATAAAAGCAGCAAAGTTTTCATCACTTTCACTGCTATCTGAATTCTTGCTATCTGAATTATCTGTTACAGCCTCAGCAATTATTTGAGGTGGAGATGGAGACTTGCTTCTATATTTCTTAGTGGCTTCAGTCTTGAAGGCCACAGATCTTTCCTTGTGCTCCACTCTAGTAGTCTTATCTTCCTCCTTTCTAGCCATTAACTGCATCTCATAAGATAACAGTTTTCCAAACAAAGTTGGAGGAGGTATATCAGCTAGTTTGGCCACTTCCCTAATGACACAAATCTTGGTGTCCCAGTCCTTAGTCAGGGATCTTAAAAACTTGTCATTCAGCTCATAGTTGCTGAATTCTTTTCCATAGGACATCAACTCATTAACAATCCTATAGTACTTCTTGTAACATTCTGTAAGGCTATCAGACTTTCCTTGTCTGAAGCTTTCATATTCCTGATTTAACAAGGACTTCCTATCTTGTCTTACTTCTTTTGATCCCTCCATATAAACTATTAATGTGTCCCACATTTCTTTAGAGGTTTTACAATGAATTAAGTTCTGAAATTTTGCATCATCAATGGCACTAACAATTATATTCTGGGCTCTCTTGTCCATAGTGGCCAGAATGATTTCATCTTTAGTCATTTCAGAAAAGTCCTTAGGAGTTTTCTGATTTGCATCCAGAATGGATACCTTCATTGGCACATATGACCCTTCTTTAGCTGTAATATATATCCTTGGGTCAGAAGCTTCCATAAAGAGTCTAACCCTCTCTTTTCATATGCCAAATATCTCTTTTCTACATATTGGCAATTTCATGGACCCCAGCTCTTTGTGATTCTCACTAGAACCCATTTTCTTGATTCTTGTTTTTTCTGAATCTGCCTACAGGATCTTACTCAGACTGTTAAGTCCCTTTTTGAGTAACCTCACTTTGATACCACTTGAAAGAAATAGTGCCTAACCACCTAGAGGGGGGTGAATAGGTGTACTTTTTCTTTTTTACTTTAAAGGCAGACAAAATGTTATGAACTTTAAGCAGCAAATGCAATTCTATAGCTATCACAACACAACAATCACAAGAACAAACATTCACAGAGTGCACACAATGTTTATAGTGGTTCCCCAAGGTCTGGGTACATCCACTTTCCACCTTCGCCTATCTAGTAGTATACTAGATTCGGCCTAACTTCTGCACTTCTCCTCAGATCCTTAGATCTTATAGCTCAGAACCCCAATCCAGGTTCCTACAACTCAGAGTATCCCCACTCCTACAACTCAGGCACAAAGCCCTACCACTCAGTCTTCAACAAGACCTACACTCAGGCTAAACAACCCTATCTCAGCCTTCAACAAGGCCTACACTCAGAGAATTGATTCTCCTACACTCAGGCTCAAAAGCCCTACCTCAGCCTTTATAGATTTATGCTTACAACTCAGATCCCTTAGGATCCTACAAAAAGATAATAAAATGTTTTTAGATCACCACTTAGTTTGAGAGAATGAAGAGGGCAATCTTCTTGATCAGTTTTTGTAGCACTGATTCCTGAGATCGACTTTGTCTTTGCTTTCTTCAAGGCTTCTTGAGTCTGAACTCAGTAAAGATGATCTTCTTGAAGTAGACCGGCTGACAACTTCCTTCTTTGGATGGAGAAATAAATATGAATCCTACTTTGCAGTCTGGTTCAGAAACTGCTCCTTAAGAGATTTTATTAACAAGTCTCTTTCTTGACTTCAATTACTGGAGTTCTCTCTCTCCAAGTAAATCTGAAGTTTCTTCAGAATACTGATTTACAGTTTTCTCTGGATCTGTCTTGATCTTCTTAAATTTTAATCTTCTGATTTATGATTCAATAATTGTGATCAATTCGCTTCTATTGAAGGAGAAAGGCCTTTATATAGGCTTCCTCCAAGGTAACCGGCTGATCCGGTTTCTAACGAACTTCTGACAGCTCTGACAGTTGCAGTTGACCGGTTGAAATGGCAGCTGTCAAGTCATCCAGTCACTTCTTGAAAATACTATCTCTGTCTGAATGTGTCGAGACTGTTCTTCATTATGTGTCGACACAAATAGACCAAGTGTTGACACAAGTGGACTAAGTGTTGACACTAGCCTTGATGGTGTCGACACAACTCCTTGTGTTGTTGTAACAGCTTCTCGACACTGCTTCTTCAAAATGTTTCAACACTGATTCTGTGTGTCGACACAAGCCTTCTGTTGAATGTGTCGACACTGATTCTGTATGTCGACACAAGTACTTCTTATTTAACACTTAGTTGAATTCTGCTGTGTGTCGACACATCTCCTTTGTGTCGACACATCTTCTTTTGTTGTTGATACTTGCCGAGTGTCGACACATCTCCTTTGTGTCGACACATGCCTTAATGTATTGAAACTTGCTGAGTGTCGACACATCTCCTTTGTGTCGACACATACCTTCTTGTGTTGAAACTTGCTGAGTGTTGACACATCTCCTTTGTGTCGACACAAGTACTTTACCTTTGTTGAAGCTTGCAAAGTGTCGACACATCCACCTGGCGTCGACACATTTGATGTCGACAAAGCTTCTCTGAGTGTCGACACTGCCTCTAAGTGTCGACACAGATTATGGTGACAATTCTTCACAGTGTGTCGACACTGCCTGTATGTGTCGACACTTTTCTTCTGGTGTCGACTCTGCCTTTCCTGGTGTCGACACAATTACTCCAAGTGTCGACACAGCTTCTCTAGGTGTCGACACAAGCCTTCATAAGTGTCGACACTTCACCTCTAGGTGTCGACACATGGACTTAGAAACTTTTCGGTATTTTCTGCAATTACTTAACCTGCATATATAAACTCAAAGCACATAAAATACACCTTGATGTATATCATTAAGTAGGGTGAGGCTTCTTCAAATCTGGTACACATTTTCCAATGTACCCAACAATAACACCATGACTTAGGGCGGGTACATTTCAGCCTTTTCTCGTTGCTCACATCGTCATGCCATAGCCGAAAGCCCGGCTTCTATGGCAAAATGGACAGACGCGGGTCACATCACCTTTACCAAGGAGTTAAACATAACCGCGTTACATTTAAATAGATGACTCTTGTTGGGTACATTGAAAAATGTGTACCAGATTTGAAGAAGCCTCACCCTACTCAATAATATACATCAAGGTGTATTTGATGTGTTTTGAGTTTATATGTGCAGGTTAAGTAATTGCAGGAAATGCAGAAAAATTTCTAAGTCCATGTGTCGACACCTAGAAAGGCAGTGTCGACACTTATGAAGGCTTGTGTCGACACTTGGAGTTAATTGTGTCGACACTTGGAAAGGCTGAGTCGACACCAGAATCAACTGGGTCGACACCAAGAGGGTGTGTCGACACACAGAGAAGCAAAGTTGACAGAATCAGTGTCGACACCAAAAGGCAGTGTCGACACATAGGAATACTTAGTCGACATCAATTGTGTCGACACATAGAGGCAGTGTCGACACACAGAAGTATTTGTCAACATCAACTGTGTCGACACACAAGACTTGTGTCGACACACAATAAAGCTTCAATAAAGTTAAAGTAAAGAAGTACTTATGTCGACACAAAGGAGATGTGTCGACACACAGCAAGTTTCAACAAAGTTAAAGAAAAGAAGGCTTGTGTCGACACACAGAATCAGTGTCGACACATTCTAAAGAAGCAGTGTCGAGAAGCTGTTATAACAACAAAAGGAGTTGTGTCGACACCACCAAGGCTAGTGTCGACACTTAGTCCACTTGTGTCAACACTTAGTCTACTTGTGTTGACACATAATGAAGATCAGTCTCGACACTTTCAGACAGAGACAGTGATTTCAAGAAGTGACTGGATGACTTGACAGCTGCCATTTCTAACCGGTCTACTGCAACTGTCAAAGATGTCAGAAGTTTGTTAGAAACCGGATCAGCCAGTTAGCATGGAGAAAGACTATATAAAGACTTTCTCCTTCAACAGAAAGTAATGATTATAATTAAGATTGAAGATCTACACAGATATCTATCAACAAAAAAAGAAGAAGACCTTCGACAAAAGATCTAAGAAGTTGGAGAGAGAGAACTCCATTTAAGAAGTGCAGTTGCTGAACCAGGCTGCCAAGAAAGATTCAGATTGAGATCTGAATCTCAAGTCAGAAGCTGATTGAAGATCATCTTCTCAGGAGATTCAACCATACTGAGTTCAGATTCAAGAAGCTTTGAAGAAAGCTAAGATAGGTTGATCTCTGCCATCAAGATCTTTCAAGAACTGTTTAAGAAGCCATTCATCCCTTCTCTCTCTATCTGGGTGGTGGTTAATTACTTTGTTTAATCAATTTTCTGTAGGATCTATTCTAGATCTGAGTTGTAAGCCTATTATATAAAGGCTGAGTATAGGAGAATATTTTCTCTGATTGGTAGGGCTGTGAGCCTGAGATGTAGGAGATTGAGATCTCTGAGTGTATGCCTTGTTGAAGGCTGAGGTAGGGTAGTTGGTTTGAGTTGTAGGAGTGTGGATACACTCTGAGTTGTAGGAACCTGGTTTGGGTTCTGAGCTATAAGATCTGAGGATCTGAGGTGAAGTGCAGAAGTTAGGTCGAATCTAGTACACTGCTAGATAGGCGAAGGGGGAAAGTGGATGTACCCAGACCTTGGGGAACCACTATAAATACTGTGTGCACTCTGTGATTGATTGTTTCTGTGATTGTTGTGCTGTGTTAGCAATAGAATTTGTAGTTTAATGTTAGTTACCTGAACAGCTTTTCTGCCTTAAAAGAAAAATAGGAATTACACCTATTCATACCCCCCCTCTAGGTGGTTATGCACTAATTCTTTCAAGTGGTATCAGAGGGAGGTTCCTCAAAGAAGGACTTAACAGTCAGAGTGAGATCCATAAGACAGATTCAAGAATCAATAAAATGGGTTCAGGTGAAAATCATAAGGAGCTAGGGTCTATGAAATTACCCATATGCAGGAAGGAGATATTTGACATCTGGAAAGAAAGGGTCAGACTGTTTATGGAGGCTTCTGATCCAAGGATCTATATTACAGTCAAGGAAGCTCCTTATATACCAATGAAGATGTACAACCTGGGGCTCGCGAGAGACGGTCCAGCGGGCGAAGGGATGACTGGCGAGAGTATAGGATGCCCACCTACAGGAGGCGAGATGGGGGATCCTCTGGAGTGGGCGAGACCTTCTAGTGGGCGAGACGGGGGATCCTCTGGGGTGGGCGAGACCTTCTAGTGGGCGAAATCATCCTAGAAGGCGAAAGAGCTCACATGCCTAAAAGGCGGCGAGACGGGCATGGCGGCCGTCTCGCCCGGCAGTATCTTCCCCACTCGCCGCAGGGGAAAAAGATATCTTTACCTATTTTGACCCACAAGGGGGATTTTACCTTCGTGCCCCAGATAGTTTTACATTATTACCCCTGGAGGCCTGCATATAGCTCTCCAGAACAGCGGAGTTTGGCTATAGGCAGACCCAGCCCAGGGTGTTTTAGTATTTTCAGGTGGATTTAAGAGTGATATTTGCAGAACAGATTCAGAAACCTATAAATAGACCGATAAGGTGCCTGAGAAAAGGTTGTTGAACCATCCCACTTTTTCCCTCTCAGGCACCTAGCTCAGCACTGGCTAGGGAGGGGAAGACTAACAGTTCTTCCGGGTAAGAGGCGGGACCTCCAAGCTGAACCCCCTCGGTCTGTTTTCAGGTCGCTGACTCTCGTCAGGACGGTAGCGCAGGGAGAGTACGTGTGGGCTGCATCCTGTTTCGAACTCTAGGAGGGACCAGAAAGCCGGTTCCAACATTTTGGTGCGGTGAGCGTGGACCGCAGCCCTCAGAGAATAACCTTGAGCAACCAACATGGCGGGAGATCATGGAGAAGGAGAAGGAGGGGAGTCAGATAATCAGGGGGGATTTGTAGGAAGAACGGAATTCCTGGCTTCGATCAAGGGGATCATGGATCTATTGCAAGGGATCTCGCGGCAGGGAGACTGTTCAACTCCACTGCCCACAGTGCCAGCTCTCGCGACTCAGGAGGAACTCGTCTCGGCGCGAGTCGGAGAAGACGCCCCGGGGAGAAGGCCGGGAAAGGAGGTGATGTTGGAAGGGACCGGGAGGGACATGGCGGGAAGGGAGCTGTTCCCAAGTCCGGCGAGTACCATCGCGCCAGGGGAGGTCGTCGCGCGAGTAGGGGTGGCGAGACCGGCGGCGCGGGGGTCCCCTTTTTGCGAGCTAGTCCTGTCCGCTCCGGTCCCGGAGGGCTTCCGAGAGCCCGAGATGAATTACTATGTGGGGAAGGACGATCCCCTCCATCACTTGCAGTGGTTCGAAGACGCTGTCTCGATCAGGCCCATGACGGACGCGTTTAAGTGCCGCCTCTTTGCGATCACTCTGAAAGATAAGGCTAGGGACTGGTTCCACCAACTCCCGGCAGGATCGATATATTGCTTCGAGGACTTGAGTAGGGGCGTCCAGCTCCGGTTCTCCACATCTAAGAAAAGGAAGAAGAACCCAGAGTCGATCTTCTTGATTAAGCAGAAGGCGGATGAATCACTGGCTCAATACGTGGATAGGTTCCAAGAGGAAATTCTGGATATACAGGAGGTGCCGGGTTTTGCCCTCCAGATGGCTTTCACAGTGGGACTGCGAGAAGGGTTCTTCAAAATGAGCCTCACCTGGAAGGCGCCGCTTTCCTTTGAGGGCTTGATGGAGAAGGCAGCCAAGGAAATAGCAATGGAGGCAGCAAACCCGGCCTTCGCAAAGAAGCTGGCAAGGCTCACTGAGGTAGAGTCGAGGGAGACAGGAGGGAGGCAACACGAAGCGAGGAGAAGGGAAGAGCCGAGGGCTCCAGCGTATCCGGAGCTGGGGTGGAGGCAGCAGGGGGGGACTGCCCCCGGGCAAGGTAGAGGATTTCCCCAAGGGGGAAGGAATCAACAGGGAGGACCGGGAAGGTTCAATCAGATGGGGTGGGGGTATGGTCATAGACCACCCCTACCTCCTCCGCAGCAGGACATGGCCATCGGCCGAGGTAGAGGAAGGGGCCGGGAAAGAGGAAGAGGAGCAGGAGCAGGGAGAAGGAGGAACCCTCAGGAAGGGAGACCGTAGGGGGGGGGGGTGGCGTTGCCATACTGTGACTTCCACGAGGAGGAAGGTCACGCAACGGCTACCTGCCCGGATTTCTTGGAGTTAAGGAGGACTCGAGGAGCTGGGGAACAGCCAAGGCCGGTGCGGATAGAGGAAGTAACAATTACAGGAGAAGAGGATCGGTGTGTGGATCGTGCGGATGAAGGGGATCGCGGGCTGGTTGGGGTGATCAATGGGGGGGTGGGGATAGAGGTGGCCCGAAAGGCGAGCCTTCACACTATGTACCGCCGAAGTGTCGCCTCGACGTCGCAATCCCCTCCTCCAGATGAAAAGATTACGTTTTCAAGAAAAGACATGCCCGACCATGAGGACCCCTTTTGTGACGCGCTGGTGATACGGACCGCCATCGAGAACTTCACGGTGTCGCGGATCCTAGTCGACAATGGGAGCTCGGTGAACGTGATTTTTAAGAAGGCATTCAATGCAATGAGGGTGGAGGCACGAAGGGTACTGGCAGCGGATGGACCATTGTTTGGATTCTCAGGAGAAAGAAAAGAGGTCGAGGGGGGTGTGGGACTCCAAGTAACTTTGGGAGGGCTATCCAGAAATTGTCGTTTTGTCATAGTGGATGCCCCCAGTAGCTACAACGCTATCTTTGGGCGCCCCTTGATCAGCGCTTTCAGATGCGTTCCGTCGTCGTTTCACCAGTGCTTGAAGTTGAATTCCGGAGGTACTCAAATCAGGGTACGAGGAGATCCGAAGGCAGCAAGGGAATTCTGCGTGACGGCGGTAAACACGATCTCCTGGCAGAGGGACGCAGAGGAGTTGGAAAAGAGGATGGAGCGATTGCAACAAGAGCAGGGAGGCGAAGAAGAGCGAGGAGAGGAAGGTGCTGGAGGAGAGGGAGAAGTAGTAGCGGTTGGAGGCATTGCGGGGGAGACAGCGATGGCGGGAGAGAAGTTCGGGGAGACGGGGATGACAGAGGAAAGGGAGGAGGAAGGTGCTGGAGGAGAGGGAGAAGTAGTAGTGATTGGAGGCATTGCGGAGGAGCAAGGAATGGCGGGAGAGGAGTTCGGGGAAACGAAGATGGAAGAAGAAAGGGAGAGGGGAAGCGCTAGAGGTGAGGGAGGAGTGGCAAGGAACAAGGGTATGCGGAAGGAGCTAGAAATGGCTGGAGCAGAGGGAGGAGAGACGGGAGCGGCAGGGGAAGTGGGGCAAAGAGAAGAGGAAGGGAGAAAGGAGAAGAGGAAGACGGAAGAGGTGGGCGGATCACCCGGAGAGGGGACCCGTCCAGAAAAGAGAAGAGCCTCCTGGCAGGAAAAAGAGGGCGCGAGCAGGTGGGAGGCGGAGCAGCCAGGGGAAGAGGGAATGGTGGCCAACGTAGAAGATAAAGCCCAGCAGCAGGGTAAGCAGGCAGAACAGGAAGAAGAGGAGGAGCCATCCAGGCTGAAAGCTGCGGTGGAGGTCCTGGAGGTAGAAATACGCACCAAGGAAGGCCGAGTAGAAAGCATAAAAATCAGTGGCGAGCTCAACCCGGAGGACCAAGAGAAGGTCAGAACATGGGTGCAAAACAATATCGACGTCTTCGCATGGAGCGCCGCGGACATGCCGGGGGTCGATGCAGACGTCGCTTGTCACCGCCTCAATCTAGACCCCAACACCCGCCCCATACAACAGAAGAAGAGGGCCATCGCCTCGAAGATGGCCGGACCTATTAGAGAGGAAGTGGAAAAATTACTTAAGGCGGGGTTTGTGTCCGCCTGTAAGTATCCGGGGTGGGTGAGTAATGTTGTAATGGTCCAAAAAGGGGAGGGTAAGTGGAGGATGTGCGTAGATTTTTCTCTTTTAAATAAAGCATGCCCTAAGGATTGTTATCCGCTGCCCCGAATCGACGCGCTGGTTGACTCAGCCGTCGGTTTCCCTCTTATGAGTTTCTTGGACGCGTTTTCTGGGTACCATCAAATACGCATGCATCCTCCGGACGTTAAGGACGTCACCTTCGTCACGGAGGATGGGTGCTTCTGCTTTAATATGATGCCCTTCGGTTTGAAAAATGCGGGCGCAACCTATCAAAGGATGATGGATCGAATTTTCCGAGAACAGAGAGGAAGGAATCTCGAGGTTTACGTAGACGACTTGATGATCAAAAGCAAGGACCTCGGGGCTCATGTCCTAGATCTGGAGGAAACCTTTAAAACCCTGAGGGAGTATAAAATGAGGCTCAACCCCCTGAAGTGCGTTTTCGGCGCTAGCAGAGGAAGATTCCTGGGGCATCTACTCACTCCATCTGGGGTGGAGCCCAACCCCGAAAAAGTGAGAGCAATCCTAGAACTAGAGTCCCCTCGGAATGTGAAGGAAGTCCAGCGTCTCACAGGAAAGTTGGCCGGGCTGAGCAGGTTCCTTTCCCGGGCGGGGGAGAGATGCTCGCCCTTCTTTCGAACGCTGCGAGGGGGTAAGGGTTTCGAGTGGACCGCGGAGTGCGAGACGGCTTTTCAGGACATAAAGCAGCAGCTTACCCAGACGCCTTTACTCCAGGGACCAAGGGAAGCCGAAGACCTGTTCCTATATTTGGGGGTAGGGGTGGAGGCGGTAAGCCCGGTTCTTGTGCGTGAAGAAGGAAAGAAACAATTCCCAATTTATTACGTGAGCAGGGTCCTGAAGAAGGCGGAACTCGGGTACCCCATCCTGGAAAAGTTAGCATTTGCCCTCATCGTCTCGGCCCGAAAGCTCAGACCGTATTTCCAGGCACACTCCATCCGAGTGGTGACTGACCACCCTCTCCGTAACATCTTGAGCGGGGTAGAGCATTCAGGGAGGCTGGCAAAATGGTCAATAGAGCTCAGCGAATTTGATCTCGTCTTCGTTCCACGGCTCGCCATCAAGGCGCAGGCGGTGGCCGATTTCTTAGCAGACTATGTGGTCGAGGTCCGAGAGGCGGGGACGCCCCCTCGAGCAGCTTGGAAAATGTTAGTGGATGGAGCGTCGGGAAGAAACTCTTTTGGGGGGGGGGGAGTGGTCTTGACCAGTCCGGAGGGGACCCAGATTGAGCAAGCCTTGAAGATTCATTTCGCAGTCACCAACAATCAGGCAGAATATGAGGCGGTCATTGCAGGGCTGAGGTTAGCCCGGGAGCTGGGCATACAAGACATTGAGGCCTCGACGGACTCCATGGTGGTGGCAGGTCAGATCAAAGGGGAGTTCGAGGCAAGGGAGCCAGCCCTCCAGCTGTATTTGGGAAAGGTCAAGGACATCATAGGGCAGTTCCGAAGTTTCTCAATTCAACACGTCCCGAGAGAGGAGAGCACCCATGCCGACCAACTCGCCAAGCACGGCCCTCGGGCCGGGGGAACGGTGACGGAACTCTTCAGACCGTCCATAAAGGAAGGAGAACTTATGGAAGTGTGCCAACAAAGGTCGTGGATGGACCCCTTTATCACTTTTTTGGCATCGGGACAGTTACCCGCGACGGAGCTCGACAAGAAGCGCACCAGATACAAGTCGGCATACTACCTATTGAAGGATGGAGTTTTATATCGCAAGACCTTGACAGGATTGCTGGCCAGGTGTGTGTCGGAGGAAGAGGCTCCTAGGGTTCTGCAAGAGAGCCACTCCGGAGAATGTGGAAGTCACTCGGGGAGCCGGACTTTAGAGGGGAGGGTGCTGAGGCAGGGGTACTTTTGGCCTACCCTTAGGAGAGATGCGGAGGAATTTGCGAAAAAGTGCCAAAAGTGCCAGGAGTTCGCCCCTCTTCAGCTCCTCCCGGCCCAGAGGTTGCGGACCATTACAGCTCCCTGGCCATTCGCTATATGGGGACTAGATCTGGTGGGCCCCTTTCCCCAAGCAAGTGGCCAAAGGAAGTTCCTGATAGTCATGGTGGATTACTTTTCAAAGTGGCTGGAGGTGAAAGCATTGGCTAAGGTAACCTCGCAGGTGGTCAAGAACTTCGTTTGGGGGGAGATCGTCTGCCGGCATGGGTTGCCCCTAGCCATTGTGACGGATAATGGACCCCAGTTTGCAAGCAGGGAGTTCGTGGATTTCTGCATTCGTTTGGGGATAGATCTCCGCTTTGCCTCTGTTCATCATCCGCGGAGTAACGGACAGGTCGAAGCGGCCAATAAGGTCATTGTCAATCTGTTGAAGAAAAAGGTGGAGAATTTAAGAGGAAGCTGGGTGGAGCAATTACCTTCAGTACTGTGGGCCTTAAGAACCACACCAAACACAGCCACGGGAGAAACCCCGTTTAAGCTCTCTCACGGCTCAGAGGCCGTCATACCTGTCGAGTTCGAGGTCGCATCGCCAAGAGTAGTGGTTGCAAGGGAAGGAGCCGAAGGATGGAGGACAGAGAACGAAGAAGAGCAGAGACTTTCGTTGGATCTCGTGGAGGAGCTCCGAGATTTAGCAGTGGTCCGACAGGAGGAAGTCAAGCGCCGGATGGCGAGGTACTTCGACAAGCATGTAAGGGTTAAACAGTTTGCGAAAGGAGATTTGGTCCTAAAAAAGGTTGACGCGGCGGGTAGAGGAGCCTCTGTAGGAAAACTTAACCCAAATTGGGAGGGTCCTTTTGTAATAAAAGAAGTCTTAAAGTCAGGAGGGTACCACCTCCAGAATGTGGACGGGGTATCTCTCGAGCGAGCCCGGAGTGGGGATGATTTGAAGAGATTTTACCCGTAGCACTCTACTTCACAGTATCTTTCTATTGTTATTTGGAAATGCTTATCATCCCGATGTGCTCTTTTGGTGGAAGTGTGGGTGACCCCTGTGAGGCACCAGGGGCGAGGTGATTTGTAGAAACAACCCCGAGCAGACC
Organism: Platanthera guangdongensis; assembly: GCA_039583875.1. NCBI lineage: Eukaryota > Viridiplantae > Streptophyta > Magnoliopsida > Asparagales > Orchidaceae > Platanthera > Platanthera guangdongensis. The sequence continues at coordinate 222,461,645 of CM077158.1, read as the reverse complement.
CGCTGACCAGGCTCCCATCTAGCTGGCAGGGCTGTAGGCTCACTCGGGGGTTGGTGGAGTTTTGGAGAGGAGACCCCGAGCAGACCCGCTGACCAGGCTCCCATTTAGCTGGCAGGGCTGTAGGCTCACTCGGTGGTTGGTGGTGTTTTGGAGAGGAGACCCCGAGCAGACCCGCTGACCAGGCTCCCATCTAGCTGGCAGGGCTGTAGGCTCACTCGGTGGTTGGTGGTGTTTTGGAGAGGAGACCCCGAGCAAACCCGGAGAGGAGACCCCGGGGTTGGTGGAGTTTTGGAGAGGAGCAAACCCGCTGACCAGGCTCCCATCTAGCTGGCAGGGCTGTAGGCTCACGGTGGTTGGTGGTGTTTTGGAGAGGAGACCCCGAGCGGGGGCTCCCATCTTGGCAGGGGTGGACTCGGTGGTTGGCGGTGTTTTGGAGAGGAGACCCCGAGCAGACCCGCTGACCAGGCTCCCATCTAGCTGGCAGGGCTGTAGGCTCACTCGGTGGTTGGTGGTGTTTTGGAGAGGAGACCCCGAGCAGACCCGCTGACCAGGCTCCCATCTAGCTGGCAGGGCTGTAGGCTCACTCGGTGGTTGGCGGTGTTTTGGAGAGGAGACCCCGAGCAGACCCGCTGACCAGGCTCCCATCTAGCTGGCAGGGCTGTAGGCTCACTCGGTGGTTGGTGGTGTTTTGGAGAGGAGACCCCGAGCAGACCCGCTGACCAGGCTCCCATCTAGCTGGCAGGGTTGTAGGCTCACTCGGTGGTTGGTGGTGTTTTGGAGAGGAGACCCCGAGCAGACCCGCTGACCAGGCTCCCATCTAGCTGGCAGGGCTGTAGGCTCACTCGGTGGTTGGTGGAGTTTTGGAGAGGAGACCCCGAGCAGACCCGCTGACCAGGCTCCCATCTAGCTGGCAGGGCTGTAGGCTCACTCGGTGGTTGGTGGAGTTTTGGAGAGGAGACCCCGAGCAGACCCGCTGACCAGGCTCCCATCTAGCTGGCAGGGCTGTAGGCTCACTCGGTGGTTGGTGGTGTTTTGGAGAGGAGACCCCGAGCAGACCCGCTGACCAGGCTCCCATCTAGCTGGCAGGGCTGTAGGCTCACTCGGTGGTTGGTGGTGTTTTGGAGAGGAGACCCCGAGCAGACCCGCTGACCAGGCTCCCATCTAGCTGGCAGGGTTGTAGGCTCACTCGGGGGTTGGTGGAGTTTTGGAGAGGAGACCCCGAGCAGACCCGCTGACCAGGCTCCCATCTAGCTGGTAGGGCTGTAGGCTCACTCGGTGGTTGGTGGTGTTTTGGAGAGGAGACCCCGAGCAGACCCGCTGACCAGGCTCCCATCTAGCTGGCAGGGCTGTAGGCTCACTCGGTGGTTGGTGGTGTTTTGGAGAGGAGACCCCGAGCAAACCCGCTGACCAGGCTCCCATCTAGCTGGCAGGGCTGTAGGCTCACTCGGGGGTTGGTGGAGTTTTGGAGAGGAGACCCCGAGCAGACCCGCTGACCAGGCTCCCATCTAGCTGGCAGGGCTGTAGGCTCACTCGGTGGTTGGTGGTGTTTTGGAGAGGAGACCCCGAGCAGACCCGCTGACCAGGCTCCCATCTAGCTGGCAGGGCTGTAGGCTCACTCGGTGGTTGGCGGTGTTTTGGAGAGGAGACCCCGAGCAGACCCGCTGACCAGGCTCTCATCTAGCTGGCAGGGCTGTAGGCTCACTCGGTGGTTGGTGGTGTTTTGGAGAGGAGACCCCGAGCAGACCCGCTGACCAGGCTCCCATCTAGCTGGCAGGGCTGTAGGCTCACTCGGGGGTTGGTGGAGTTTTGGAGGGGAGACCCCGAGCAAACCCGCTGACCAGGCTCCCATCTAGCTAGCAGGGCTGTAGGCTCACTCGGTGGTTGGTGGTGTTTTGGAGAGGAGACCCCGAGCAGACCCGCTGACCAGGCTCCCATCTAGCTGGCAGGGCTGTAGGCTCACTCGGTGGTTGGCGGTGTTTTGGAGAGGAGACCCCGAGCAGACCCGCTGACCAGGCTCCCATCTAGCTGGCAGGGCTGTAGGCTCACTCGGTGGTTGGTGGTGTTTTGGAGAGGTGACCCCGAGCAGACCCGCTGACCAGGCTCCCATCTAGCTGGCAGGGTTGTAGGCTCACTCGGTGGTTGGTGGTGTTTTGGAGAGGAGACCCCGAGCAGACCCGCTGACCAGGCTCCCATCTAGCTGGCAGGGCTGTAGGCTCACTCGGTGGTTGGTGGAGTTTTGGAGAGGAGACCCCGAGCAGACCCGCTGACCAGGCTCCCATCTAGCTGGCAGGGCTGTAGGCTCACTCGGTGGTTGGTGGAGTTTTGGAGAGGAGACCCCGAGCAGACCCGCTGACCAGGCTCCCATCTAGCTGGCAGGGCTGTAGGCTCACTCGGTGGTTGGTGGTGTTTTGGAGAGGAGACCCCGAGCAGACCCGCTGACCAGGCTCCCATCTAGCTGGCAGGGCTGTAGGCTCACTCGGTGGTTGGCGGTGTTTTGGAGAGGAGACCCCGAGCAGACCCGCTGACCAGGCTCCCATCTAGCTGGCAGGGCTATAGGCTCACTCGGTGGTTGGTGGTGTTTTGGAGAGGAGACCCCGAGCAGACCCGCTGACCAGGCTCCCATCTAGCTGGCAGGGCTGTAGGCTCACTCGGTGGTTGGTGGAGTTTTGGAGAGGAGACCCCGAGCAGACCCGCTGACCAGGCTCCCATCTAGCTGGCAGGGCTGTAGGCTCACTCGGTGGTTGGTGGAGTTTTGGAGAGGAGACCCCGAGCAGACCCGCTGACCAGGCTCCCATCTAGCTGGCAGGGCTGTAGGCTCACTCGGTGGTTGGTGGAGTTTTGGAGAGGAGGCCCCGAGCAGACCCACTGACCAGGCTCCCATCTAGCTGGCAGGGCTGTAGGCTCACTCGGTGGTTGGTGGTGTTTTGGAAAGGAGACCCCGAGCAGACCCGCTGACCAGGCTCCCATCTAGCTGACAGGGCTGTAGGCTCACTCGGTGGTTGAGGGTGTTTCGGGAGGATGGTACTCACTTGGGGAAACAAGTCTAAGGGTAAGAATTCGCGTGGAGAAAAATCCATGACTCAGCAAGAGGGGGGTAGTCCCTGAAACAGAGAGTGACCAGGAATAGGGCCAGGGAAGAAGGTCCCTGGCCGGCACTCGCCATAGGGGGTCTCGCCACGGGCGAGAGGGTTTTTCCCGTCCCAGGATCAAGTGAGCTGAAGTGGCCGAAACCAACTGGCGAGACGACTGGACCCAGAAATTTTGTGGCGAGAAGATCTGGCAGTGCAGCGCCGACGGAGGTAATCAAGACGGGTAAAAAAGCGATAAAGGGGGGGCCTCGCGCCAGTTTTCAGCGAAATGGAAGACAATAAAAGTAGTGATTAAACAGCGTCCCAAAAAATAGCCATACACCTTGGACTGGTAGCTAAGCGAGAGGGTGGAAAATCAAACTGGCAATTTAAATAAAGTAACTCCTAAATAACTATTGCACAGCACCCCAAAAGGGGAAGCGGCCGTCAGCATATAAAGAGTTTTAAACAAAAAATTGATGAGGCAGAGACACCTCGCTCTCCCTTTAAGAAAGGGAACCAGGATCATAAGTGTTAAACAAAAAGATGAGGGCGAGAGGAAAACATTGAGAGGGATGGTGCACTACTCATTGTCAGAGGAGGCGCTGCCGTCCGACTCGTCGAACAAACGCGGGACTAGGTCGCGGACGGTCACCGTCTCCGCATCAGCACGCACCACTCCCAGCTCCTTCATCATCTTAAGGACGACCTCCGCTGTCTTGATGTTTGAGTCCCGGCAGATGGCCTCCACCTCATCCACGGAATATCGGGAAGAAACGGGAAACTGATCCGTGGGGGGCGTCGCGCTGCTCTGAAGGCGAAGGTTCTCGGCTTTCAGCTTCTTGTTTTCTCCCTCCAGCTCCTCGATACGCGAGCGCATCCTATTCGCCGTCTCGGCATCCTGCGGGAGGGGGGAAAGTAAGAGACCATAAGGGGCAAGGGCGAGGCGGGCGAGGCAAAGATAAGGAAACTTACCACGCCACCCTGGCTCTGTGCAAGGAGTTTGTCAGCAACATTCAACCGCTTCTCCAAGTCAATAGACTTCTCTCGCTCCGCGGCGAGACCGGTCTCCGCCTCTTTCCATTTCCTATTGTTGAAGACAAGACGGCGCGAGACGCGATGCGCGAGCTCCAGGGAGCGAAACTGCGAGTGGACGCTTTTCAGAATGAGGTCCCGCGAGGCCTCGTTGTCAGCGGGTTCGGAGCCAAGACCGCCATAAAGCCCGAAGCCTAGTGAAAAGGCGTGGCTGGTGGGATGGTCCTGTTCCTTCCAGGAAGGGAGAAGGGTGGACACCGACACTCGGTTGGAATCCTGCTCCCATATTAGAACCGGCTCGCCGGCGTCATCCTCCGTCACGGGCCCCATATTGTAGTTAGGGTGCGAGGCGGGAGCCGGGCGGCTGGATGAGCCAGTTTCGCCAGGAGGAGGCTGAGGGGGCTGAGCACGACCGTGGGCGGCTGGTTCTGCAGAAATCGTCTCGCGGGTTGGCGAGACGGGCTGACGTGGAGGCGAGGGAGACGATAGGGTGATAGGTGAGAGAGACCCCGCGAGCTCTTCTCTTCTCTTGGCCGGCTTTTCCTTCTCGAAGGACACAGTCTTTTTCTTCTTCTTGGGGCTGAGGCGAGAGGTACCTTCGCCCGCAGGCCTCTTCTTGGCGACAGGGGTCAGCGTATCTTTCGCAGCCTCCGCCGCCATATTCGCTAAAGCGAGAGCTCGATTGCTCTGGTAGGGGGGATTGACGGGGACGGTCCTTTCTCCTAGATAAGGTAACAGTTAGCGGGAGGAAAAAAAAACTTTTACAGGGACAGAAGGGAATAGAGGCTTACCTTCGCCCTGAAAAACGGCGGGCAGCGAATCCAGGTCTCGCCGCAGGTATTGGACTTCAAAATTCTTTCCCACGAAGAAGTCGCAGAGTTCTTTTTCGGCGCCCCCACCTTGGGGGTATCATAATAGCACTCGGCGGGGGATACCGGGGCGAGGGGGATGCCTCCTAGATCCCCGCGTATGAAGACGAACCGTGTCAACCAATGGTGGTTCTTGTTCGGGGTCTCGCATACTTTGAGGCCTTGACCGGTGAAGTAAGAAATGTCGTCGTCCTTGGCGTGGTAGACAAACAGCTTGCGGAAGGCGGTTAGACTGAACTCGATGCGCTCTCGCCTCAGGTAGCAGGCGAAGGCGACCAGCATAGAGATAGCATTGGGGTTGAACTGGGCCGGGACGACCCCAAAATACTTCAGCACCAATTTAACCTCCGGCCAGAGGGGGAGCCTCAGTCCCGCCTCAAAGTGCGAGACCGGGAAAGCCAGCTCATTGGAATAAAAGGTGTTGATGCACTCGCCCACCTTAGGCGGGCGAGACGGGTAGCAATCGGAGAGGTACTCGCGAGCGAAGCGGGCGTGGTCTTCCTCCGGCAGTCGGCCGAGAGGGAAGTCATGGTCGACGAAACGTTTCCCGCAACGGCTGCGGCCCTCGCCCTCTTCGATCTTCTTTTTCCCCATGATTGGAGAGAAAGCGGCAAAAGCAGAAAGAGATGGCCCAGAAAGAGAGGCGCGAGATGATGAAGGAGAAACGGGAGCCGAGGTCAAAAGAACAGTTTAGAATAGTGAGGGGCAGCGGTGGTGGTTGAAGGTATTTATAAGAGGTAGAGAAAAGGGCGGGAAAGTAAGGCGGCGGGACATGAGGGGACGTCCCGGTGCCTCGTTCTCTCCCCCCCTCTCTCTCTCTTAATTTCACTTCCTCTCTCACTCTCTCTCTAGAACTCAAGAGACGGAGGCGCCGCAGACACCCTTTCGAGGCAAGCCATCATGACAGGGTTAATAAAATAAAATAAAATAATATCTAATGAAAAGACTGCAATAATGAAAAGATGGCACGATACGACCATTGCGTGACCCGGAGCCAAAAAATGAAACCGTCCCGCAGAAGGGGGCGTCTCGTCCGAATAAGTTTGTACAACATAGCAGTAATAAAACAACGACATTAGTAAAAGCGAGATCCGGAGAAGGCGAGACGGGCTGAGACTGCTTAGTTCCGCACCCACCGCCAGTGGCCATCCTTACCTCCCGCGCATGGCAGGCGGCCAGGAAGATGAAAGGCGCGAGCGGCAATCACGCCGCGGCACGCGAGACGGAGATGTTCATCCGTCTCGTTCAGTATAGCCTGGGGGTCAGTCCCGTCCAGCACCCCATCTGCCTCCACCATCGCGGAAAGGCGGTGATGATCTACTTCCATCCACTCCATGCGTCAGTCGGAGGCTTGCTTCTCGAGCTCCATCTCGCGGATTATGTGTGTATATTTGCGGAACATCCGGGCAGTCCTCCGTTTCAACTCCAGAGGGTCCATGGGATCACCTAGGTAGTCCTCGATCTCGCTCGGATGAGGAAGGGGCGAGAGTGGGGGAGATGCGGGAGCTTTCTCAGTATCAGAATCAAAGTGGATGCCTGCGAAAATAGTGAAAGGTTACAAACAAGGATGAGCCCGCGCAAGCCGAGTAGAAGAAGGCAAATCAACCGAAAGGCGAGAAGGAAAAAGGAAAAAGATCTTACTTGGGATTCGAGGATTCCCCACCACTCGCGAGAGGTTTTCTCTCCGCGAGGGAGGTGGGGAGGCCATCTTGGGCGAGTCTGTGCGCTGAGGGACTTGACTTACATTGTCATGGGGATCGGCAGGCACCGGCGAATCAGCAGGACTTCCCTGTGAAAGCATAATCAAACAGGCGAGACAGGGGAAAGGAAAAATAACGGGATCACCTGTCTCCCCCCTGAGGAAGAGAACGGGGTGTCTATCGGAACGGCCGAAGAGGTTGCGCCCGCCGAGAGGGGAGCGCAGACGGCTTTCGCTTTCTTGGTGCGAGAGGGCGGAGAGGCTGCGGGGGGAGTACGCCCCAGATCTGGGAAAAGGGCATCTGTGCCGGCTTTGTTCTGCTTTCACACAATCGCAAGACGCTCACAGAAACTTTGACTATGAGACATTCCGGAAGAAAGGATGAAGGCAAAACGAGTTCCAAATGAAGGCTTCCTCCTCATATTTATAGACAGTACGGGGAGGAGGGGCCCACCCAAGATTCCCACAGAGGAACCTTAGCATCGCGAGCCGCGGTTGGACTTATCTTTCCGAGGTTAGAGCAACCTCGAAAAGAGCGGGGATTGTGTACAACCTGGGGCTCGCGAGAGACGGTCCAGCGGGCGAAGGGATGACTGGCGAGAGTTTAGGATGCCCACCTACAGGAGGCGAGATGGGGGATCCTCTGGAGTGGGCGAGACCTTCTAGTGGGCGAGACGGGGGATCCTCTGGGGTGGGCGAGACCTTCTAGTGGGCGAAATCATCCTAGAAGGCGAAAGAGCTCACATGCCGAAAAGGCGGCGAGACGGGCATGGCGGCCGTCTCGCCCGGCAGTATCTTCCCCACTCGCCGCAGGGGAAAAAGATATCTTTACCTATTTTGACCCACAAGGGGGATTTTACCTTCGTGCCCCAGATAGTTTTACATTATTACCCCTGGAGGCTTGCATATAGCTCTCCAGAACAGCGGAGTTTGGCTATAGGCAGACCCAGCCCAGGGTGTTTTAGTATTTTCAGGTGGATTTAAGAGTGATATTTGCAGAACAGATTCAGAAACCTATAAATAGACCGATAAGGTGCCTGAGAAAAGGTTGTTGAACCTTCCCACTTTTTCCCTCTCAGGCACCTAGCTCAGCACTGGCTAGGGAGGGGAAGACTAACAGTTCTTCCGGGTAAGAGGCGGGACCTCCAAGCTGAACCCCCTCGGTCTGTTTTCAGGTCGCTGACTCTCGTCAGGACGGTAGCGCAGGGAGAGTACGTGTGGGCTGCATCCTGTTTCGAACTCTAGGAGGGACCGGAAAGCCGGTTCCAACAGAAGATATCAATTCTGGATGCAAACCAAAGAATTCCCAAGGATTTCTCAGAAATGACTAAGGATGAGATCATCCTGATAATTATGGATAAAAGAGTCCAGAACATCATAGTAAATATCATTGATGATGCAACTTTTCAGAATTTGATTCACTGCAAGACCTCTAAGGAAATGTGAGATACTTTAATAGTCTACATGGAGGGTTCTGAAGAAGTAAGACAAGATAGAAAATCTATGCTAAACCAGGAATATGAGAGTTTCAGACAAGGAAAGTCTGACAGTATCACTGAGTGCTATAAAAAGTTTTATAGGATAGTGAATGAGTTGATGTCCTATGGGAGAATCTTCAGTACTTATGAAGTGAATGATAAATTCCTAAGATCCTTGACAAAGGATTGAGACACAAAGATTTGTGCCATTAGGGAAGTGACCAAACTTGCAGATATCTCTCCACCAACCTTGTTTGGAAAACTGCTGTCATATGAGATGCAGCTAATGGCAGGGAAAGATGAAGAGAAAAGTGCAAAAGGTGAGCATAGAGAAAAATCTGTGGCCTTCAAGGTTGAAGCCACTAAGAAAAATAGGAGGATGTCTCCATCACCTCCTAAGATTGTTGCTGAAACTACTTCAGAAAATTCAGACAATCAGAATTCAGACAGCAGTGACTCAGATGAGGATTTTGCAGCATTTACTAGACAGTTTCAGAGATTCCTGAAGAAGAAGCAGTAGAAGACTAAGTCTTCCACATCTCAGCCTAAGGATGATTATTATCAAAAGAAAAAAGTCATCCAAGAAGGAAAGGAGCAGGTCTAAGCCAAGCAAATCTACATCATCCAAGATAGTTTGCTACTGCTGTAATAGGCCTGGACATGTTGTGGCTGAGTGTCCAGATAAAAGAAAAGAGACTATAGATAAGAAGAAGAGTCAACACCAAGGCAAGAAGGAGAAATCCTTTGTTGCTAAGAAGGAGAAGACCTTGTCAGACCAATCTACTTTAGAGTCAGAATCTGAAGCTGAGGCCTACAATGGTCTATATGCAGAAGATGAAGAAGAAGAGTTTCTCCAGGTGCTGAACTCTATATATGAACAAGAAGACCATCAGTGCAAGGGACTGATGGCTATGTCAGAAGAAGACAAATGTCAGGATCAGCCTGGTCCTAGTAAGGTACAATGTCTTTCAGATTGCAGTACTGAGTCAGAGTCAGCAACATCTGCATCAAGAGATGTGGATGGGTCTGAGTCTGAAGGTGATATTCATCAGTTGATAGATGAATATAGAGATTTATTGCAGGCACTTAAGAAGAGCAAAAACCTAGCCAAATCTCGGGCTAAGGAAATTGCAGATCTTAAGATGGCTGCATTAGACTCAGAGAAGTTGCTGGATCAAAAATTGAATGAGATTGCCAGATTGAAAAACATAACTGTTATTCAAATGGGCACAATCACATTCAAGAATGATCAGATTAAAAATCTGGAGGTTAGAGTTCAGAAAGAGAAAGAGATTGTAGCTAGTTTTTCTAAATCTAAATCTGTATTACCCTTGATTGATGAGTTTGTAACTCAAAAGGGTAAGGCTGGGTTAGGGTTTAAGAAAACTGCATTGACTGCTAGGTCTAAATCTAATGGCAAAGCCCCAACACAAAACAAGAAGCCTATTGTAGACAAATCAGCTAGGGTTGTACCTAAACAAAGGTATAACAAGTTTGAGTGCTGGTGTTGTGCCAAGGTAAGCCACTTTGCCTTAGATTGTTGGCACAATTCCAGTGTCAAGGAGAGTAGCAATCTGCCTGCTAGAAGAGCTACAGGCAGATTTGTTAAAGTTCAGACTAACTTACACCAAGGACCCAAAAGTTATTTGGGTTCTAAGATTAAGTAATCTGTGTTGCAGGTGAGTCCATGTTGTCATGCCCCAATATGGTACTTGGACAGTGGATGTTCCAGGTACATGACTGGAACAAGGGGGTTGCTGAAGGACTACACAACTATCATGGATGTCCCTAAAGTAACCTTTGGTGATTCAGAAAAAGGAATCATCAAAGGATTTGGTAACATTTTTAATAACCAGATTACTATCTCTCAAGTGGCCTATGTGAAGGGTTTGAAACACAACCTTATAAGCATAAGTCAGTTGAGTGATTTAGGATATGACATTTCATTTATTAAGAATGGATGACATATCAAAAGGTCAAGTGATCAAAAGATCATATTGACAGGATATAGAAAGAGAAATGTTTTTTGTCTTAACTTTGAGTGTGAGAACAATGTTTCTCCTATTTGTCTTGTAGCTGATGAGAGAGCCTATCATTGTGTTAAATGATACAAGAGGCTGTCCCATCTTAATTACAAGACTATTGGCCAACTCTTTAGCAAAGAGTTAGTGAGGAATGTTCCTCAAGTTAAGTGTATAAAGGATGGGATATGCTCAGCTTGTCAAAAAGGCAAGCAGACCAAATCCACCTTTCATAGCCTTGAAAATAAGGATTCAGTGAGGTGTCTATACCTCTTGCATATGGATCTATTTGGTCCTATGCCTGTTCATAGTCTAGGTAGGAAGGTCTATACTTTTGTGGTAGTAGATGACTATTCTAGATATTCCTAGGTGTTCTTTCTAAGACAAAAATCTAAAACCTCAATTGTCTTATATAGTTTTGTTAAACAAATTCAGAATGAGTTGAACAGTATAGTGGTCAAAATCAGAAGTGACCATGGTACTGAATTTCAGTCTGAAAGTATGACAAGACTATGTGAAGAATTTGGGATTTTTCAAGAATTTTCCACACCTAGAACACCACAGCAAAATGGTATTGCTGAAAGGAAGAATAGAATATTGATAGAGGTTGGTTGAACTCTATTGAGTGATACTTCTCTCCCAGAATATTTCTGGGCTGAGGCAGTAAACACTGCATGTCATGTGATCAATAGGACTTCTATCAACAAGAGCCACAAAAAGACTCCTTATGAGATTGTGAAGGGCAGAAAACCAAACTTATCCTATTTTAGGATCTTTGGTTGCAAGTGCTATATACTTAACAATGGTAAGTCTTATCTAACCAAGTTTGCTGCCAAATCACAAGAGGGGATCTTTGTTGGGTACAACAACAATAGTAAGGCTTATATGGTCTACAACTTGACTACTCAAGTTGTAGTAGAGTCTATACATGTAGTCTTTGATGAAACAAGACTGATTAACTATAAGTTGCCAAGTAGTGCTTGCAGTTCTACAGGTTTAAATGAGAGAATGGACAAGCTTACCATTACAGAAGATTCTACTGCAAATCAGGAAGTGGAAAATGGTGGCTGCTGTCCAGGGGGAGTACAAGACTCTCCAGATGCTGAAGAAAACCAAGAAGTTCAGTTTAATGAAGAAGCTGGAGGTGTTCAACCTGAATATAGACTACCTCCAGCTAATAGATACTTAAAGTATCATCCAGCAAATCAGATAATTAGTGATCCAAGACAAGGAGTGCAAACAAGAAGCAGGAATCTGAGCACAGTTCTTTGCTCCAGCTTCCTATCACAAGTGGAACCAAAGAAATTTGAAGAAGCAGTTCTAGACCCACATTGGATTGATGACATGCAAGAGGAGCTAAATCTGTTCAGAAGATGCAAGGTCTGGAAGCTAGTTCCTAAGCCAAAAGACCACAATATCATTGGAACAAAGTGGATCTTTAGGAACAAATTGGATGAGAATGGGATTATTGTGAAGAATAAAGCAAGACTTGTTGCAAAAGGGTATAGGCAGGAAGAAGGTGTTGTCTTTGATCAAACCTTTGCCCAAGTAGCAAGACTGGAAGCAATCAGGATGTTCCTTGCTTATGCAACATATCAAGGTTTCAAGGTATTCCAAATGGATGTAAAATCAGCATTCCTGAATGGAAATCTAAAAGAAGAAGTCTATGTAGAGCAGCCCTCGGGTTTTGTTGATCCTCTCAAACCTTATTATGTTTATAGACTTAGGAAAGCTTTGTATGGGTTGAAACAAGCCCCAAGGGCTTGGTATGAAACCCTGTCTTGTTTCCTCATTGAGAATAAATTCTCAAGGGGGAAAATAGACAAGACTCTATTCCTTAGGGAATCTAAAGGAAAGATTATCCTAGTCCAAATATATGCAGATGACATAATATTTGGGTCTATTGAAAGTAATCTTTGCAGCAAGTTTGCAAAACTTATGCAAGGAAAATTTGAAATGAGCAGTATGAGAGAACTTAAGTTTCTCTTGGGTCTCCAAGTAAGACAGACTGAAGATGACTTGTCCATAACTCAGTCTAAGTTCACCCTAGAGTTAATTAAAAAGTATGGTATGAAATCATCCACTAACATGAGAACTCCTATGGGGTCAAGTGTGTCTCTTAGCAAAGATGATGCAGGGAAACCTGTAGATGAAACTTTGTATAGAGGGATAGTTGGCTCCCTCCTATATCTGACTACTAGTAGACCAGATATCATGTATGCTACATGTATCTGTGCTAGGTACCAATCTTGCCCTAAAGAATCTCATCTGACTGTAATGAAAAGGATTTTGAGATATCTTAAGGGCACACCTTATCTAGGCCTTTGGTACCCTAGGAATGGAGATTTTCTATTGACAGGCTATTCAGATGCAGATTTTGCAGGTTACAAAGAAGATAGAAAAAATATTACAGGCACCTGCCAATTTCTAGGTGGAAGACTAGTGTCTTGGAGTAGTAAGAAGCAAACCAGTGTGGCAATCTCCACAGCTAAGTCAGAGTATGTGGCAGCAGGAAGTTGATGTGCACAACTATTGTGGATTCAGCACCAGCTAGAAGACTATGGTATTCAAGTAAGTAGAACACATTTGCTTTGTGATTCTACAAGTGCTATTTCTATTGCAAATAATACTGTCTCACATAGTAGGACTAAACACATAGAAATTAGATACCATTTTCTTAGAGAATATGTAGAGAAAGAGGACATTTCACTAGAATATGTCAAAACAGATTATCAAATTGCTGATATGTTTACTAAGACTCTAGATGAAACTAAATTCAATAAGTTTAAAATTGAATTGAAAATGTTGAACTTAGAATAGTTTAATAAAATTGGTTAAGTAAAATGGTGTCGACACAAGGAGTTGTCTATGTCAACACATAGAAGTGGTGTCGACATTCCAGAGAAAAGATGTCGACACATCTAGAAAGTCTGTGTTGACACTTCAGAGAAGTAGTGTCGACACATCCAGAGTAGGTGTCGACACATCTAGAAGTGGTGTTGACACTTAGGTTCAACACAGATTTCGTCGAGTGGAGTATCGACTAATCATCAAGTGCAGATGTATATGTGTCGACACATAAGTTCTGTCTACTATATTAGTGTCGACACATAGTAGTAAACACCATTATCGAGACTTAAGTAGTCAATGTCGACACTTTTTAACAGTGTAGACACATTTAGAGGATTATGACGTGCATTTTCACCTTCGTTTTTAGAAAGGTATAAATAGGTCTTTAACATTATTTGTCGACACGCTCTCAATAGTTTCGAGACCAAAACTTTGTGTCGACATCTCTCTCATCTAAATTCAAGATTTCTCAAAACCCTAATGGCGCCTAAGCTTGAAGAGAACGTCAATGAAGGATATGAGCTAGTACGCAATGCATTTGACCATACGGAACCAGAAATTAAGGAGGTGGTAACCCTAATTACTGAGAATGGGTTGGAGTATCTAGTTTCTGAGCCAACCACGATTTGGAAGAAGGAAGTACTCGAATTCTATGGTGCAGCTACGTTGGATTCTACTGGACTCAAGATCAAGTCTGCAGTTCATGGTGCGAAAGTTAAACTGACTATGAAGAGTTTAAGGAAAGTTCTACATCTACCTAGAATTCAAGAGAAAGTAGAAGTGACCTCTTCCAAGATAAGGGAAGCACTTCAATGGTGTGGATTGGATCCCACCATGAAGATTGGATCCTCAATGAATAGAAAAGGAATGAATCAGTAAGGCAAATTCCTTTCAGAAATAGTTGGCAAGGTTATACTCTGCAAGCCAGGGGCATGATAAAATTTCTGCCCATATGTTCAGTTTGATGACCAGAATAATCTTCACACTAAACACTGATTGGTCAGCAGTGATATTTGAAAAGGTTAAGGAAAGCATTAAGAAGCCCAACCTGGGTAGGATAATGAGTCTTTACTATGCTGGAACCATTCCTGAAGGAATGGAATAAAGTGCTGGTTCCAAGATTAATCATATGAGAAGGATGGACATCATGATTATCTCAAGGTGGGAAAGGGTGTTAACTAAGGACATGCCTACTCCAAAGAAGGAAACACCTCCACAGAGCAAGCAGAAGAAAGCCAAAAGGGCTCCTGAACCTTCCAGTAGTTCAGAGAAGCAAGCAGCTTCCAGTTCAAATGAGGAAGAGGTTGATAATGCTGGAAGGTCACCAATAAGAAATGAAGATGCATAGAGGCAGGGGGAGCAACCATCTGCTACCCCATCCACCTGGATCCACTCCAGGGGGAGCTTCACCATGAGGAAGTGCCTACTCACTTGGACAGTGAAATGGCAACACAAACAATTCTTGAGGTAATCAGTGAAGTCAATCAATCAATTTTCAATTTTGAGAATGAAATGCTAACTGAATCTTTGGTTGATATTGATCAGACAACTCAGTTACACAGTCAACCACAAGATGCAATCTTGGAGGATACATCAACAGTTGCTGATGCTCCAGAGATAAGAGAATCTCCTGTGCCTTCTCAACAAGAGTTTACCTTAGAAGAGTTGTTTCCTGATATTGAGGGGGAGCATGCTGGTTTTGAGGGAGAGAAAACTATTTTTGAGGAAGAGCAAGCTAATCTTGAGGGGGAGCATGCGAGGTCTCATGAGGAGACTACAAGAAAAGAGGAGGAGCAAATTAGAACTGAAACTGAGGAGCAAAGGACTCAGGGGGAGCTAAGTAACACTGCACAGGAATTACCACCTAGTCCAAAAGATCGAGTAAATATAGCCAGTACCTCTGATTCTGAAGATGCAGCTGAGGTTCAAGCCAAGAAAAGGAAGCTCATGGTCTTTAAAAGAAGGAGTCAAAGCTACAAGAAGGCACTATAAACAGTTGCTCCACATCCTACCCCAACAGTTGATTACAGCTCATTGTTGGTGGCCTTGCAGGTCAAGTTGGATGAGCAAAGGATTGCCATGGAGAAGTATATGGATGAGACACATAAAGATCTACAACTCTCCTTGGCCACATATATAAAGTCAATAGGATTTGAAGTGAATCAAAATAAGAAAGAGTTGACTGATTGTTTTCACAAGGGTGTAAATGCTGTGGTTTTCCTAGCTACCCATCAAGAAAAGATAAAGACACAAGTTGATGATATAACCCTTAAGTAAGGTTATGTATTAGAAAATCAACTGAGAATGAATGATAATCTGACTGCATCTCATAATGCAATTGTTACAGAATTGAAAAATGTTGGAACAGCCCAGCCTGCTAATAAGACTAAAGCCAAGCCAGAGTTTGATAAGGAGAAGTTTGATAAGGACTTCCAGGAAGGCATAATTGCTGTCAAAACAGCTATTGAACTATCTCAAAAGACCATTTCTGGATTGCTGCTAAAGTTAAAGGGATTTTATAAGGATGGTGTTAATTTTCTGGATGAACAAATAAGATTTCAAAAGGATGACCTTAGAGATCATGTGGCCAGAGAAGTCATAAAGGGGGGAGAGAGTATTAGTCAAAGCTGGATCTGACCATGCTAAATGGATTTCCAATAGCATTAGAGCCACACTTGGATATCCACCCCTTTGTGATGATGACAATGTGGCTGAATTTGGAATTCACCATGCTATTTTTGGAGGTGAGCAAGTTGAAGTTGCTCAAGTCATTTATCCTCCAGCAGACTTTGAGATAATACATCAAGAAGTACAATCAATGTATAGCCCTCCTGAAGGAAATAAAAATATTATTCTTGAGAAAGTAGATAAGCCTGTGCCATAGGCAGTATTGAAAGAGCAAGAAACTCTTTTGTCCAAGAAGAGATTTAGAGAACAGGCTGAGTTAAAGCCAGATTTTGAGCAGTGGAGCCCAACATCTAGAAATATTATACTGACTGCTTGGAAAGTTGCAAAGGACAATACCCTAGAGAGGGGCAAATGGTACTCTGAACAAGAATGGAGAAAACATGAAGCCAGGTAAGAAGCCATAGTTCAGTATAGAAGGAAGGCAAAACTTGGGAAGCTACCTCCTAATGCACAGGAGCCTAGCAAATATTTCCCAAAACCTTATCATTATTTTGAAAGACAAAAGATAAGGGCTGAAGAGCTGAAAAAGAAAGATCTAAAGAGCAATAAGCCAGTTGATGACTCTGATGTTCCTGTGCAAGCCAAGATTCAATCAGGCAAGGGCATTGTCATCAAGAAGCCAAAGTAGCCTTAGATTAGATTTACAAGATTTTATCATATTGTAAAATTTAGTGTTTAAAATCTATGTAAACTTCTATTAAAAAAACTTTTGTAGTTGAAGCAAAACATGATTAATGCTTGTTCTGTGTTAGCATTATTATTATTCTGTAATGATTTGTTTTATATGTTTTGTTTAAGAAATTACCCTGTCATTTAATGCTGTTATACATCATATTATGTATTTATTATGTATGGTGTATATTATTGACTAAGGGTTATGACTTCTTCAAATAGGGGGAGATTGTTGGGTACATTGGAAAATGTGTACCAGATTTGAAGAAGCCTCAGCCTACTCAATGATATACATCAAGGTTTATTTGATGTGTTTTAAGTTTATATGTGCAGGTTAAGTAATTGCAGGAAATGCAGAAAAATTTCTAAGCCCATGTGTCGACACCTAGAAAGGCAGCGTCGACACTTATGAAGGCTTGTGTCAACACTGGAGAAAAGTTGTGTCGACACTTGGAGTTAATTGTGTCGACACTTGGAAAGGCTGAGCCGACACCAGAATCAACTGTGTCGACACCAAGAGGTTGTGTCGACACACAGAGAAGCAAAGTCGACAGAATCAGTGTCGACACCAAAAGGCAGTGTCGACACACAGGAATACTTAGTCGACATCAATTATGTCGACACATAGAGGCAGTGTCGACACACATAAGTATTTGTCAACATCAACTATGTCGACACACAGGACTTGTGTCGACACACAACAAAGCTTCAATAAAGTTAAAGTAAAGAAGTACTTATGTCGAGACAAAGGAGATGTGTCGGAACACGGCAAGTTTCAACAAAGTTAAAGAAAAGAAGGCTTGTGTCGACACACAGAATCAGTGTCGACACATTCTGAAGAATTAGTGTCGAGAAGCTGTTACAACAACAAAAGGAGTTGTGTCGACACCACCAAGGCTAGTGTCGACACTTAGTCCACTTGTATCGACACTTAGTCTACTTGTGTCGACACATAATGAAGATCAGTCTCGACACTTTCAGACAGAGACAGTGATTTCAAGAAGTGACTGGATGACTTGACAGCTGCCATTTCTAACCGGTCTACTGCAACTGTCAAAGCTGTCAGAAGTTTGTTAGAAACCGGATCAGTCAGTTACCATGGAGAAAGACTATATAAAGGCTTTCTCCTTCAATAGAAAGTAATGATCATAATTAAGATTGAAGATCTACACAGATATCTATCAACACATAAAGAAGAAGACCTTCGACAGAAGATCTAATAAGTTGGAGAGAGAGAACTCCATTTAAGAAGTGCAGTTGCTGAACCAGGCTGCCAAGAAAGATTTAGATTGAGATCTTAATCTCAAGTCAGAAGCTGATTGAAGATCATCTTCTCAAGAGATTCAACCCTACTGAGTTCAGATTCAAGAAGCTTTGAAGAAAGCTAAGATAGGTTGATCACTGCCATCAAGTTCTTTCAAGAACTGTTCAAGAAGCCATTCTTCCCTTCTCTCTCTATCTGGGTGGTGGTTAATTACTTTGTTTAATCAATTTTCTGTATGATCTATTCTAGATCTGAGTTGTAAGCCTATTATATAAAGGCTGAGTGTAGGAGAATATTTTCTCTGAGTGGTAGGGCTGTGAGCCTGAGGTGTAGGAGATTGAGATCTCTGAGTGTAGGCCTTGTTGAAGGCTGAGGTAGGGCAGTTGGCCTGAGTTGTAGGAGTGTGGATACACTCTGAGTTTTAGGAACCTGGTTTGGGTTCTGAGCTGTAAGATCTGAGGATCTGAGGTGAAGTGCAGAAGATGGGCCGAATCTAGTACACTGCTAGATAGGAGAAGGGAGAAAGTGGATGTACCCAGACCTTGGGGAACCACTATAAATACTGTGTGCACTCTGTGATTGATTGTTTCTGTGATTGCTGTGCTGTGTTAGCAATAGAATTTGCGGTTTATTGTTTGTTAACTGAACAGCTTTTCTGCCTTAAAAGAAAAACAGGAATTACACCTATTCACCCCCCCTCTAGTTGGTTAGGCACTAATTCTTTCAACTCTCATGGCCATCAGAGCTAAGCACCCATGCTACAACTCACATACTAGCCATATAGTTTCCAAGAGACGTGCTTCATAATCAAAATGCAATCTGGGAGCTATCACCAGCGATAGTCACTATCATCTGGCGTTAACAACAGAACTTTTCTTTTTGTACCCAGACTCAGTCACAACTGGAACATCTGTCCAGAAAAACCTGCAACATCCAGCAGTTCCAGAAAAACAAGGCTTTCACAAAATATAGCTCATCAAGAGCTATCGCCAGCGATACTCACTATCGCCCGACGATATCCACAGTTATCCAAAAACCGTGGTATTTTCTGGGTATTTTCCTGGAGCGCATCCCAGTACTGCCTGCTATTGATTTCATAGGCACAACCCCTCAGACACCAAAAAATACCCGATTATACTCGGAGTCTTCTCTGACATGCAAATTAAAACATCACCAATCCATACCAACCAGTTCGGATGGGCTTCACACAATATGTCTATTACGTACTGCGATTTCCGGATTCTATATGCAAAACTACTCGGGGATATCATGTATCAACCCATAAGAATTCCCTTCACTTTTCCACCTTTTGGTGGGGGATTCCATGCATATGCAAAAAGGAGGACTGCACTTGTCTAAGAAGGAAGATTGTTGCACTCGTAGTTCGTTTCGGAGCCATGAGCAAGCTTTCTATCCGGCTGGAAAGGAGTGCCTCGCTTTCCTCTTCACGGATCTTGCTTCGGTTCTTGATTCTGACCACGTGATCTCCTTCACTAAGCTGGCAAAGCTTCAACCTTCTTCTTCCTTAGCTCTTTCTTCTAATAACTTGATGAAAAGGAGGATAGAGAGTGAGAGAAGAGAAATGACTTCTCTTTTCTTCACTCCTTTGCTTAAGTGACCTCAGGATTTATCCCAGCCACAATATCCTCTCTTCAATAGGAATGAATGACTACGATTTCAGCTGACTGGTCAAATTTATCGCTATCCCCGGGGGATATCCGTTATCGCCTGAGCGATATCGACGGCAGCTGCTTTGGCGCCAGTCAACCACCACTCATCGGCCGCTTTTCGGCCATCCGACATGCATCTAGACGCCACGTGGCGATATCGCCACCCAATACCCACTGTCGCCACTCTGTTAGTTTACTCAATGATTCGTTGAAAGCTTCGAGAGCGTCGAGTGCGTCAAGAGCGTCAAGAGTGTCGAGAGCGTCGAGGGCGTCAAGTGTGTTGAGTGCGTTGAGTGTTATCGCCACGCGATACTTCCTATCGCCACGTGATAGTCCGCTCAACAATTCGTCGAGTCTACTCAACGCTTCGTTGAAGGAGTCGAGTGCGTTGAGTGTTATCGCCAGCGATACCCACTGTCGCCGGCGATAGCCACCTTTAAGTTCGGTTTTACAGTTTTTGGGGTGTTATAGGGGTAAACTAATAAAGACTTAAAATGAAACTATAAGGAAAAACATGATGTACTTAGGCATTAGTGAGATTATGAGAAAAGATAGGACACAATGGCGACAAATGATCCATATAGCCAACCCCACTATAGTGGGATAAAGGTTTGAGTGTTGTTGTTGATTTAATATTTGTGGTATATGGTACCTCTATTTAGAGGGCTTGGGTAACTACGTGTAACATCCCATTTCCTATTAGACCCCTCTACTTAGATCGGGTTAGGACATGTGGTGGGGGCATGGGTTTAGGCTAGTTTTGAAACATGGAGTTAGGGTGTAGTCACATGGGACCCACTATAGGGCCCAAGTTA
The DNA here is from genome assembly GCA_039583875.1 of Platanthera guangdongensis. Taxonomy (NCBI): domain Eukaryota; kingdom Viridiplantae; phylum Streptophyta; class Magnoliopsida; order Asparagales; family Orchidaceae; genus Platanthera; species Platanthera guangdongensis. Next base: position 222,441,516 of record CM077158.1, on the reverse strand, counting down.
ACCCAAGTCAAACTAGCCCAAATTGGGGTCTTAGCTACACATTGGTCCCACCACTATCCCTAATCCTAATAACAATCTAAGTGAACCATAAGCCATGTCATGGGGTCACCTATTGACCCAAGTTGACCCAAGTCAACCCTAACCTTAATTTGGTCAATCCCACACCTAAAGGCCCAATTAGTCCAAGTGGGGCACCACCATGGCCCAACCCAAGTTGAGTGGTACAATTGGGTCCATGACTATCAAGTGGGGCCAGCCCACTCATCAAGTTGACCAAGTCAACCCTAGAAGTCAACTTGGTCAACCTTAGGCCTATTTAAAGGATTTGAAGACTAAGCCCATTCCCAAATGGGCTAAGCCCATAAGCCAAGGCCCATGAATAGGCCAAGGGTCAAATTACATCCCCTACCCCCTGGTTTTGGAGGGTAGTGACATGCATGCGGGTAGTTTAGGAATTTGCTAATGAAGGAGAGAGAAAAGAGAGGAAATGGGGGATGAAGGCCATGTGACCCTCCTCCTCTCTTCCCAAGCCTTCCTCTGAGTTCACACATCATTTCCCAGCCATTTTCAGTAAGCTCCATGACACATGGCAGCCATAGTGAAACATCATATGCTAGGCCGAATTTTCACATGCTCAAAACACCACAACCAACCCTCTTCACCCCCATTTGACTTCACCATCAGCTTAAGAAGGTCGAGAGGAGTGGAAATCGAGTCCTGGATTGAGGCAAACCGTGGAGAATCGGAGCTTGGAGCAAGCTCGCCAGAGAGATCGTCGACCATGGCACACCACCACCGCACGCGTCGCCATGCCCGGCTACAGGTCCGTTTCACCTCCCCTCACACCGTGCTAGTTTCCTAGATCTACTAGGAGAGATATCGGGCTCAAATGAGCCCGATCCCATGAGAGGAAATCAAGAAAAATCCATGAAATTTGAGGTGTTTGGGTTCGCCGGAAACCGCCGCCTCCGGGGGCCAAGTCGCCGCCAATCGATGGCCACCATCTCAAAAGAGGTGGTGGTGGTGGTGGCTAGCCAGGGAGGTAGTCGGATGTCCGGGAAACACCAAGAGAAGCTGCTATAGGCGGGATGCATGGACCGTCGGCTGGAGGAGGAAGATGATGGGATGTCGTTGATTTAAATGTCAATTAAACTATAGTGTTATTAATATTTCTGTCACACATTATTCAGACACTTAAATGTTAATTTTAGGCCTTGTAGAGGCATATTCAGAAAACATTTTCTACATAAACAATGTAGCCCTAGGTCTTAAATTTAAAATGACACCCTAAAATTGTAATTTGTAGCACTATAGCTTCCTGTAGGGCCATTCTACCAAGACTGGTCCTAGGCTAGGGCAAATATTTAAATGAGTGCCCAGGCCAAACCATAAGTCCTTATGACTTGCGATTTTGGTCATGCATGTGTCTAGGTCATACTTAGGTATTGACAAAAAATGGAAATTTTTGGAAATTATTTTTCCATAATATTTGGAGAAATATCATTTATTAAATTAATTGAATATCTGGAGATCTACAACTCCAAATGCCCCCAAATTTGGCTGGCATGGCCATTGGGTCATTAGAAGACCATGGCAAAAGGTTAGGCCATTTTAACATTTGCATGCTTGGGAAATCACACATGCATGAGATAGGTATGTTGAAATTTGGGGTGCCTATAGTAAAAATAGAAAAATGGGAATTTAGCCCATTTGGGCCATTGCATGTCCATGAAACTCTGGACAAAGGATTATAGGGATGTAATATACTTCCCATGGGAAGTTTGGAGTTTTTAGAATCAAAAATCCCATTAATTAGAATTATTGGAGAATATGCCTAGATAAGAGATAAATTTGAATCTTAGACACATGAATTTATTAAATTCTGAAATTTTGTCACAAACTTTATTAGGACATTGATCACCTCTGGAAAACTTTAGGGGACTGTTAGGTGATGTTAACTTGGATTTTAAGTAAAATTTTTCATTTTGCCCATTGTGGAAATTAATTAAAAATAAGGGAAATTATTGCTTAAATACTATGGAAAAATTTACAGTAACATATTTCTTGATTAAATCCATGTCAATTTATTTGAGAAATTTTGGATGTCTCGGTATTCTGAAAACCCTAATAATGTCATTTTGGTAATAATTGTTCATATGGATATATGTTAGGTCAAATCACTGTTTAGGATTTTGAAATTCTGTATTTAGCTTTATTATATCAACATGGATACTCAGTAATTTTCTTAGAATTTTTTGTTGTATAGTTGATGTACTTTATTTGGAAAGTGGTCAAATTGGGATTTTAATATTAAATGGGAATGAAATAGAAATTTGCATGTGAAAATTATGAAACCTGATAGACAGTGATATTTAACCTCATGGAACACCTAGTAAATTCCTTAGGTAGGTTGAACCATTATATGTAGTATATCATGTGCAAGGTGACCCAAGTCACTCAATTAAAAGAATTAATTTAGGCTCTTAACTCCTTAGAAAAATAGTGAAACCTAGGATGATCAACATCATACATCAGAGCCAACCATGATAAATTATTAGGGGCAATTGGCCCAAGAGTTTGGAAGACACGTCATACGGGTCAACATTAGGTCATGGGCGCGCTTAGTAAAGATAACATATAATACTTGGACCCTCAGGGGATTAGGTTGTCGGTTAAGATGGAATTTATGTTGGGAAGATGAACCCTAATTGGTGTCCAATAGGTCACTTCTTGATAACGAGTGGTAGAGTGCAAAATCCCAAGGATAGTGGCTAGAACGGAGATCGGCGAAAGACTGTCGCTCTCCTGATAACATTCTAAATTATTAGGTTTGTCCCAGAGTATCAATGAGAGTTGGTATGGATCATGGGTAGACATTAATAAAAGTAAATATCCGTGAGCAAGGGAGCTTTGGGCTTCAGCCCATCGTAGTTCCTAGTGCCCCCGAGAGCCCTTCACCCGGCATGCCCTGGGCAGTACTGCGATTAACCCTAAATTTCTAGGTACAACAAACATTAGAAAAGAGTAGTCTAATACGCTAAAGCATTGATGAACATTCTCACCCGTGAAGGGTTGGAGGGATTCAGAACTAAGGCATTGATGTGCAATCTTACCCTTGATGGGTTGGAGGGTTTCGGGACGGGTTGGTCCTGCAAGCTGGAGGCTCGAGTTGGAATATCTTGCATGTGCATAAAAATAAACTTGTGGCGGGTCATGCGGTACTAGGCCAATCATCGCACCGATGACAGTATGGTGACTCTGGCGAGGGGTGATGGTTTGAGGGGCCAGTGTGTTATTTTATACTGCGGTTTGGAGGACGATCCCCAAAAACGCACACTCGACCAAAAAGACTTGTGGGTAGCCATCAAATAGTACGTAAAGACTATAGAGTGCACTTAGGACGTGTACAGAGGCGTATGGGAGGTCTAGGCCTCGTAGTGTGTATACCCGCCTAGGAGTGGAGATGCCTGCTCCACTGCTACCGTATCCACAATGGTGGTACCAGAGAGTGATTCTAGCTCCAAAAAGCGGGAACTAAAGGTCTGTGATCACATAGTCGTTTGTGTGAGTTGCACTTACATGAATCATAAAACGCATGCATATCATACATTCATAACTAGGTCATACGCACCATAGATCCTTATCATATAAATTAATATGAGCTCTTTTTTATGATAAATTATATTTGGAAACCTTAACTTATAAGTTTGTATGGGCATTCATATAAGTTAAGGTACTTATGTAATGGTAGTTTAGTAGTAGCATATTCTACTTGTCGTTCTTTACTCTATTTTCTTTCAGTACCTTATTTACTTACAACACCTTACTTATTTTTTATACAGTTCTTCATACCTTACACATGTTATATATATAGAACTGCTAGAGTAGAAATAGTTGTTATTATACTTGTTAGTATAGCTCCACTGTCACCTGTTTCTTGTTATACCCCTTGTTGTCCTCCCCTTCATCCTACTGCTCGGTGCCTAAGAGTTGTGGGGGCGAGGTGTGGAGGAAACGTCTTAGTATTTATGACTAACGGTCGGTTCTGACCAAATTATTTTAGGAGCTCAAGGAGAGGGAGTACCAGCACGACTAGCAGGGCGAGGTGGCGGGACGTGAGGAGGTGATACCACCACTACCTTCTACTACTACTACAACCCGTCATCATGGGACGAGTTTTCTGATGATAGTTTAGCTTCCGCTTTGTTGTCATTTTGAGAGAGAGATAGGGAGATTTGATTACATGTACAGGGCATAAGCCCCTTCTCTTTTATTGTACTCATTCTGGACTTTATTGTACTTTCATTTTCATTATAGAAGATAGTGCTGTGACTTGTGGACTAGCTGTCTATACACTGCATTTATGCTTCTATTTCTCAATTGGCCGAACAGGTTATATGATCGTACTGGACGGCAGGATCGGCGTCTTGCGGTGTCGACTATCCCGTGAGTTAGTGTCACCGTAATACGGCGGTTCTGGGCATAAAACCGGGAGCCTCCTTGGTAAGGGGGAGGGGGTCTTACAAACTGGTATCACTTGTACAAACGATCATAAGAGAAGCAGTCCACATTACTGGGTAACCCTGCTTGAGCATTAGTTTGTAGACAAACTATGCAGTGGAAGCAATGGTGTGCCCATGTGTAAAAAGTCACATAAAATAGTCCACCTAAGCATTGAGTTAGGCCAATTCTAATATAAACCTTACCTTTATGCAGTCTCCACACGTCGTCGTACCGCAGAATGTGGTTCCTCCCCCTCCGGTTGCCATTTCTTTTCTGCAGATAGAGATGGGGCAAACCCTGACAGCCATTCTTGAGGCCTTCAGAGCCCAGCAGGTTACGACACAGCTGCCAAATCTGGGATCAAACTGGCTGAGTGCATTCAAGAGTTTGTCCCCGCCTATGTACCATGGAACGGGGAATGTGGTAAAGACCGAGGAATGGCTCGAGGCCATACAGGAGATGATGGCAGACATCAGCTGCCCTGTCATCCAGGCAGTCCCTTTGGCATCTTCTGTAACGCCCCCACCCGTCACATGACATATAACGGTGGGTCCGGTCGGGGCCCCACGCCATATAACACAGACAAGCGAAGGAATTACGTGTGGAAATCAAAATCTATACGTATCCTTAACTCATTCCATTCTAGCGCAGCATTTTTCTTGTTAGCATGAACTCAAACCAGAATGTCCACCATATATAAAGATCACATTTATATATACCAACACCAGGAATGTATACAACTCACACACCCTGGCCTTATGGCCTTACAGGTTCCTCTTTACACAACAACAATTTCGTACATCGGCACGCAGGCCGGCCACACATGAAATCCAAACACAGCTCTTCGCATGACCTTCAAGGGCCTATAGCAGCAAGCTAGCCATTCCACTTCTTCCATTTAAGCCGCAACACCTGCAATTCCACATCCAAGCCAACACAGAAAACAAAGTAACGGTCAGCATTTGGCTGACCCATTATAACGACCCTACCCCCTACTCGGGGTAGTGGTTCCTTCCCTGTATACAGTGCTGTCATCTATCATCAAGTATCATCAAGCATCATATGTATATCATATGTTTATCCTGCTAGCAAACACATAACATCACAAACGCTGGAATTCACCAGACGTTCCGTGCACTCAGGGCACCTTCTTGGCGTACCGAAATCCACCAGTCGTATGCCGCCGATCTGAGGTGTTAACTTGTTGGTTGACCGGACCTAGTCCACTAGTCTCGCAAGCTGGCGACATCCCGCCCAAACCACTCAGAGGTCCAACCTCACAGCATCCAACAACCAGAGCAGGTCGACCCACACCATGTGGTGTAGCACGCCGGGTTTATCCAAGCTCCCCAGGCAATGTCTACCCATCGACCCCCCTCCTAATCCGATCGACCCACACTATGTGGTGCAGCAAGCCGGGTTTAACTCGGCTCCCCAAGCATTGCCACCCATCGATCCCTTCCTAACTAGATCAACCCACCCTAGTGGTGTAATAGTCGGGTTTATCACGAGCTCCCCAGGCATGTTACCAATTGATCATATCACAACCAGGAGCTTTGCCAAAGCCTCCTCACATTCAGCATCACATCCATACATTCATCACAAGAGAAAACCATTTGCATCTTATCAAATCCACGGAGTCATCTTCGATTTACCCATGAACATCACCAATCCAGACTACCGGTCCAGATGGGCTTCACACAGCATGCCTATGCCGTACTCCATATTTCCGGCTCTAGATGCAGACTCAACAAAGGAATCTCTTCCGCAAATCCACCTCTTGGTGGAGGATTCCAAGCACATGCATAAAGGAAGGACTTCAATGTCCAAGAAGGAGATCGTTACCCTTGAAGATCGCTTCGGCGCCATGAAGTAGCCGGATGGAAATCACCGCCTCGGCTCTGCCTTCACGAATCCGCTCTCGAATCTTCGCTCCGCACTCCGCAGCTCCTACAGCAGCTGGTAGACTCCTCCCTTCTCTCTCCCTTAGGCCTTTCTTCTCTCTCTCTCTCTTGGAATGAAGATGAAGAAGAAGAAGAAGAGAAAAGAGGGTTTAAATCCCCTTTTTCTCGGCCTTCACAACACTTGGACAAAGCCCAGCCACTGGATCCAGGAAGAGGGAAACAAACGGCTCAGATCTGGCCAGAAAAGCTAAAACACGGCCTGACACGCCCTGTGACACGCCCGTGTCACAGGCCGTGTCTCTCTAAGCGGCAGATAACCGACTCAATCCAACCAGTACACGGTCGTGTGACACGCCCGTGTCACGTGCCGTGTACCCGACACGCCCTCAGACACGCCCGTGTCTGAGGCCGTGTGCCTCAACGAAAATAATCCCAAACCAACCCGAGACTGCATACGGACTGGCACACGGCCTGGCACACGCCCGTGTTCATGGCCATGTGCACCAGGACACACCCATGTCCCGCAAACACGCCCTAGCTCGAACCGTCGAGTTGAGCTCGACGACTACTGACACGCCTTGTGACACGCCCGTGTCACAGGCCGTGTCCTCACTCGACACTCGCCGATCGTCGAGATAAATTCATCGACATCACGGTCGATCGTCGACACGGCCCCGACACGCCCTGCGACACGCCCGTGTTGCAGGCCGTGTCCGCTGTGTCGACTCCGAATTTCGTCGACTGCCCGACTCGACACTACCCAGGCCTGACACGCCCTGGGACACGCCCGTGTCCCAGGCCGTGTCACCCAAGCCTGAACCCGATTTTGCTCAAAATCATCCACTTGATTTCGGGGTGTTACATCTTCAACACTAGATGCCCACGTAAATAGGTGGTGGAAGTCCATGCTGGACTCCACCTATGCAGATATGGCACTGTCAGATATTTCTTGGGAGGAGTTCAGTGAGGCATTCTTGGAGCATTTTGTGTCTACCACAGACCGGGACGAGCTAGACGAGAGATTTTTGAACCTCAAATAGGGGACCAGGTCAATGATCGAGTACTAGAGGGAGTTTTCCCATCTGGCCAGGTTTGTGGGGATACATGATTTGGACGACAGGAGGTATGTAAAAATATTCTACCGGGGCCTTAGGGATGATTTGAGACAGGCCCTACTATTCATCTCTCATGACACTTCAGCTCAGATCATATAGATGGCCAAAAAGCTGGAGGCAGACCAGCTGATAGTGCAGAGTATGGGAAAGAGACTGCTGGATGGGTCGTCCTTCGGGGAGAATAGTCGGGGCTCACAGAGATGCAGAGTTATGATGCACAAGAGGGGTGGGGGATGCTATCGTCCCAACTTCAGGCAGGAGTAGAGGCCTCCCGCAGTACCAGCTCCTCCACCACTACAGACACATGGCCACATGAGGCAGGATGATCGTGTCCAGCGACCGGTAGATTGTTTCGGGTGCCACCAGCCGGGCCACATTAGATCTGAATGCCCGCATTAGTTTCGTCCATTTCCTCCTCCACCTCCTCCACCTCCAGTGGCTCCTCCACTACAGCATGGCCAAGGCTGAGGATGAGGTCGAGGCTGAGGCCGAGGACCTTATGTCCAAGGCAGAGGACAAGAGCCGATGTACGCATTAGAACTCGCTGAGCTGAGGAATCCTGAGGATGTCATCACAGGTACTTTAAATTGCATTATGAATTTAAGATTTTTTCAATATATAGTACTTAGTCTTTTAGAATAACAACCAATTAGAAACTCAAATCAATCTCAGACATAGTCTTTATCAGCGGCAAGCCCGCTCATACTCTGTTCGATACGGGTGCTTCACACTCGTTCATATCAGAAGCCTTTTTGGAAGGACTGGATGGCGTGGAACGATCCATGAGCTCGACGATGAGGGTGTGGCTACCTGATGGATCAGAGTTATTATCCTCTGCCAAGTGCAACATGGAGGCAAAAATTGGCGGAAAGACATTTGAAGCACCTGCAATGATCCTAAGGATGCCAAACTTCGACCTGATCCTGGGCATGACATGGTTGCATGGGAACCATGCCCGGATCGATTGCCCGTCGAAGAGGATCACATTGAGGTACGGGGACTCCTACGTCATTGTCGAAGGTATTATACTTGTTTCCCACCTTTTATTATCATTTGTACAGGCTGTCAAAGCCCACATACAGGGAGATGAAGTATACATTATCTGATTCGAGATGGAGGGAGCAGAGGATTCTATTGTTGACATCCCGGTGGTTCGGAAATTCTACGACGTATTTCCGGAGAAATTGCCCGGATTGCCACCGGCAAGGGACATGGGCTTCCGCATTCAGTTGGTGCCAGGAGCGAGACCCGTCTCTTGGGCACCATACAAGATGGCCCCAAAGGAGCTAGCGGAGTTTAGGACTCAGCTACAGGAGCTGGTGGAGTCATGATTTGTCCGATCGAGCTAATCACCATGGGGAGCACCGATGTTATTTGTCAAGAAGAAGGATGGGTCACTGCGGCTCTACATCGACTACCGGGAGTTGAATCGGTTGACGGTCCGGAACACATACCTGCTGCCCTAGATCGATCAGCTTTTTGATCAGCTTCAGGGAGCCTTCTGGTTCTCCAAGTTGGATTTGAGATCCGGATACTATCAGCTGCGGATCTAGGATGAGGACATTCCGAAGACAGCTTTCAGTTCCCACTATGGATTATACGATTTCACGGTGATGCCCTTCGGGCTCATAAATGCACCTTTTGCATTCATGAGTTTGATGAACCTCATCTTCGAGCCCTACCTGGACATATTTGTCATAGTCTTCATCGATGATATTCTGATCTACTCCCAGACATAGGAGGACAACACTCAGTATTTGGCAATGGTTTTGGGGAAGCCGAGAGAGCACCAGATGTATGCCAAGTTCTCCAAGTGCTAATTCTGGCTGCAAGAGGTGACATTCTTGGGGCATACTATTAGTGGGGCAGGGTTGGCCGTGGACCCAGCCAAGGTGCAGGTAGTTAGAGATTGACCGTGAACAAAGTCAGCTTCGGACATACGCAGTTTTCTGGGACTTGTGGGATATTATCGCAAGTTCATGGAGGGATTCTCGAGGATATCACTCCCCCCTCACGTCCTTGACAAAGAAGGAGGAAGCTTTTATTTGGACGGAGAAGTGCGAGGCAGCATTTCAGGAGCTAAAGGATAGGCTCACCTGTTCCCCCATCCTTGCACTTCCATCTGGGAAGGAAAGATTTCATATTTATACTGACGCCTCATATCAGGGGATGGGTGTAGTCCTGATGCAGCACAGACATGTCATCGCATATGCTTCGAGATAGTTGAAGAAGCACGAACAGAACTACCCCGTACATGATTTAGAGCTCGGGGCGGTGGTATTTGCATGGAAAATTTAGAGGCATTACCTATATAAGGTTCATTGTGACATCTTCTTGGATCACAAGAACCTCAAGTATGTTGACACGTAGAAGGACCTGAACCTGCGCCAGAGAAGATGGCTTGAATTTTTGTGCGACTATGATTACACCATGTATTATCATCCGGGGAAGGCGAACACCGTGGTAGATGCCTTGAGTAGGAGAGCCAGCACCTCAGGACCAGAGCCTCGGGTGATGTCTATGGAGCTGCTGTAGATGCTAAAGGATATGCACATTTCTATCATTTTCGAGTCCGTGCCGGAGATTTATCGGGAGTACTTGAACTCCCTGATCCTTGAGTGTGATATACGAGAGCGCATCAGGATACAACAGGGGCTAGATACAGCTTTGGAGCCGGTATTCAGGGCCCTGGAATGGGGCAAGATAGAGGATTATTCCTTGCGTGGTGACCTCGTTCATTTCCGTGGTCATGTTTATATACTTGCAGGAGGTGGTATCTGGGAGGATATACTCAGGGAGGCACACTGTTCTCAGTACTCAGTGCACCTCGGTATCACCAAGATGACAGTGGATCTGCGGAGGAGCATGTATTGGCCGGGAATGAAGAGGGAGATCATCTACTATGTGACACTATAACATCATATTTCCAACTAGACCACTAAGAGTGGTTTTGGCCATAACTAGGTCATGACAAAACCCTAGGAAGCCAGAAATGGGCCAAGAGATAGAAGGCTAAGGTGAGGATCACCATGGTCTGCCTATGGCACAACGTCATCACCAAACCTAGGGTTTGACCTTAGGGCTTCACCATGACTCCATGACCCCAACACAACATCACTAACCCATTAGAGGGTCCACTAGAGCCTTAAGGGTCCATTGGAGTCAACCCGAGGTGGCCAATTTGACCTAGGACCACCATAGACCTAAATAGGGCAAGGTGCCCTAATCAAGGGCAGTTGACCTCCAATGTGCCCAAATAACCCTACCAAGGACTTACTAGACCTAAAGTGAGGTCAATGGGTCTCTTAGGACCCAAGAAGGGCAGTCCAAAGGCTTAAGTTGACCAAAGTCAACTCTAACCCTAAATGGGTCAACGTACCCTAAATGGGTCAAACTAACCTGCACAAGGGCCAATTGAAGTTCCCTTAGCCAAGTGGAACCCACACATACCTTCATAACACTAGTAAGAGGCCAATGGGTCACCAAGGACCCATTGGGGCCAACCAAAAAGGCTAAGTTGACCAAAGTCAACTCTAGCCCTAAAGTGGTCAAGTGCCCTGCCTAAGGGTCAAGTGACCTCCAAAGGGCCAAGACAAACCCTACCTAGGCCTTAGGGGAGGCCAATGGGTCACCAAGGACCCATTAGGGCCAACCTCAAAGACCAAATTGACCAAGGTCAACCATGGTCAAAGTTTAGGTCAAGTTAGCCCAAATTGGCTAACTCAAGCTCAAGCCCAATTCACTTGGGCTAACCTTGCTTGGAAGGATGAAATAAACATGTGGGCTGCCATTGGGTTAGGTAGGAGTCAAAATTCAGCTTGGTGAATGGGAGAGAGAAAGAGCTTCAAAGGGAAGAGAAAGAAAGAGAAGAAATGGAGGAAGACTTGGGCTCATCCTTCCCCTTCCCCAACCCCCCCCCCCCCCATTAAACTCACCAGGACAAGGGGAGTTCAACCAGCTACTCCTTGACTGGCTGGAGCCAGGCTTCTTCCCCCACCTACCAAGGCCGTCAATGTTGACTAGAGGCCAATAATGGCAAATGCATTCTCAGCCACCTAACACCCTATTTCCTCTTTTTAAAAGCTTCACTGGACTCCAATGAGTCATTTCCACCACTTACCCGAAGGAGCCAAGGTGTTTCACAGTGCTGTTGCAGAATTCCGACCACCACCACCACCAAAATGGTTTCCCGGCGATCGGCAAGGCTACAACCGCCCAACAAGGTCCTCCTCCACTCCTTCTTCCATGTTTAGATCATAGCAATCACTAGGGCCAAGGTTCGGGCTCAATTGAGCCCAAACCAATTTCCGGTTTTCATGGTTTCGGGCCGAAGTTTTACTTGGTAGAGCCGCCGGATCTGTGCTCTCCGGCGGCTGTGCCGCTGCCTGGCGATGACCACCACCTCAACGGAGGTGGTGGTGGCGGTGGCCGGTCGGGGAGGTGGCCGAAACACCGGCGGCAGCTCTTGGAAGGAGCTCTAGGTGGGAGAAATCCAGATCGTTGGCTGAACGGGGAAGATGAAGGGATCCCGTCAAATGCGCGCCAAGGTTCGTGCGAAATCAGATTTCAAACTATAGTCTTATAAATTTCATTTTTATGATTTATGTCACACATTATGTAATTAATGTTCGTAATTTTTAAAAATAGATAGAGGCACTATCTGAGAAAATGATCAACACATGATTCGTAGCCCTTTGAGTCTACTTTAATATAAAATTAGTTTGAACCAATTTGGGTGCCTGGTCTGACCAGGGAACTCATTTTGGTGGGACCTACACCTAGGGCTAGGCAGAAATTAAATTGAGTGCCCCCACTTCATCTTTGGCTCCAATGATTTGAAATTTTGGCAGGGAGTCCCCTTGAACCATATCTAGGTACTGCCCAAAAATGGGAATTTGTGGGGACAATATTTCTATAGGTTTGGAAATTATTTAATTTCACTAGGATAATTTAATTAGGTGGTCTAATTACCTCCAAACCCTCCCAAATTTTGTTGAGTGGTCCCTGGACTCATGCTATGTCTCGGTATAAAGTTTCACCTCATTTGGATGTGTTTTGAATAGGTATTGACCTAACCCCAACTTTACCTTAATAAGGGTATTTTGGTCAAAAAGTGCACTTTTGATTTTGAGTGACCAAATCACCTCAACAGAGGCTGAAATTTGGGCCACTGAATTGGTATGGCATTTAGCACCTACCCATGGAATTTGGGGTAGATTGGAATTGATTTGCCCTAAGATATAAGGCCATACCCTAAGGAAGGGCTTTTGTGCCTTGTGAAGGGTATGAGGCCAAAACACTTTGAATGAACTTGTAACTTTGTAGAGAGGGTCCTAGGGTAGATAACACACTCTGGTAAAAATCTTAAAGGATTTTGAAAAGGGTAGGGCCCACAAAACCCTAACCCTAGCTTAGGGCATAAAACTTGTAGTGCTAAATTAGGTTAGCAAAACTCCTTTAAATATAATGAAATTTTGGTAACGTGGGAATAAGGATAGGTTGAGCCTCTGTTAATTTATTTAGGAATTTTGGACCAATATTTGGAGCACTTCATTTGTAACCCTTGGGATAACCCTAACTAATAATTTGACAATTATGATCCCACTGCCCATTTAAAGGTCATGAAAATTTGACATAGGTAGTTTTAGACCATATTTATCATCTATGAATTTTAATAGAATTTTTGAATACATATTTAGGGTATCTACTTCACAAGTTCATAACTTTGGGAACATGCTAAATACTTCTTACAGAGCTCAATATTAGATGAAAAATTATGGAACTTGATAAGTAGTGTTCCTAGTACAGTATGCTCATGTGGGAATTTATTTGGAATTTTTATATGTATAATTAGTATACTTTGTTCATTAACCCATTCACTTGGAATTTTATGAAACAATCAAGTATAGACTTTATTATTCAATGGTAAATTGTGAAACTTGACCTAAAGAATTTATATGTCCTTATAATCATACTAGGATTTTATCTGAATTTGTGGAAGTATTATTACGGTACATACCTCTTAAAATGATTTATTATGGGATATATTTGAAAATAAAATTAAGGGCTAAGACCTTGCTGAAACATTGTAAGGCTTAGTCATTGGAGTTGATTATTAATTTTGTAATTATCATAAATTTAGTGGAATATTATCTTGTAGGAAATAGGTACTTCTTGTTCAAACTTGGGTTTTTTGGCTACTAGAATAAATAAATAAATTATCAGACAAATTAGAAAAATTATGAATTTCTAGATTTATGCTAAAATAGTCATTATAGCCCTCTAATAATTATCATGTGGGTATTGGATGATTATTGGGTGTATCTCCCATTTTACGAGTCATATAGCTTAAGTGGTCTGCATATAGTAAAAACTGCAGAAATTATGTTTGAGTATAATTGATGCATGTCTTGGGATTAGTGGTATGCTGGTTTGGATGGTTAAAAGTAAGTTCATTATTGCTAGTAGCATGAGTAGAGGGATGGATTGACTAGAGTTAGGCGGTGCTCGGGATCGACGAAAGATCGTCTTCCCCGTAGGGAGGAAGTGTTTAATGTACTAGGGCTAGGTTCAGTAAAATTAATTAAGGGTCGGGAAATTGGGTAGCAACCAATAATAGTAAGTGCCTTGCGAAATGGAGCTTTGGGCGTAATACCATCGTAGTTCCTAGTGCCTTCGAGAGCCCTTCACTGGGTATACCTTGGGCAGTCCTGGGCTAACGTAAACGGTATGAGTGATAAATCTTAAAGAGAAACTAGAATAATTAGGGGTTCACTTTCACACACCCCAGTGTCTCGGGGAGTTGGTTTGACTCGATTGATATTTGTGAGTGGCAGGATGGCCCAGCGAGTTTCGGCTCGATTGCTTGAGACGGACATTATGGTCCGGGGAGCTTCGGCTCGGTTTTCAATACGATAAATTTGCATGTGCATAAAAGGAAAGAAAATTAAGGTGGTGGGTCTTCAGTATTGGAGGGTCGATGCACCGACGCCAATACGCTGACTCGGCAAGTGTGGTTAGCACTTCACCAACAGAAGTCCGGTGCGCCAGCCGGCAAGAGTACGCAGGAGTCCGCTTCGTGCACCAAGCGTTGAGACGTACGATATGTCTGACCGGTAGTGCTTTACTAGTTTAGAGGTGGGCGAGGCCCAACCCACCGCTTCCGTCTGCCACTACGGAGGTATCCTGGGAGGTTACGGCTCCAAAAAGGGGGAACTAAAGGTCTGCGTGCACAGAGTCAGGTGTGTGTGTTGCAAATGCATGTTCCATCATACCCGCTCACATGTCATAGCATAATCGATTCATTTAATCCTGACACCTAAGGTATAAGTGGAATGAGACGCTTATACATTGGGACCTGCAAAACGACCCCTTGGTTTATAAGCTTGTGTGGGCAAGTTTATAAATTAAGGTCAATTTTGATATAAATTTACTGCTGTTTGATAACCGACACCCCAACGTATAAATTGGTATGAGACTTTTTATACGATGGGAGCCTTGTAGAAGACCCCTTGGCTTATGTGTTCTCACATAAGTGAAGTTTACTTTTCATATTTCAGCTTACTGTCCATACCTATTATAGAATTGCTAGTATAGGTCCGCTGTCATCTGTTTTTAATTATTCTTCACCTTCAAGTCCTCCCCTTTCTTTCTCTCCGCTCGGTGCTTAGGAGCCATGGGGGAAGCGGCGGGGGATGATAGGGCTTAGTCTTTTAGACTAACGATTTTCGAACCGCATCATTTAGGGGATCGTGGAGCCCAGCATGGAGGAGCAGCCCTAGAGACCGGTGTGCTTGGAGATGGGGCAGTCTAGCACCGAAGTTCAGACAACAGGGACTGTGAGTCCTGACCACTATTAGTTATAGTATTTGCTTCCGCGTTGAGAGATTTGTAGTGAGTACATGATGTACTGGGCATGAGCCCAAGATCTTATAATTTTGTTGTATCTGTGGACACTCCCTTCGTGGAGATTATTTACATATATATGTGATTTCTGTGGACTTGCTTTACTATTTTACTACAGTTGCGATCGATTTGGCCGGCAGGATCGGCATTTTGTAGTGATGACCTTCCCTGGTGCGAAGGTGTCACCGCAAAGCGGCGGTTCTGGGCCTAAGACCCCGGTGTTTTAAAAAGAAAAAAAGGGGGTCTTACAAGTGGTATCAAAGCAGACCTCGATCGAAAAGTAGCAGTCCACAACCCTGGGTCACCCCCGCGCGAGTTTAGTTTGGGGACAAACTAAGCAGCGGAAACAGTGGTGTGCCCATATGAGGGATCACATGTACATTGTCCACTTTAACTAGGTTGAGTCGATTACTTACAATTGCCTTTTGTTATGCAGCCCCCAGCACAGCCTACACCGCAAGGTGGAGCCCAACAGACTCCGGACATTGCACCACCACCACCGGTCCCCACTCCTTTCCTTCAGTCAGACATGGGGCAAACTCTTACAGCTATCCTTGAGGCCTTCCGGACTCAATAGGCTCCGGCTCCGCAGCCAAACCAGGGGGCCAACTGGTTGAGCACCTTCCGAGGACTTTCTCCCCCGTCCTACTTGGGGAGAGAGTCAGCAGTTCGGATGGAAGAGTGGCTGGATGTTATGTACGAAATGCTTACCGGGATACGGTGCCCCTAGGAGGAGAGGGTGGCTTTGGTGGTATCTTTCCTGGAGTCCCATGCCAAGAGGTGGTGGAAGATGCTGCTGGACACGACGTTTGTCGATAGGGAGGTTGCGGAAATTACCTAGGAAGAGTTCAGGGCCACGCTGCTGGAGCATTTTGTCCCGCAGTCGGCCAGGGATGAGTTGGAGGAGCGGTTCTTACAGCTGAAGCAGGGCACCAGGACGGTGGTGGATTACCATCGAGAGTTCGACCATTTGGCTCGATATACAGGTTCTTACTAGGTGGACGAAGCAGGATACATCAAGAGGTTCTATAAGGGTCTGAAAGAGGAGTTGAGGGAGGCCTTATTGTTTGTATCTGACGGGCCTATCTCCCGAATTTTGGAGATGGAAAAGAGGATTGAGGCTGATTGGCACACCACTCGGGGTCGAAAGCGGCAAGCGGAGGATCAGGGCCGGAGGGCCAGAAATGATCAGCGTCGAGGTGCTATACCAGATGGGAGAAGGACAGAGGACCAGCCTCATCAGGAAGTGAGGCAGGAGCCGAGGGAGCAGGTGATATTGGCGCCTCAACCTCTTTGGATACAGGAGATGCCGAGACCCGGGGGTATGGTGTATCCCCCACCAGAGTGCTTACATTGTCATTAGGTTGGGCATCTCCGGAGAAATTGCCCCATGAGGGGGGCACCACCTCCAGCACCATAGGGTGGCCCACCTGCTCAACATTTCGGAGGCCGAGGACGCAGCCGAGGACGTGGTTACCAGGGAGGGGATCGAAGACAAGAAAGGGAGCAGGTGTATGCTTTGGACCTGGCGCAGCCTCAGAACCCAGAGCAGGTCATAGCAGGTACGCCAAGATGTTTAAATTGTTTAAATTGAATTCCCTTTCTCAATTGCCCAACAAGTAGAACTGCCCTAAGTAGAATAAATAGGAAAGAAAACTCGTTATAAAATACTAAGACATTTAACCGTCCCAGGTATAGTCTTCATTAGCGGCAAGCCCGCCTATACTTTGTTCGACACGGGTGCCTAGCACTCGTTTGTGTCGGAGGCCTTTCTGGAAGGGCTGGAAGGAGTGGAGCGGTTTACAGGCCTGATGAGGAGGGTGCGTCTACCCGACGGATCGGAGATACTCACCTCTGCCCACTGCAGCATGGAGGCGGAGATTGGAGGAAAGTCATTCGAAGTATCGGCAACGGTCCTAAGGATGCCAGTCTTCGAGCTGATCCTGGGCATGACTTGGCTACACTGGAATCGTGCCCAGATTGATTGTCAAGCAAAGAGGATCACCGTGAGGCACGGGGACTCTGTCATCATCATTGAAGGTATAAGACCTGCTTCTCATATACCCTTATCTTCAGTACAGGCTGTTAAGTCCTATTTACAGGGGGAGGAGGTCTACGAGGTGCTGTTTGAAATGGTGGAGGTCACGGTGTCTATATCGAATATTCCGGTGGTGCGGGATTTTGCGGATGTTTTTCCAGAAAAATTACCCGGATTACCCCCGCACAGGAAGCAGGACTTTCAGATACAACTTGTGCCGGGGGCCAAGATGGCATCCAAGGCCCCTTACCGGATGTCCCCAATGGAGTTGACAGAGTTTCAGAGCCAGCTTCAGGAGCTAGTGGAAGCCGAATTTATCCGGCCAAGCTCTTCACCATGGGGAGCTCCGGTATTGTTCGTCAAAAAGAAAGACGAGACACTCAGATTATGCATCGACTACCGAGCACTAAATCGGCTGACGGTCTGGAATATCTATCCACTGCCAAGGATAGACGAGCTGTTCGACCAGCTGCAGGGGCGCAGTTCTTTTCGAAATTAGATTTGAGGTCGGGCTACTACTAGCTTCGGATTCGAGAGGAGGATATTCAGAAGACTGCTTTTAGTAGCAGATATGGATTATTTGAGTTTACGGTGATGCCCTTCGGGCTCACGAATGCACCATCGGCGTTCATGACCCCATGAACCAAGTTTTCAAGGAGTATCTTGATGTGTTTGTCATTGTGTTTATCGATGACATCCTCATCTACTCGAGAACGGAGGAGGAGCACGCTCGTCATCTGGCACTGACCCTACAGAGACTGCGGGAGAATCATTTATATGCAAAGTTTAGCAAATGTCAGTTCTGGCTGAAGGAGGTGGGCTTTTTAGGCCATATTATCAGTGGAGCCAGGTTGGCAGTGGATCCGGCGAAGATTCGGGCAGTTCGGGATTGGCCGCAGTTGAAGGCAGCCACCGATGTTCGAAGTTTCCTAGGACTTGCCGGTTATTACCGGAAGTTCGTGGAGGGATTCTCTCGAATCGCCCTCCCACTTACATCTTTGACAAAGAAGGAGGTACATTTCTGTTGAAATTTGTGAAGTGGAAGTGGGTGACGGGACAGGCCGCGCGGCCTGTGCGGACAGCTTTGGCGGACTGGGCGGACTGGGCGGACTGCGGTTTGCGGCCTGGTGAAAAGTCTGGTGGAAAGCCGGCTGTGTTCTGAGCGGGTTGTTGCATGGAGTCCGCGGTTTGGTGCGGCCTGGTATCTGCGGATAGAGAGGCTTGCGGACTGGTGCTTTGCTCAGTGGTCGCGGGTGCAAGCTTGTGCTGTTGGCGGGTTGTTTCGAGTTCGCGGGAAGCCTTGCGGACTGGCGTGTCCGCGGTTTTGGCTGTTGCGGACTGGGCCTTGAGCTTGGCTGAGGCCTTGTCGAGCTCAGGTGTTACAGCAGGTCTTGCTGTGGAGACCGGTTGGCGGACTGATGTTTGGAGTCCGGCTTGGTGCTACTGCATTGGACAAGTGCGAGGAGCTCGCGGACTGGTTGCGGTCTGTGCTAGGGTGTTTGGCGGACGGGACTTTGTGTCCGCCATGCTCGCACTGGCCCTTGATGGTTTTGGACTTGGTCACACTTGGTGTCAAGTTCATGGTGTCCGCCGTATCCGCCAAGTCCGCTGTGACCGGGCGGACTGTTGCTGTTTGCCTTTGGTCGTGGACTTGTGGCGGATTGAGGTGTGAGTCTTGCGGACTGCCTCGGGTTGGTGCGGACTGCCATTGAAGAGGGTGCTGTCCTGAAGCAGTTGGAGCTTTGCGGGCTGGTGCCTTGTCCGCTTAGCTTGGGCGGACTGGAGAGGGTTCGTCAATGGTTGCCTTGCTCCTGGCGGTTTCCCTTGGTGACTGGCTAAGTCCTCGCGGACTGAGCGGACGGTCGTTTGTATTCGCGCGGGCTGGGGCGGTGTCGCTATCTCATGGGCGGTGACCACACTCCTCACCTGGCCTATAAATAGGACCCCCCTGGCACATCTACAGTAACCTAAGTAACGTGAGTGAACAGTAAATTGGGTTGGGCGAGTGCTGCGGTCTGTGTTTTTCAGTCCGCGCGGATTGTTTCAGGCTGACGGTTTGCTGTGTGCAGGTCGCGCGGATAACTTCAAGGAGCCAGGAGTTTGGCTGTGACTTCGGTCAGTGCTTGGAAGTGTGCGGTCTCTGCGGACTCAGCAGGAGGTCGCTCTGCGGCTTGTCAGTTCTGTTTCAACTTTCCCAGCTTCAATAACCTGTCCGCCGGCTTCAGGCGGGTAGGGGAGTTCCTCAGTTCGGGTTCAGCAGGAGGCGAATAACGGTCTGTCCGCGCGGCCTCGCGGTCTCGGCGGACTCCGTGGTATTCGGCGGATTGCAGCATAGCTTGGGCGAGCTCAGCGGTCTCGGCGGTCTCGGCGACCTCGCGGTCTCGGCGGACTGGAGTGCTGTCCGCCCGGCTTGATTTTTGGTTTCTTCTGTTTACAGCTGTAATACTAGCGAAATCATGTCTCGCTATGTATGCCTCGGATTGTAAAGAAGTGAATGCATAATAAGATCTTCTTGTGCTTCCATTGTTTTGTTGGGTGCAACCTCTAGTCCTTGGGTTTTCCGCAGGTTCAGCGTGCGAACTGGGTAGTTCCGAAGATATTAATTTGGTGTTTGGGCTATCTTGCTGACCACGTTGAGAAAATTTAACATGGTATCAGAGGCAGGTTTCTGAGGTTGCGGAGGTTCAGTTGCGTGAGCAGAGGACAACCAGCGTTGTTACTCAGGGATTGAGTGGTGTTCAACCTGTGTTGTTGCTCGGAGCTGCTGAAGGGTACCAACAGGTGGTTGCAATGGAAGGAAGCTTAGCAAGAGGTCTGGGCATTGAACTCTTAACGCCGACTAACTATAAAAAGTGGAAGTCGTGCATGAAGAGTTATCTTCTAGGCGAGGAGCTGTGGGAAGTTGTCGGTGGAGACGACAGACAGGAAGTTACTGCTGCTTTCGGTACTGCTGAACAGGTGAGGCTCTGGAGAAGAACTAATGCTAAGGCAGAGTTCGTTCTGAAGAGAGCTGTCTCTCCGGAACTGTTTGATCACATCATTGGGTGTGAGTCGGCTGCTGATATTTGGACAACCATTGATGAGTTGTTCAATAGGAAGAATGTGGCGCGGCTTCAGTTCCTGGAGAATGAGTTGGCCAGGGCAACTCAGGGAGACCTTTCCATCTCCAAGTACTTCTTAAAGATGAAGAGCTTGTGTGCTGAGCTGTCGGCACTGGATCCTGATGAGCCTATCTCTAAGGCAAAGATGAAAAGGCACATTTTCCGCGGCTTGCGGAAGGAGTATGTGGCCTTTGTTACATCTGTTCAAGGGTGGGCTACTCAGCCGTCGTTGCTGGAGCTGGAGAATCTGCTTGCCTCGCAGGAGAGCTTAGCAAGGCAGATGGCTGGAGTGAATCTGAATCAGGAAGGCAGCGAGGCTCTCTTCTCAGGCAAGAAGAAGGGATGGGAAGGGAAGAAGAAGAAGAAGGTGCAGGCCGCTGTTGAGAAGGAGACTTCAACTTCATATCCGCCGGAGAGGAGCAATGCTCCTAAGGACTGGAAGAAGAATCTGAAGTGCTACCGGTGTCATCAGCGAGGGCACTTCAAGCGGGACTGCAAGGTCAAACTGCAGCCTGGGCATGCTGCGGGAAAGGAGGAAGCTTGCTCGCGAAGTGAAGAAGCAGAATGGGGAGGAGCTTTCATGACGGGCACTTGTGTCCGGGCCTTATCTGCTGAGGACTTCAACAGCGAGTGGATCATCGACTCCGGGTGTGGTCATCACCTCACCGGAGACAAGTCGAAGTTCACCTCCATGCAGGCTTACTCAGGTAATGAAGCTATTATCACTGCTGATAATACTGTTTATGCAGTAGAGAAGGAGGGGGTCGTGTCTTTGGGTAGTGATCAGGGGCCACTCACGTTAAGGAGTGTGTATCACGTGCCGGGCATGAAGAAGAACCTCTTCTCGGTGACCAACGCGGTGGACGCTGGGTATCACGTTCTGTTTGGGCCAACAGACGTGAGGTTCCTTCGCAACGTATCAGCGGTGAAGGCTGATGTTGCTCATGTTGGGAGGAGGGTGAAGAACTTGTTTGTTCTTTCCACCAGTGCCTATGTTGATAGGATGAGAGCCAATGATAGTGCGGCTATCTGGCATGAGAGGCTGGGGCATGTTGGCATGGACAAGCTAAAGGCAATGGCGAGTAGAAGTCTGGTGAGGGGGTTGCCGATGTTGTCCTCCTTTGGTGATGGGCATGTTTGTGCGGGCTGTCAATACGGTAAGGCACATCGCCTTCCGTTTGATAAATCTCAAACAAGGAGCAAGAAACCATTGGAGTGTATTCATGGCGACCTGATGGGACCGACTGTTACTGCCAGCCTTGGTGGAAGCAAATACATGCTTGTCTTGGTTGATGACTACTCAAGGTATACTTGGGTGTACTTCTTAAAGGAGAAGTCGGAAGCCTTCCATTTGTTCGTGGAGTTCAAGGAGTTGGTAGAAGGCCGGCTTGGCTTGCGGATTAAGAAGCTTAGAACTGATAACGGGGGGGAGTTTGTCTCTTCCGAGTTTTCTAACTTCTGCAGGAAGCACGGGATCCAACGGGAGCTTACTTGTTCTCACACTCCACAACAAAATGGGGTAGCGGAGCGGAAGATCCGTCATTTGACGGAAACCTGCAAATGCTGGCTGCATGCGAAAGATATCCCAAGGTCCTTTTGGGCGGAGGGAATGTCTTGTGCTGCTTATGTTATCAACCGGATGCCACTCAGCCCTATCAACATGAAGACTCCTATTGAGCTGTTGCTGAAGGAGAAGCCGAGTGTTGGACACCTTCGGGTGTTCGGTTCAACTTGCTACGTGCATGTCCCGGATGCTTCACGGACAAAGCTGGATGCGAAGGCAAGGAAACTTGTCTTTGTTGGCTATGATGAGCGGAAGAAGGGATGGAAGTGCATGGACCCTGTGACGAAGAAGTTCGTGGTGTCAAGAGACGTTGTCTTTGACGAGCTGACGTCATATGGAGGTGGCTCGGTGGAGCCTACCGGAAGTAGCAAGGTTGAGGAAGCACCGGTGGAGGCTGCTGAAGGCTTGGAAGAGGAGCTTGCTGTTTCACCAGCAGCTCCTGTTGCTTCGAACTCCGAGGCTGAGCCTTCTGGCTCAGGAAGCAGGGGGAGCACTGCTCAATGCTTGCCCCAGGTAGGAGTGGAGCCTGAAGAAGCAACGGAAGCCGTGAGCAAGGAGCCGTGTCTTCGGAGATCGAAGAGGGTGGTTAAGCCACCGGCTCGGTACTGTGATGGGAATGCAGTGAGCTTTGTCTCCTGCTTCTTTGCAGGTCCTCTGGATGAGCGAGAGCCTGCAAACTTCAACGAGGCCACTGGAGTGAAGGAGTGGGATGATGCCATGAAGGAAGAGATTGATGCTCTGAAGAAGAATGAAACCTGGGACCTTGTGCCCAAGGTTGATGGCGTTACTCCGGTTACTTGCAAGTGGGTGTATAAGTTGAAGAAGAAGGCTGATGGGAGCATTGATCGGTTCAAGGCTCGCCTGGTCGCTAGAGGATTCTCACAGCAGTATGGAGAAGACTATGAGGAGACATTCAGTCCAGTTGCGAAGATGACATCTGTAAGAGTGGTGATCGCCTTGGCTGCTAGCAAGGGATGGAGGTTGTGGCAACTCGATGTGAAGAATGCCTTTCTTTACGGAGAGATTGACAAGGACATCTTCATGGATCAGCCGCTTGGTTTTGTCTCTGAAAAGCATCCGGACTATGTCTGCAAACTCAGGAAGGCTCTCTATGGGTTGAAGCAAGCTCCTCGAGCGTGGTATGGGAAGATTGCAGAGTACTTGCAATTCTGTGGATACCTGGCTTCCAACTCGGATTCAAGCTTGTTCGTCAAGAAGAAGGGAGAGCTAAGAGTCTTGGTCCTGCTGTATGTGGATGATATGATCATCACAGGGAACTCGGAGGAGGAAGTAGCAAGGCTCAGGGGAGAGCTTGCTATACGCTTCGAGATGAAAGACTTGGGAGAGTTGCATCACTTTCTTGGTCTGGAAGTGGAGAGGAAGGAGTGCGGGGTTCTCATTAGCCAGAAAGGGTATGCTGATCGCATTGTGAAGCGGTTTGGCATGGGCGAAGGGAAGAAGTGCTCTACTCCACTGGAACCTGGGCTAAAGCTTCGACGAGATGAGGGAAGGGTGCTTAATGATCCCTTGGTGTTCAGGGCTCTTGTTGGGAGCTTGATCTATCTGACGATTACAAGGCCGGATATAGCTTATGCTGTTGGCCGAGTAAGTCGGTATATGGCTGAACCAAGGCAATCTCATCTAGTGGCGGCGAAGGGGATTCTGAAGTATGTCAAGGTGACTTCTGAGATGGGACTCCTCTATAGAAGGGATGCGGAGTTTGCGTTGCTCGGGTACACGGATGCTGACTATGGCGGTGATTCGGATGATCGAAGGTCTACTTCAGGTTATGTGTTCACTTGCGGTTCAGCTAGCATCTCGTGGTGTAGCAAGAAGCAGGACTCGGTGTCGGTTTCAACCACGGAGGCGGAGTATAAGGCTTCGGCCTTGGCTGCTCGGGAAGCCGTTTGGTTGAGGAGACTCATAGAGGATGTTCATGAAGAAGTGCAAGGGCCTACTTTACTCCGGGGTGACAATGAGAGTGCTCTCAAACTGGTAAACAATCCAGTGTGTCACGCCAGGACCAAGCATATAGAGATTGATCACCACTTCATCAGGGAGAAGGTGTTGGAGGGGTCTCTGCTGGTCGGGCATGTTCGGAGTGAAGATAATCTTGCTGACATCTTCACGAAGCCGCTGTCGAAGGGCCCTTTGAACGCTTGCGCAGCTTGCTGGGCTTGGTCACCACTTCTCACTTCAAGGGGGAGTGTTGAAATTTGTGAAGTGGAAGTGGGTGACGGGACAGGCCGCGCGGCCTGTGCGGACAGCTTTGGCGGACTGGGCGGACTGGGCGGACTGCGGTTTGCGGCCTGGTGAAAAGTCTGGTGGAAGCCGGCTGTGTTCTGAGCGGGTTGTTGCATGGAGTCCGCGGTTTGGTGCGGCCTGGTATCTGCGGATAGAGAGGCTTGCGGACTGGTGCTTTGCTCAGTGGTCGCGGGTGCAAGCTTGTGCTGTTGGCGGGTTGGTTCGAGTTCGCGGGAAGCCTTGCGGACTGGCGTGTCCGCGGTTTTGGCTGTTGCGGACTGGGCCTTGAGCTTGGCTGAGGCCTTGTCGAGCTCAGGTGTTACAGCAGGTCTTGCTGTGGAGACCGGTTGGCGGACTGATGTTTGGAGTCCGGCTTGGTGCTACTGCATTGGACAAGTGCGAGGAGCTCGCGGACTGGTTGCGGTCTGTGCTAGGGTGTTTGGCGGACGGGACTTTGTGTCCGCCATGCTCGCACTGGCCCTTGATGGTTTTGGACTTGGTCACACTTGGTGTCAAGTTCATGGTGTCCGCCGTATCCGCCAAGTCCGCTGTGACCGGGCGGACTGTTGCTGTTTGCCTTTGGTCGTGGACTTGTGGCGGATTGAGGTGTGAGTCTTGCGGACTGCCTCGGGTTGGTGCGGACTGCCATTGAAGAGGGTGCTGTCCTGAAGCAGTTGGAGCTTTGCGGGCTGGTGCCTTGTCCGCTTAGCTTGGGCGGACTGGAGAGGGTTCGTCAATGGTTGCCTTGCTCCTGGCGGTTTCCCTTGGTGACTGGCTAAGTCCTCGCGGACTGAGCGGACGGTCGTTTGTATTCGCGCGGGCTGGGGCGGTGTCGCTATCTCATGGGCGGTGACCACACTCCTCACCTGGCCTATAAATAGGACCCCCCTGGCACATCTACAGTAACCTAAGTAACGTGAGTGAACAGTAAATTGGGTTGGGCGAGTGCTGCGGTCTGTGTTTTTCAGTCCGCGCGGATTGTTTCAGGCTGACGGTTTGCTGTGTGCAGGTCGCGCGGATAACTTCAAGGAGCCAGGAGTTTGGCTGTGACTTCGGTCAGTGCTTGGAAGTGTGCGGTCTCTGCGGACTCAGCAGGAGGTCGCTCTGCGGCTTGTCAGTTCTGTTTCAACTTTCCCAGCTTCAATAACCTGTCCGCCGGCTTCAGGCGGGTAGGGGAGTTCCTCAGTTCGGGTTCAGCAGGAGGCGAATAACGGTCTGTCCACGCGGCCTCGCGGTCTCGGCGGACTCCGTGGTATTCGGCGGATTGCAGCATAGCTTGGGCGAGCTCAGCGGTCTCGGCGGTCTCGGCGACCTCGCGTCTCGGCGGACTGGAGTGCTGTCCGCCCGGCTTGATTTTTGGTTTCTTCTGTTTACAGCTGTAATACTAGCGAAATCATGTCTCGCTATGTATGCCTCGGATTGTAAAGAAGTGAATGCATAATAAGATCTTCTTGTGCTTCCATTGTTTTGTTGGGTGCAACCTCTAGTCCTTGGGTTTTCCGCAGGTTCAGCGTGCGAACTGGGTAGTTCCGAAGATATTAATTTGGTGTTTGGGCTATCTTGCTGACCACGTTGAGAAAATTTAACAATTTCGTGTGGACCCCGCAGTGCCAGGCAGCCTTCCTGGAGCTGAAGGATCGACTCACCTCGACTCCATACTTGCTCTCCCCTCGGGGAGAGAAGGATTTCAGGTCTACACTGATGCTTCCTACCAGGGTATGGGAGCTGTACTGATGCAGAAGGGTCATGTGATTGCATATGCGTCTCTCCAGTTGAAGAAGCACGAACAGAACTACCCGGTGCACGACCTTGAGATGGGGGCGGTCGTTTTTTCTTTGAAG
Organism: Platanthera guangdongensis; assembly: GCA_039583875.1. Lineage (NCBI taxonomy): Eukaryota > Viridiplantae > Streptophyta > Magnoliopsida > Asparagales > Orchidaceae > Platanthera > Platanthera guangdongensis. The sequence goes on along the minus strand of CM077158.1, from coordinate 222,415,301 downwards.
GTCTGGCGCCACTATCTTTATGGAGTCCACTGCGACATCTACTCCGACCACAAGAACCTGAAATACGTGGACACGCAGAAGGAACTGAACATCGGGCAGAGGCGTTGGGTGGAGTTCTTAGAGGATTACCAGTATGAGATACACTACCATCCAGGGAAGGCAAACGTGGTGGCCGACGCATTGAGTCGGAGAGCTGCTACTTTCGAAGACGGGCCCCAGGTTATGTCTATGGAGCTGGTGAGGAGATTGGTGGATATGCACATCACACTGTTGTCGTCCGAGGACCCCGAGCTTTACATTTAGTATTTAGCTGCGATGAGTGCTACAGACGATATCCGGGACCGAGTCAGAGATGGGCAGAGGCGAGATGCCAAATTGGAGCCGATATTCTGGGCTTTGGTGAATGGTGCAGTAGGGGATTACATGATGAGGGACGGCGTGGTATGCTTTAGAGGTCGGACTTATATACTGGAAGGAGGCCAGGTCCGGGAAGATATCATGGCAGAGGCCCACCACAGCAGATACTCGGTGCACCCGGGGATCACGAAGATGACTGCGGATTTGAAGAAGACTGTGTACTGGCCAGGTATGAAGAAGGATATCACTCAGTTTGTGACCCACTGTGAAGCGTGCCAGCTAGTGAAGGCAGAGTGCAAAAACCCCGCAGGATTGTTGCAACCACTCCCAGTACCGGAGTGGAAGTTTGAAGACATCACGATGGACTTTATTCATGGACTTCCCCGATCACGGACGGGAAACGACTCGATTTGGGTCATCGTCGATCGGTTGACGAAGGTGGCCAGATTCATTCCGATCGGGAAGGACGACTCTGTGGGAGTATTAGTGCGGAGATTTGTGGAGCAGTTCGTTCGATATCACGGGGTGCCCAAGATGATCGTGTCGGATCGGGATGGCCGGTTCACTTCCACGGAGTGGAGATCCGTGCAGGCTTACTTAGGCACGCGATTGACCTTCAGCACCGCATTCCATCCCCAGACGGATGGGCAGACGGAACACACCAATCGGACACTAGAAGATCTTTTGAGGCTGTGCATTTTGGACCGTGGGGAACCGTGGGAGAAGCTCTTACCCCTGGTCGAGTTCTCCTATAACAACAGCTACCAGTCCAGCATCAGGATGGCGCCTTACAAAGCATTGTATGGAAGGAAATGCAGGACACCACTTTCTTGGATTCAGGATGAGGATCCGAAGGTGTTGGGATCGGATTTTGTTGAAGACACTGAGGCTCAGGTGAGGCTGATCAGAGACAGGATGCTAGAGGCGCGGAGCAGACAGGCTAAGTACAATGATGCCCGACATCGTCAGGTGGAGTTTCAAGTGGGGGACCGAGTGTTTCTGAAGATCCGGCCCATGCATGGAGTTTCACGGGTGCGTGGTCGGAAGAAGAAGCTCAGCCCTAGGTATATGGGCAGTTACAGGATCCTGGAGCGGATCGGACCCCTAGCTTACATGCTGGAGTTGCCACCAGTGCTGGTAGCCTTGCATGATGTGTTCCATATTTCCTCGCTCAGGAGGGCTCTACTATGATCGGAGCAGCAGATTTCGACCATAGATGGACCAGTAGCTTCAGACCGGTCAGTTCGCTTAGAGCCGGTTCGGATCGACGACAAAGGAGTACGGATCTTGCGTCGCAAGAAGGTTCCGTTAGTCAAAGTTCTGTGGAGGAACCACGACCAGGAGGAGCATACCTGAGAACCATAGGACCTGATGCGACAAAAGTACCCAGAGCTGTTCAGTCAGGTATACCTCACAACCACTCAAGATGTTTAATTTATTTCCCTGCTTTAAACTAGTAAGGCTGCTCCAGGAAGAGTAGAGGCTAATCTTTTGTTTATTGGGATCTTGGTTTGCCAATTGGGCGAATTGGTCATAGATTTAGAGTTCCCTTTAAACCTAATTTAGAAAACATGGCGTCGTGATGGGATGTTACAAGTTTTTTTTCTTCGGTAGAAAATCCCGTAGGCTTAACCTTGATTTCAGGGATGAAATCTTTGTTTTGTTTATTGGGATTTGTAACATCCCATTTCCAACTAGACCCCTAAGAGTGATTTTGGCCATGACTAGGTCATGACATAACCCTAGGAAGCCAGAAATGGGCCAAGAGATAGAAGGCCAAGGTGAGGATCACCATGGTCTGCCTATGGCATAACCTTATCACCAAACCTAGGGTTTGACCTTAGGGTTTCACCATGACTCCATGACCCCACCACAACATCTCTAACCCATTAGAGGGTCCACTAGATCCTTAAGGGTCCATTGGAGTCAACCCTAGGTGGCCAATTTGACCTAGGACCACCATAGGCCTAAATAGGGCAAGGTGCCCTAATCAAGGACAGTTGACCTCAAATGTGCCCAACTAACCCTACCAAGGACTTCCTAGACCTAAAGTGAGGTCAATGGGTCTCTTAGGACCCAAGAAGGGCAGTCCAAAGGGTTAAGTTGACCAAAGTCAACTCTAACCCTAAATGGGTCAACCAACCCTAAATGGGTCAAACTAACCTGCACAAGGGCCAATTGAAGTTCCCTTAGCCAAGTGGACCACACACATACCTTCATAACCCTAGTAAGAGGCCAATGGGTCACCAAGGACCCATTGGGGCCAACCAAAAAGGCTAAGTTGACCAAAGTCAACTCTAGCCCTAAAGTGGTCAAGTGCCCTGCCTAAGGGTCAAGTGACCTCCAAAGGGCCAAGACAACCCTACCTAGGCCTTAGGGGAGGCCAATGGGTCACCAAGGACCCATTAGGGCCAACCTCAAAGACCAAATTGACTAAGGTCAACCATGGTCAAAGTTTAGGTCAAGTTAGCCCAAATGTGATAACTCAAGCTCAAGCCCAATTCACTTGGGCTAACCTTGCTTGGATGGATGAAATAAACATGTGGGCTGCCATTGGGTTAGGTAGGAGTCAAAATTCAGCTTGGTGAATGGGAGAGAGAAAGAGCTTCAAAGGAAGAGAGAGAAAGAGAAGAGAAGAAATGGAGAAGACTTGGGCTCATCCTTCCCCTTCCCCAACCTTCCCCAACCCCCCCCCCCCCCCCATTCAACTCACCAGGACAAGGGAGTTCAATCAGCTACTCCTTGACTGGCTGGAGTCAGGATTCCTCCCCCACCTACCATGGTCGCCAATGTTGACTAGAGGCCAATAATGACAAATGCATTCCCAACCACCTAACACCCTATTTCCTCTTTTTAAAAGCTTCAATGGACTCCAAGGAGTCATTTCCACCACTTACCTGAAGGAGCCAAGGTGTTTCACAGTGCTGTTGCAGAATTCCGACCACCACCACCACCAAAATGGTTTCCCGGGGATCGGCAAGGCTACAGCCGCCCAACAAGGTCCTGCTCCACTCCTTCCATATTTAGATCATAACAATCACTAGGGCCAAGGTGATTTTCATGGTTTCGGGCCGAATTTTTACTTGGTAGAACCGCCGGATCAGTGCTCTCTGGCGGCTGTGCCGCCGCCTGGCGACGACGACCACCTCAACGGAGGTGGTGGTGGCAGTGGCCGGCCGGGGAGTTGGCCGGAACGCCGGCGGCAGCTCTTGGAAGGAGCTCCAGGCGGGAGAAATCCCGACCGTTGGTTGAACGGGGAAGATGAAGGGATCCCTTCAAATACGCGCCAAGATTCGTGCGAAATCAGATTTCAAACTATAGTTTTATAAATTTCATTTTTATGATTTATGTCACACATTATGTAATTAATGTTCTTAATTTTAAAAATAGATTGATGCACTATATGAGAAAATGGTCAACACATGATCTGTAGCCCTTTGAGTCTGCTTTAATACAAAATTAGTTTGAACCAATTTGGGTGCCTGGTTTGACCAGGGCACTCATTTTGATGGGACCTACACCTAGGTCTAGGCAGGAAATAAACTGAGTGCCCCCACTTCATCTTTGGCTCAAATGATTTGAAATTTTGGCAGGAAGTCCCCCTGAACCATATCTAGTGCTGCCCAAAAATGGGAATTTTTGGGGACAATTTTTCTATACTTTTGGAAATTATTTAATTTCACTAGGATAATTTAATTAGGTGGTCTAATGACCTCCAAACCCTCCCAAATTTTGGTGAGTGGTCGCTGGACTCATGCTATGTCTCTGTATAAAGTCACCTCATTTGGATGTGTTTTGAATAGGTATTGACCTAACCCCAACTTTACCTTAATAAGGGTATTTTGGTCAAAAAGTGCATATTTGATTTTGAGTGACCAAATCACCTCAACAGAGGATGAAATTTGGGCCACTGAATTGGTATTGCATTTATCACCTACCCATGGAATTTGGGGTAGATTGGAATTGATTTGCCCTAAGATATAAGGTCATACCCTAAGGAAGGGCTTTTGTGCCTTGTGAAGGGTATGAGGCCAAAACACCTTCAATGAACTTGTAACTTTGTAAAGAGGGTCCTAGGGTAGATAAAACCCTCTGGTAAAAATCTTAAAGGATTTTGAAAAGGGTAGGGCCCACAAAACCCTAACCCTAGCTTAGGGCATAAAACGTGTAGTGCTAAATTAGGTTAGCAAAACTCCTTGAAATATAATGAAATTTTGGTAGTGTGGGCATAAGGATATATTGAGCCTCTGGTAATTTATTTGGGAATTTTGGACCAATATGTGGAGCACTTCATTTGTAACCCATGGGATAACCCTAACTAATAATTTGGCTATTATGATCCCATTGCCCATTGAAAGGTCATGGAAATTTGGCAGAGGTAGTTTTAGACCATATTGATCATCTATGAATTTTAATAGAATTTTTGAATTCATATTTAGGGTATCTACTTCACAAGTTCATAACTTTGGGAACATGCTAAATAATTCCTACAGAGATCAATATTTGATGAAAAATTATGAAACGTGATAGGTAGTGTTCCTAGTTCATTATGCTCATGTGGAAATTTAGTTGGAATTTTTAGATGGATAATTGGTATACTTTGTTCATTAACCCATTCACTTGGAATTTTATGAGAAAATCAAGTATAGAATTTATTATTAAATGGTAAATTGTGAAACTTGACCTAAAGAATTTATATGTCCTTATAATCATACTTGGATTTTATCTGAATTTTGGGAAGTATTATTGTTGTACATACCTCTTAAAATGATTTATTTTGGGATATATTTGAAAATAAAATTAAGGGCTAAGACCTTGCTGAAAATTTGTAAGGCTTAGACATTGGAGTTGATTATTAATTTTGTAATTATCATAAATTTAGTGGAATATTATCTTGTCTGAAATTGGTACTTCATGTTCAAACTTGGGCTTTTTGGTTACTAGAATAAATAAATTATCAGACAAATTAGGAAAATTATGAATTTATGGATTTATGCTAAAAATGTCATTATAGCCCTCTAATAATTATCATATGGGTACTGGATGATTATTTGGTGTACCTCCCATTTTACGAGTCATATAGCTTAAGTGGTCTGCATATAGTAAACACTGCAGTAATTATGTTTGAGTATAATTGATGCATGTCCTGGGATTAGTGGTATGCTGGTTTGGATGATTAAAAGTAAGTTCATTATTCGTAGTAGGATGAGTAGAGGGATGGATTGACTAGAGTTAGGCGGTGCCCGGGATCGACGAAAGATCGTCTTCCCCGTAGGGAGGAAGTGTTTAATGTACTAGGGCTAGGTTCAGTAAAATTAATTAAGGGTCGGAAAATCGGGTAGCAACCAATAATAGTAAGTTCCTTGCGAAAGGGAGCTTTGGGCGTAATCCCATCGTAGTTCCTAGTGCCTTTGAGAGCCCTTCACGGGATATACCTTGGGCAGTCCTGGGCTAACGTAAACGGTATGAGTGATAAATCCTAAAGAGCAACTAGAATAATTAGGGGTTCACTTTCACACACCCCGGTGTCTCGGGGAGTTAGTTTGACTCGGTTGATATTTGTGAGGGCAGGATGGCCCGGCGAGTTTCGGCTCGATTGTTTGAGACGGACATTATGGTCCGGGGTGCTTCGGCTCAGTTTTGAATACGATAAATTTGCATGTGCATAAAAGGAAAGAAAATTAGAGTGGTGGGTCTTCGGTATTGGAGGGTCGATGCACCGATGCCAATACGCTGACTCGGCAAGTGTGGTTAGAACTTCGCCAACAGAAGTCCGGTGCGCCAGCCGGCAAGAGTACGCAGGAGTCCGCTTCGTGCACCAAGCATTGAGGCGTACGATAGGTCTGACCGGTAGTGCTTTACTGGTTTAGAGGTGGGCGAGGCCCAACCCACCGCTTCCGCCTGCCACTACGGAGGTATCCTGGGAGGTTACGGCTCCAAAAAGGGGGAACTAAAGGTCTGTGTGCACAGAGTCGGGTGTGTGTGTTGCACTTGCATGTTCCATCATACCCACTTGCATGGCATAGCATAATCGATTCATTTAACCCCGACACCTAATGTATAAGTGGAATGGGATGCTTATACATTGGGACCTGCAAAACGACCCCTTGGTATATAAGCTTATGTGGGCAAGTTTATAAATTAAGGTCAATTTTGGTATATATTTACTGCTGTTTGACAACCGACACCCCAACGTATAAATTGTTATGAGACTTTTTATACGATGGGAGTCTTGCAGAAGACCCCTTGGCTTATGTGTTCTCACATAAGTGAAGGTTACTTTTCATATTTCAGCTTATTGTCCATACCTATTATAGAATTGCTAGTATAGTTCAACTGCCATCTGTTTTTGATTATTCTCCACCTTCAAGTCCTCCCTTTTCTTCCTCTCCGCTCGGTGCCTAGGAGTCATGGGGGAAGGGGCGGGAGATGATAGGGCTTAGTCTTTTAGACTAATGGTTTTCGAACCGCATCATTTAGGGGATCGTGGAGCCCAGCATGGAGGAGCAGCCCCAGAGACCGGTATGCTTGGAGATGGGGCAGTCTAGCACCGGAGTTCAGACGACAGGGACTGTGAGTCTTGACAACTATTAGTTATAGTATTTTCTTCCGTGTTGAGAGATTTGTAGTGAGGTCATGATGTAATGGGCATGAGCCCAAGATCTTATAATTTTGTTGTATCTGTGGACACTCCCTTCGTGGAGATTATTTACATATATATGTGATTTCTGTGAACTTGCTTTATTATTTTGCTACAGTTGTGATCGATTTGGCCGGCAGGATCGACGTTTTGTAGTGATGACCTTCCCGGGTGTGAAGGTGTCATCGTAAAGCGGCGGTTCTGGGCCTAAGACCCCAGTGTTTTAAAAAGAAAAAAAGGGGGGTCTTACAGACACACTGCGAGACATGCCAGCGAGTAAAGGTAGAACACAAGAGCCCAGGAGGGTTACTACAATCACTGTCGGTGCCTTAGTGGAAGTTTGAAGATATCGCTATGGACTTTGTGCACGGATTGCCTCGGTCCCACTCAAGGCATGATTCTGTTTGGGTCATTATCGATAGACTGACCAAGTTGGCCTGCTTTATACCCATCAGGAAAGACAGCTCAGTCGCTGCTTTGGTGAGGTTGTTGATGGAGAAGTTCGTCAGGTACCACGGGGTACCCAGGACGATTGTCTCGGATCATGACGGTCGGTTCACTTCTAGGGAGTGGAGAGCGGTGCAGGCATACTTGGGTCTCAGCTTGCTTTCAGCACCGCTTTCCATCCACAGACCGACGGTCAGACAGAGCGGACCATTAGGGCTATGGAGGATCTACTATGATTGTGTATACTGGATACGGGGAGGCCCTGGGAGAGACTGTTTCCACTAGTTGAGTTCTCCTACAACAACAGTCACCAGGAGAGCATTGGGATGACAACTTATGAGGCACTATACGGGAGGAAGTGCCGGACACCGCTATCTTGGGTTCAGGATGAGGATCCCAGGGCACTTGGATTAGAATACATAAATGATACGGATGCTCAGATATGACTGATCAGGGACCGGATGCTGGAGGCTCAGAGTAGGCAGGCTAAGTACTACAATGCGCGACATCGAAAGGTGGTGTTCCAGGTGGGGGACAGAGTGTTCTTGAAGATACATCCGGTGCATGGTGTTTCTCTGGTGCGGAGGCACAAGAAGCTCAAACCTCGATATATAGGGCCATATTTGATCCTGGAGCGGATCGACCCCTTGGCTTACAGGCTGGAGCTGCCGCCAGAGTTAGGGGCCTTGCACGATGTCTTTCATGTCTCCTCGCTACGGAGAGCTCTCCTTCGGACAAAGCAACATATTACCACTACAGGAGGCCCGTTAGCAGCTGACATATCATTTCGTTTAGAGCCGCTCCAGATCGATGATAGCACGGTCCGAGTGCTACGGAAGAAGAAGGTCCCCCTAGTGAAGGTGTCGTGGTCCAACCATGGACGGGAGGAGCACACCTGGGAGCCGAGGGATCTGATGCTAGAGTGAAACCCAGAGCTTTTTACCCCAGGTAATACTTTAATTTTGTTTAAAGTTCTTAAATTCTTATGTTTAGAAATCCCGTAGACCCGAACTTAAATTTCGGGGACGAAATTGTTTTTTTTGTTTATTGGGATTTGTAACATCTCATTTCCTATTAGACCCCTCTACTTAGATTAGCTTAGGACATGTGGTGGGGGGCATGAGTTTAGGCTAGATTTGAACCATGGAGTTAGGTGTTGGTCACATGGGGACCC